>CM051035.1:35349545-35949545 GCA_027627225.1 Congeria kusceri
TATGATGACATCCCATTAGGGGTCACGTTTAGATGACCTTTACCGGAGCGAATGAAATTGTTGCCTTAAAAGTGTTAAGGTATAACTTATATATACAACACAAGAAAATATGCACGAAGTTAACGTGAACGTCGGGTGTCTAATCGCCTAAGATACCACAATATATATATATGGTTATCCATACGAAAATTAAATGTAAACAATTTATTCCCGAGGATCAGCTCGAAAGGCATTACTTTTTAAAAAAAAACGTGGTTAAACTTTGCTGTGCAAAAAATATTTTCATTGGACGCAGCAGGGCTGAGATTTGTGATGATCGGAAGGTCATTTTAACGTGACCTGTTATATGATGCCTTCAGATCCTTACAACGTTAGATTTGATTTTAATGAGATTGCGTTGATGTTAGGTTGTTAGTGTTTCTTAGCCAAAAACCTACAAATAAAACATTTTCATTTATAGATATTCGTTCGTGGCGTACATGGTCAAAAACAGTAAAAAACCAATGCAAGCTCTCGATTTTCCATAGTACTGTTTACAATTTATAAAATGCAGTAATGTGTTGTCAAATTTTTCAAAATGAGAATTAGAAACAAGAAAAAACTTCTGCAACGAGTACAAAATAACAGATGTAGCGAATTAATTTGATGGTCTTATTCCAGGACACTCAGGCGAATATTTCGGTTACATACAAGTAGGGGTGTCATTAGTTCAAAGTTATTTTTGTTATAATTTGACCTTTTATACAAAGAGTAATTGTTATATAACATATTACATACATTATGTTTAAATAATTAAAATGTCAAAAAACGGGTGTTCGATATAAAGGCAAATATGTTAACTTTCTTTCTCGTCATGATCTGCATTAAAAATAACGCGTTTTCCACATTTTAATAACCAAAAACTGGATATGCCGCAAAATTTCACGATTATTATATCCTATTATATCGCTATTTCCAACAATTAAATAACATTTTATTTTTGGTTTATCTGTATATTGAATAACAATTTTGGTATTAAGATGTCTTATGTTAGGTCTGTTTATCTCATGGTTTAGTATTTTATACATGTATTACTTAAAAATACTTATTTTCATATCCATAAATTCGCGAAAATTATGCGCTCGCACCAGAATGACCAAAATTGAAAAAAAATCCGATGACCAAGTATTCAATTTGGTGTGGCCTCATTAGTATGTCAGTACAACCGATGGAATACTATGTAACGCGAGTTGAGTTGAGTTGAGCACACAAATGCATATACTTAATAGAGAAATAAATACACATATAATATTAACATATATAATTATTTAGTAATTGTGTTCTGTTTTTACTTTTCCAGTATTAAATTATTGGTAAACTATATTAATACATACATAATTATATGGAACAACTTTAATAATTCAATGCCTCAAACGCAATCGTATTCACGAGCATTATATAGCAGTATAAAACAATTCAAATGTAATGGAAAATAACATTTACAGAGAAGTGTATTAATTAATATAATAAAAGCAAATGTCAGGATTGACTCTAACTGTACAAGTAAAAAACGGAATGTAACTATTTCACATACCAAATGTAAAGTTTGCACCTCTAAACTTTTTTTCACCTGCAATAAATAAGCAAGTAAGCAAAAGGAAAGGCAAAATTGTTCATCATAATGATATGTGAATTAATTTATAAATATACACAAAAAAGATCCAAACAAATATACCATTACAATTATACCCGGTCATCGTTTGGTCATTGCGAAAATAAAATTATACGTTGTCAAACCTAACAAGCAAATTCGCGGTACTTCGCTAATTGTCTACTCTATCTCCGACTTTTCTATGTTTCCATAAAATTTACAAAATAATAAATAGGTTGAATTAATAATCGCGTCGGTGGGTGATGAACAGTTTAAAACTAAGTGAAACTTATTCTCGATTTCCTGGGACATATTTGGAAACTAGCATTTAATTGGTGATGAAGTGGAAATTTTTCTGGCATTCATAAAACATAATAACAAAAACAACAACAAAACACCAACAGCACATATTTCGTTAATTCCTGATGCAAATGAATCCTTCATATTGTTGTCAATAAGAACACAGTAATAACTATATTATTTGAGCAGCATCGTATTGAAACAAAATGCAACAGTCTAGCAACTGGCATTGAATTTTCGCTGCAAAACGTCATTATATTTAATGAAACTTCTGCGAAAAGTTATTTTAGATTATAAAAAAAGTTAAATACGTACCGCCTTTTTCCCTCTGGTTAATTCCATTATTATTTGCTCTCAGTAAAAAGACACAAAAACAACAGTGCATGTTTTACAATGGTGTATTTCAGAATATATATATATATATATATATATATGTTGAATGGTAGGAACCAATCAGCGCTTAATTTACATGCAAACAGTCACGTGACGATACTCTTTGTTAACATTATTATTTCATCTAATGGCTAAACGACCTGCAGCATCTGGAGAGCATTCGGAACAGGTACGCTTAATTATCATATCAGGTTTTAACGGCGCTATTGTACTACTGAATAGCAGTGATTAGTTAGTTCTGACCACATGTTTAACTTTATAATAATAACATAGATTTAGTAACTGTCCGGGAAACATGTTCATATCTTACTTTCACACCTAGGTAACTTCACAGTTCAGAACAGAACACAGAACAGAACAGAGAGTTTATTAAGACTTGCACGTAGTACATCGTCTTCGTTATGGAAAAAAAATTAACATGCACAATAAAGATCACGTGATAACAGGTTACTGACGTATAATGGTTAATAACCATCACATAACATATACATGCAAATAATAATAGTTTAAATCAATTGACATATGACAAATGCTAATGACAAATGCATATGACAAATCAAAAGACAAATGCTAATCAGCTTGATTATAAGAAATGACGTGTATGTAAAGATCTAAAAATAAAGATTGTAGGTGCTAATTAATACCAGTCTAATGAGAGTAAGGGATCAATGCATTTTGTGATTAATTGTACAGGATAGAGTGTGTGGTCATTTTGTGTGTAAATAAGATTACTACTATTACTACTACTTCTACTACTACTACAACAACAACAACAATTACTACTACTACTACTACTACTAATAATAATAATAATAATATATATTTTATTTAGTTTTAGTTTTGTTTTATTTATTATTATTATTATTATTATTATTATTATTATTATTATTTTATAATAATAATAATAATAATAATAATTATTATTATTATTGTTCATTGTAGAAGATAAAAACTGTTTCCTAAATGACAAATTATTTAGATAATATAGTGCCACAATATCCTATGGATAGTGGGTAGTGGCATTTTAATTTTCATGATATATTTAAACCAAAGTGTTGTTGTTGTTTTCAAAATGGGCTGGCATTGTAACAGGAAACTTGAAAACATGTGGACCAGCCATACGGCGCCATAATGAAATCGCAAATTTTGCTGTATTGACTGTATTGACAGCTGTATTGTATCAGCTATTTACCGTGCACGCCAAGGAACAACATGTTTATTTCAATGTCGTTTATATCAGGGCTTTTAGACAAGCAACTTAAATAGAATGTTCTTTCGAGTCAATTAGTGATACAAACAAAACATTGTTTACATTCTGCAGCAAATATATGGTGACCGTTACTGCCAAAACCTTTTTTAATAAAAAGCGGGGTAAAATTTTTATTCTACCACGGCACGCGGCTAGTGGTCCATAGATAAAGAAGGAAAATAACTGTGGGTTATTCTGCAACAAATTATGGGCGGAGCTTAATGTTTTGAAAATAGTTCCGGAAATTCGAAGAAATTGTTCCGTAAAATCACGTGCTTAAACGCGCGATAGCAAATTGTGACAAACAAATCATTTTTGCATTATGTAGCGCAATTAAACCACATTTGTACTACATATTTTATACTTAAGTTCACGTTTACGTTTTGTTAATATGTTTTTAATATGCGCGTTTTGGCATGATATGTTCACTGTATTATATCGATAAGTATGACGTCATTCGCTCAATGTTTATCAATATCGCTGACGTCATTTTGAATAGTTATGATTTATTGACGTCACAGAAACGCACGTGTAAATGCACTTCTCGGGAAATGGGCGGAGAATAAATAAATATAGTTCTCATTCATAACCTTTAAAAATACGAATTTTATATAAGATCGTGTTAGAATCGAAATAATTGACGGGTAACAGTTTGTTATTGCGTTAATAACCAACGGTTTGTCGTTCCGATGCTACCGCCCTCGTGGTTTAATTCCTTCGCATCGGAACTCCAAACCGTTGGTTATTACCGCAATAACCAACAGTTACGCGTTAATTATTTCTTAAATACACCCCGCGCGTGACTAAAATATACCCCGCGCGTGGGCTTAAAAATAGCAATTCGGGTTTTCCGAGTAATCCGTATTAGCTAATGATCAGTAGGCTCTTATTAAAATATATTTTAAAAAATCAATGTCGATGAGCGCTTGATTTTCCAACAATAAACTTTAGTTTACAATGTACGACTAGTTTATCTTTGAATGACAGTATTTGTGTTCGGTATAATCAAATAAATATCATAGGCAGTTGAGGGGTATAGTAAATATCGCCTCCCTCGAAGAGTAATGTCACCTCGGCCTTCGGCCTCGGTTGACATCACTCTCCTCGGCGTGCAATATTTACTATAATATATATATACTTTAGCTCTTTATTTCCGATAATTAAATCTGTCATATTAAGACATTTAATGGCATACTTCAAAAATACAAATAAAAGCTGATCGTTTTGCTTTGGTGGCATAGAACTGCCATACGGTAACTACTAAAGGTTCGTGAACACTTTAAGGTGCGTGTTATTCATTATGTATCCTAATAGCGTTTGCGATTTTTTTCTACGTAAAATAGTTGTCTGTGTAAGGAATAACAGACATGAACGTGCTCAAACCTGACATTATAATTTTAGTAAATGAAAGCATAAATTATGTGGTATCACGAATATAAACTAATTAATGTTTTGCTTTGTATTGCTTTTTTCACCTTGCGCACACATTATGCGGCAAATGTTAACTAGTTAAGATTTGCGTTGTACGACAATTATCTGGTAACGCAAATCTTTTCTCAAACAGTTTCGTTTTAGTAAGATAATGCGGTAGACCCAGCGCACAAATTAAGTAGTATTACAAATACCAACTAGTTAAGATTTAAGATGTAAGATAATGCGGCAGACCTCGCACACGAACTGTATGCTATCACGAATATTTTAACTAGTTAAGATTTGTGTTGTAAGATAATTATTCTGAAAATATTCTTGTTAGTAAGATAATTCGGAAGACCCCGCAAGCCCAAAAATTGTATATAATGTCAGTTCTGGCACTTATATGCCATTTTTTTTATATAAATAAAATATGTTGCAGAAAAATATCCGCAAACGCTATCCAGATAAATATCATAATAAATAAGCGGTAACATGAATCTGCTCACAAACGCTAAATAGTTAATGCCTCAGTCACACATTCCCGATTTTTATTGTCGTTTATGAACCGACAGCGTCCCGAATCAAATATGTCAAAAGTAGGGACAACATTCCGAGATTCGGGGCTTGAAATTAAAGTTTTGATCATAAGATCGAATATGTTCTGACAGCGTTTCGACAGAGTCACGACAGCGTCCCGATATTCACAAATGCAATCCGACAGTTTCCCATCAGCGTTCCGACTTTCCCGATTGATTGATCATTTGTATCGTTGCGCTATCGGGACGCTGTCGGGGGCCATAATCGGAAATTTGTGACTGCCGCAATACTCCAGACGTGATATTTCTATATAATTTATAATGCATAATCAATCCCGTTCCACATGACACCGTCCGAAATTTGAATCGATACAGCCAGATCTATCCCGTTGGAGTCCTGACTATCATGACCGAGGCACGGCTATACAGATTCGGCCTGAGTCTCCCGAACGTTAAGGGAAAACCTTAAGTGTCGGGAGTGCTTGGCCTATCACGCCGAACAAGTCATGATACTTCTCGATTCTTAATACATCGTACCGACAGTGTTCTGATACGGCCAGACAGCGTCCCGATAGCCACCATACAGTCACTAGACATTCCCATTTTGTTATTGTTTGTGACGGGACGCTATAATCGGGAATGTGTGACTGAGGCTTAATGTTTTCGGGAACCGTAAGTAGTTCTCGTATTGCAGTTCTATGCCACCATAATCTTCCACTATATGTTCCATATATGTTCATGTCCTAACATATTCATTCATTGAGTCTTTATTTGTATGTTTAGTCGATATGTTGCTGATGTAAACACTAAGAATGTTTAGACGATAAATCGATAGCTTATTGTTGTGTTATATAAAATCTAACAACACTTATAAAATCAAATCTCTAATTATTTACAGGGAATCAGTCTGTGTATTTATTTTCATATGTTTTTTTTAATATAAAGATTTTCTCATTATTTTTTCTCTGTTAGTCTCTGATAACTCGATCTGAGTGGCAGTACGTTTTACTGTTTTATTGTTAATGTATTCTATGTTATGTATTGATCTAAGTCGGGTCTCCTAAACATGAAGATATTATCGAATTATTTAAATGCCCCCCCCCCCCCCCAAAAAAAATAAATAAATAAATAAATTCAAAATAAAATCGCCTTCTTACCTAGCTACGACGTCATGCACCGTCATAATATTGTTTTATCGACCGCGATCTCGTTTCTTGTTAAGCTCCATGTCATTGTGTGATTTTAGGCGATAACCTCAAACCTCTTTTGCACAGTACAAAAATAATATTTAGCTTTATTTTGTTCGTGTTTTCTTTTTAAGATTGTACAATTATTAAATATTTAAGAATTTTTCTTCCAGATCTCATCCTTGCATAATACAATAAATACTTATCTCTTAGTTAACAGAAATATCCTGTAATAATATCTCAGAATTATGCATAAATAGGGATCATAATGTAGCTCTATAAAACAGATTGTTCACACAGTTTAAATGTTTCAGATCCACCGCATCTAATCGAGTAGCACTCATTGCTCATTTTATCTCAATAATTATTCATAATAAACAAGTGGTGTATTAAATGTTATATTTGCTATCCTCATTTGCTGACTTTTGTGTTTTTACATGTACGAGTATAAGTCAACCATATATGTATCATATTGGCTTGATGGTTAGAAATAAAGTATGAAAAGCAAAAGTATTTAGCTGCACACGCATTGCACACGGTGTATTCAATGTGAAGCGTGCTGTTGACGTCTCGACACAAAGTGCGTAGAAAATGAGCTCGTTGATGACGTGTAATTAAGGTGTAAATATTCTTAAAGTGAAATAATATGTTAAAATGTACACCTTAAACACTATTAGTTACATTTCAGATTGTTTTACTCGTTTGTCTAATGAATAGTTGAGTTACCTATTAGCAATGGTAACTACTAATTAACAACTAACTTAATCAAATCTAGTATCGGCGGTAAATATCATGAAAATGCTCTGTAAGTCTTATAATAATTAAGAACTTCTGCTGAGATTGTTAATGGGTCTTCGTTTACTAAATAGCAGTGATTAGTTAGTTCTGACCACATGTAGACTTGATAATAATAGCATAAATGTAATTACTGTCCTGGAAACACGTTCATATCTTACTTTCACACATAAGTAACATCACAGTTCAGACAAATGCTAATCAGCTTGATTAAAAGAAATGACTTGTATGTAAAGATCTAAAGCTAACGATTGTAGGTGCTAATTAATAACAGTCTAATGAGAGTAAGGGATCAACGCATTTTGTGATTGATGGTACAGGATAGAGTGAGTGGTCATTTTGTGAGTGTATAATAATACTGATAGTCATGATAATAATAATAATAATAATAATATTATTATTATTATTATTATTTATTATTATTATTATTATTATTGTTATTATTATATGGTAATATAATTGACTAAATTGGACAATTGAGGATGATCAAACAAATGCATCAGGAAGTTCAATAACATTTTTCGTGTATAAAAAACCAAATTTGAACTGAATCTGAATAACACATACTAAATACTTACAATATCATAAAAACAAAGCACTGTTGTTACCAGCCGCTTGCTATTTAATGATCACAAAACTGAAAGACGTACGAAATATGTGTATCGTCTATGATAACTGATTGAACCTTTCGGCGACAGTTACTTTCAACTTTTCGTAGACAAATAAGCTGAAAAATATGTCAGAGAAAACAAGCGCAGGTAACAAAATGATAACAAAAATATTTAAACCAAATTTTGGAATATATATCGATGGATATTTATTAAAATGACGACGAACAAAAATTTCATTTAGATATATCAATTCAATAAAATAACAAACCTTGGAAACAAAATGGTACCTAAAGGTTGTTAACAGAATATACACATTTTTTTTGTTAATAATGAATAATTTTCTGAAATGTATGCTATATTTACAAACATTATATTCCCCTTACCTTGTCATAAATAAAATGTTAATATATTGCTTACTAGAGATTTTAGATTACTAAATTAAGGAAGATAGATGGTAATATCTTTTGGGCGACATCACATATATCCTTAGGGCGACAAATGTCGCCCAAAGGTTTTCGACTTGTATCCCGAAGGTTGAATATGTACTAATATATATATATATATATATATATATATATATATATATATATATATATATATATATATATATATATATATATATATATATATATATATATATATATATATATATATATATATATATATATATATATATATATATATATATATATATATATATATATATATATATATATATATATATATATATATATATATATATATATATATATATATATATATATATATATATATATATATATATATATATATATATATATATATATATATATATATATATATATATATATATATATATATATATATATATATATATATATATGACTGTACATTATTTCTTAAACTTTCTTAGTTTAAATGCTTTCAAAAAAAGTTATCCGAAATCATGCCACTCTAAGAATGTCTTAAATGGATTGTCAAGTGTCTCTACCGGTTTAGTGTCAATACTTAATCCACAAGCAAAATCAACTCGGACACAGGGCGAGTGTATTTCACAATCTTATCGTCAACACAAACACGAACTACGACCTTGCGGACAAGTCCGCCTTCACTCGTGATGGCACTGTCAACCAATGCTATAGGCCAAAGGTTTCTCGGCGACTGCTCATTCCTGAGGAGGACCACGTCACCTTCTTTGAAGTTGGGATGCTGCGCGTGCCACTTACGACGGGTCTGAAGGTTCTGCAGGTAACTCTCACGCCAACGCTTCCAGAAGATATCCGATAGGCCCTGGACATGTTTCCAGATGCTCTATACATGTCCTTCAAGCTATCAAAGGGCACTGTCTCGTTGTCTCGCTTCGTGGTCAACAGCATAGCCGGAGTGAGAACAACGGGGTCATTCGGATCAGTGGACATGGCAGTGATAGGTCTGGAGTTGATAATCGCGCAAGCTTCAGCCATAAACGTAGTCAAGACATCATGGGTAAGGCCCTTCTTCTCTTCCATACGCATGGAGTCCACGATACGTCTCGTGATCCCTATCATACGTTCCCCCACTCCCCCCACGTGTGAAGAGTGCGGGGCATTGAAGAGCCAAGTGGACCCACCGTCATACAGGTATTTCTCACTGAAGAGTCCTCGACATTGATCGCGTCTATCTTCAGGTCGTCAGTCGCGCCAACGAAGTTCGTACCCCGGTCGGAACGGTACACCTTGACGTGTCCACGGATGGAGACAAACCGACGAAGAGCGTTAATAAACGCTGAGCTACTAAGCTGGTCAACGACCTCGATGTGTACAGCCCGCGATGCAAGACATGTGAATAGGATCACCCATCTCTTACTATTGGCAGCACCACCACGCGTCTTCCTGGTAAGTATCTCCCAAGGCCCGAAGGTGCCCACTCCAAATGCTGAAAAGGGTGGACCTGGTGTCAGTCTATCAAGTGGTAGGTCAGCCATCTGCTGCTGTAGCATGGGACCTCTAAGTCTTCTACATTTAACGCAATCCTAAATCACTGAAGACACTGCTCGTTTGGCCCCTATAAACCAATACCCTTTGGATCGCAGAGCTCCTTCAGTAATCAGTCTGCCTTGATGTTTAACGTTCTCATGCATGTAACGTATCAGCAACGTCGCAATGTGTCCCTTAGGTACTATGATAGGGTTGGTCTCGGAAACGCTCAACAGTTCACTGGCCTTGTTGAGCCGACCCCCTACTCTCAGTAGTCCGCATTTGTCAAGGAATGGGAATAGGGCAAGTATCGCGCTGTCATTAGGCAATGGCGCTTGCCGCTCGAGGCACTTGATTTCCCTCAGGAAGCTCTCGGGCTGCACTTGCTTCAAAAGGGTAGTCTCGGACTCATGGTAGCTGTCAACGGTCTTGTAAGAGTCACAGTAGTGCCAGCCGTAGCAAGAGGTTTTGTTCTTATAGCTCCTTGCAATGTGTGTCAGAAACGAGATAGCCGTCACTAGCCTAGACCAACTCGAGAACCTTTCATAACGACTGGTATCAAATACTGAGACGTTTGTGGTCTTAACGTTCACCTCGTATCTCACCTCTTTGTCTAAGTCAGGGTTCATAAGCGAGTAAGTCTCTGTGTCATTTTCGCGCTGGCACATTTCTTCTACTTCCGGTGAATCATGTAACCAGACATCTAATCTTGCGTCAATATCTGTCAGTGCGTAGCGGATAGCACTATCAGCGGGACTGAGGTGAGTAGGCACGTAGTTCCACTGAGCTGGAGTAGTAACAGTGCGAATCCGTTCCACTCGATTTGCAACGTACGTGTAGAAACGTCGGGTATCGTTGCATATGTATCCTAATGCAACCTTACTGTCTACGTAAAACTTTACACGCGTCGGCGAAATGTTCATGTGTTCCGCTATCAATTATAAAACAACTCGACTGCGAGGACAGCACCACATAGTTCTAGTCGAGGAATAGTGTGACCTGAGGTCGGCGCGAGCTTGGCTTTACCAAGTACAAAGGCGAAGCGTGAACGGCCTTCTTCTGTTTTGGCACACAGGTAAGACACCGCGGCGATTGCCTTTTCAGATGCGTCACTGAAGATGTGAATCTCTATGTGTTCTGTGTGGTCTAGCGATGCATTCGTATACATCCGCGGGTTTACAAGGTCTCGAAACGATCCGAGAGATTTTCCCCAACGTTGCCAAGCTTCTTTGTGATCTGGTGACAATGGTGAATCCCAGTCAGTCACATTGAGTGTAGACTCACGAAGGAGCATCTTTCCCATGATGGTAAATGGTCCCAAGAACCCAATGGTATCGCAGATACTGTTGACAGTAGACAACAACCCGCGGCGTGTGAATGGCTTGTCTAAATCAGGAACTTCAAACACAAAAGAGTCCGTATTCAGGTTCAAACCGAGTCCTAAACTTCTGGTGACCGGTAGTTTATCGGTCTCAGGAACTAGTGACTTGAACTCCTCCCCAAGATCTTCTGGTTTGAAAGCTTCCATGACCTCTGTACTGTTAGAAGCCACTTTAAGGAGGTGAAGTTTTCCCTCTTCTTGTAAGATCTGCTGTGTTCTGCGTAAGAGATCAATGGCTTGCGTCGCAGTGGGAAGGGACGTTAGTCCGTCGTCCACGTAGAAATCTTCGCACACGAAACGCTTAACATCGGACTGTTCGCACTTTTCTACAGTCTTTCTAAGTCCGTAAGTCGCAACAGCTGGCGACGAAGACGTGTACGCACATGCGGTACTCAATGAGAGGACGTTTAGGGTCATTGTGCTCGTACCAGAAGAACCTTAGGTAATCTCTATGCTCTGGCTTCACTTGAAACTGATAGAACATCTGTTCAATATCGGCAAATATAGCGAATGCGTTTTTCCGAAAACGCATGAGTATACCCAGCAGACTGTTTACTAAGTCTGGTCCCGGCATCCCGACATCAGCGCATCGTTAAGAGACAGACACTTGTATGCCGCCGATGATTCAAAAACTCCGCGAATCTGTCCTGGCTTTCTCGGGTGGTAAACCCCGAAGAGCGGCAAGTACCAGCATTGTGTAGTTTTTGGACGAGATGGTGCTACTTCAGCAACGCTGTTGTTCAGGCTCTTGCCCATAAACGTGACCAGATGTTCCTTCTTCGTGTGATCTGTCTGAAGAGACCGATGAAGTGACTGAGCCCGTTTCAAAGCCATATCTCGGTTGTTAGGCAACACCAGTCGTGGTTCTTTAAACGGCAATGGTGCCACCCAATGTCCATTTGCACCCTTCTCAAACTCTTTGTCCATGACTTTCAAAAACTCCCTGTCTTCTACCGAGGTCCCTATCTTGTTGTCATCTTTACTAGTTTGAAAAATGTCATCGACCATGACCGCGTTCCTACAAGGGTCAAACACAATAGCCCTACCATCCTTCAGCACATGCGTCTTCTTCACGTTCAGTACGGTAGGCTTGTGCACCTTTCCCAGGCAAACCTCGCCCACAATAGCCCAGCCTAGCTTAAGTTTCTGTGCGATCGGTGTGTCAGGGGGACCAATTATTTGTTTCTCAATCTGATGAGCCTGAATGAGGTCGCGACCAATTAGAATTTGAATGTCTGCTTGCTCATCTAGTTCGGGTATTTGGTTAGCTATATGCCTCAAGTGCGGATAACTCATAGCCACGTCAGGTGTAGCGATTTCTGACCTATCGTTCGGCATCTCATCACATTCTATCAGGGGTGGTAGCTTCATAGTCACTATGTTATCAAGTGATTGAACAACGTACCTCTGAGCACGCCTGCCAGACGTACGTACGCTCCCGGAACACGACGCTAGTGTGTAAGGAATAAGTTCACTATGGTCACCGAAAGTATCTAGCAAGTCATTTTTCACTAATAATCGATTACTCTGATTGTTGATCGTTGCATACACTTTGACGGCTTGTTCAGGGTGGTTTCTGGGAAAACTTTAACCAGTAAGGTTTTTGAACACGATCATCCTGTAAACCGTTCTCCACATAGTTGCGTACACTTAGTAGACTCTCCATCTGTTTTGTCGAGCTCCCCGCCATGCGAAGACACACGTTTGTCATTCTCGTCGACATGCATAGGCGACGCATGCTTGTCGCTACCACAGTACATACACTCGATGAGCTCTTTGCAAAGACGTGCGATGTGAGCTGAGTTCTTACAGCACTTAAAACAGATGTTATTGTCTTTCAGGAGATTCCGTCTCGCTTCCAAGGACGACGACTTGAAGGCCTTTCACTTGCTCAAGGGATGTTTAGGTGAGTTATGAAAAGGACATGTCTTTTCGGGATCACAATTGGCTTCTTGATTAAACACATCACTTTTTCTTACAGACACTTTGACTGGATAGCTGACCGGGTTAGAAGATTTCTTAGCCGATTGCTCCTCATAGACTAGTCCTGGATCATTCAACATTTTACTCATTTCATCGAGAAACTTGACGAAGACAGCAAATGGAGGGAACGCAACATTCTTCTCTTGTTTATACTTCGATGCGCGTGTTGTCCACTTTCCTTGCAGTGACCCAGGCAGTTTCCGCACGATAGGTATAACCCCTGCTGACGTATCAAAATAGGACAAAAGTGTGGCGTACTTCGCAGTTCCCTTAAGCGACTCAATCTCTGACAGAAGATCGACCAACTCAAACAACTTACAATGATCTTTCGCGTTCCAGCCGTTGTTTTAGCCGTTGTTTTAGCGCATTATCAACCATCTCAGGTTGTCCATACCTGTCCTCCAGGCGTTCCCATATCTTTCTGACTCCCATTTCAGGGTTGTTGACATTCGATGACTTAATTGACATGGCGTAGCGCGATGATATTGGACCTAGATACTTTATCAGCATGTCCATATGCTCCAAGTTTGAGTTTATTAGCAACACTTTGGAAACTTGATTTCCACGCTGTAAAGTGCTCTGGTGTGTCATTGAAGTTCGTTAATCGCGATAGCGTAAGATCTTTTCTTAAGAGAAACTGCGCTAGAGATGTAGCGGTTGTATTGTCACTGTTTCCATGTGCATTGTCAGTGTCTCTCATCACGTGCAGATATTGTTCATTCACGTATTCATTAACACGATCATGTACAGCCTGTTCTTCTCTACTGGGAATGATCGGTTCGTAATCTACAGGTAATGTCTCTTCTAGAGCTTTAGCCTCAGCTTCGGCGGCTGCGAGGTTCTCTTTAGCTTTTAACACATGTAAGTTTGCCTCAAGCTCTGCTTTCTGTTTCATTATGTTCGCTTCTTCCTGGGCGAATTGAACTTGAACTTTTTAGCGTTCGCTTTCCCTCTTTTCCTTTGCGCAGTTGAACTGTTTTAAATGGTTCTGCTACTATGTTTAGATGCGTTGGAGCCTACTGATATGTTTTCAAGGGCCTCTTGTTTTAGTACTTTTATCTGGTCTAGGACCGTGCGAACTATAGATTTTCTGTTCAGTCGGTCATCCATATGACGCTTAAGTTCATCGTTACTTTCTGTAGATGAGGCACCTATGAGCATCTTTTCATACTCATCACAACACTCGAGATAGATGTCTAGACAGTGTGTAAGTTTTCGTTCTAGAGTGTTAAGGTCCTTGAGTTCATAAGCACAGTCACCAGCTGAGCCAAGAATGTGTTCTAAGTCTTTCCATGCATTGACAATACTTGACTGATATTGTTTGCAGGATGTTGCAAACAACTCCTTGCCCTTTTCCGTAAGGGTCCGAATACGCCTAGTTTCCTCGTCAGGGAGCGGTGCCTGGGGAGGTTCCTCTGCAGAGGGCTGCGACACGGCGATGTAGAGTCTTCGTTGCTTGCCTCGATCTTTTTACTGTACTGCCGCAATGCAGTCTAGCGAACCCAGTCACGAAGTAGACAAAACACTCAAGTCGATTTAGTTGTGTAGGGTAAAAAGCTACAAAGAAATAAAAGAGGCATTCAGAAACTTCGTATGACTAACAGATGATTTAAACATTGCAACAGGCACATTTTGAACATCATGGTAGAGTCATAACACTAATAAAACACCTCGAAAAAGTCACTGTACATTTTAACATTTACAGGTGTGGCCGAAATGCTCTTCCGTAGTTTTTAAGAACAAAACAGCGAGGATTGATTTAAAGGGACTTGTTCACAGATTTTCGTATTTTTGAAAAATGTCATTAAATGAATTTACTTACAAAACTGTCATATCTGGAATAGTTTTAAATAATTATAATAAGGAAAAAGATAAAAATAAAAAATGTGCCTGCCCTGGGGTTCGAACCCGGGACCCCTAGAAGCAAAATCTAACGCGCTACCACTACACCACGCAGGCTTTTGATTTTGGATGGCAGTTTAAACGCTATGTCAGTAATACACGTTTTTGCTAAATTATCTATGAAAAGCGTTACAAACGCTTTATTATTTTTCCAATTTCGATTGATGATTATAAATAAACGAACATATCTTTTTAACATTTTTCTTAGTCAGGAGTGGTATTTTGCTTGTGTGAATATAATGCATACATTCTTTTTTGAATCTATGACAATTTTTTTGAAAATTGTCATTTTGCCAAACTGTGAACAAGTCCCTTTAACACTTAATTTTTCGGAATACTAATTAAGCATTACACAGAAACGATTTCTACTCAATACAGAACATGTCAAAATCACTTACATCCTGAGGGGAGGCAGTTACGAACGAATTTCTAGCCAAAGAGAGCCCAAACAATTCCTCTGCAAATGTCGGAAATTTACCAAGGGAGACACATAATAATGACTTGAATCACTAAACAGCGAAAAAACCCATAAGTACAGAAAAGACACAAAAGTACTAATGCGGTAGCAGCACATTATATATATGGATTTCTGTTTGATAATTTATAAAAACACAATATATCGTATTGTACACATTTTTCTTTGTCTTATTCTAATTAAACATCGAAAGTTTAAAGCCTCGGAATCCGTATGGAGCATACACTAAATGATACAACAATCATTTATTTATTCATACTCATTGTTTTACTATTACTACGTGTCAGCATTTTCGTAACCGAAAACAATAACGTCAATAATTACATTTTTAGACCAATATACATATTACCATATTTCCATTACTCAGCGTGACTATCTGTATATTGTAGTCTAATCTCTAGTGTTTCTTCCGCCGAGATTCCACTTGGCAAGCATTCAGACTTAAAAGCTACTATAATAACTCGGCTGAGTTGCATTTACATTCAATCGAACGGTGCCGTGGAGTTCACTCATTGAAATCATCGTAGAAACGACAATATATGTGTAAATGCCAAATATTTCAAAGTTTCATACATTTACGAAGAACTGATTACGATATACAATAACTACTAATTCTGGCATACGTTACCTAGGTGTTATAATAGATCTCAAATCAACAGAATGAACGAGCAAAAATGGCGTTTCTGTGCTCGCACTGTCAAGAAACGTAATACAGGTAAGGCGTACCTTCTGTGGACGCTCAAGTGTAAGATCTGAGACTGCACTCATGGCTGTAAATTATGCAATAGGGAACCGACTTTTATTTCGGTTAACTAAAACATTATATTATATTGTTATTTAGTTAATATGTTAATGGATTGTAAAATGCACGTAATACTTAACACGCATACACACATACATGTATACATGTATACATGTATGCATACATACATACATACATACATACATACATACATACATACATACATACATACATACATACATACATACATACATACATACATACATACATACATACATACATACATACATACATACATACATACATACATACATACATACATACATACATACATACATACATACATACATACATACATACATACATACATACATACATACATACATACATACATACATACATACATACATACATACATACATACATACATACATACATACATACATACATACATACATACATACATACATACATACATACATACATACATACATACATACATACATACATACATACATACATACATACATACATACATACATACATACATACATACATACATACATACATACATACATACATACATACATACATACATACATACATACATACATACATACATACATACATACATACATACATACATACATACATACATACATACATACATACATACATACATACATACATACATACATACATACATACATACATACATACATACATACATACATACATACATACATACATACATACATACATACATACATACATACATACATACATACATACATACATACATACATACATACATACATACATACATACATACATACATACATACATACATACATACATACATACATACATCCATCCATCCATCCATCCATCCATCCATCCATCCATCCATCCATCCATCCATCCATCCATCCATCCATCCATCCATCCATCCATCCATCCATCCATCCATCCATCCATCCATCCATCCATCCATCCATCCATCCATCCATCCATCCATCCATCCATCCATCCATCCATCCATCCATCCATCCATCCATCCATCCATCCATCCATCCATCCATCCATCCATCCATCCATCCATCCATCCATCCATCCATCCATCCATCCATCCATCCATCCATCCATCCATCCATCCATCCATCCATCCATCCATCCATCCATCCATCCATCCATCCATCCATCCATCCATCCATCCATCCATCCATCCATCCATCCATCCATCCATCCATCCATCCATCCATCCATCCATCCATCCATCCATCCATCCATCCATCCATCCATCCATCCATCCATCCATCCATCCATCCATCCATCCATCCATCCATCCATCCATCCATCCATCCATCCATCCATCCATCCATCCATCCATCCATCCATCCATCCATCCATCCATCCATCCATCTATCCATCCATCCATCCACACATACATACATAAATACATACATATAGGCATACATACCCACCCACCCACCCACCCACCCACAGACCCACAGACCCACCCACCCACCCACCCACCCACAGACCCACAGACCCACCCAAAACCCACCCACCCACAGTTTTTGAAACAAATGTTTTTATTAATACAAATACATTTGCTTGAAACCGATCTGTCTATTTCAGTTTTATTTACAGTTAATAACAGAAAAATATCAAGCAATATACACATAGAACAACCTTATGGAGTTTAGTATACATCCGTCAGTAGCGCGGTTAACTATACTCATATCACGAATAAATGATAACGCTCCTGTTTAAACACACAGCTCTAGGTTTAGTAGTTGCAATTCATCGGTACATATACGTACGATGTGCTATAACGGGCTTTCTCGACATCATGATCGTTTCCTTCAGAAAGATACTAAAACATAACTCTGCTCTCAGTTGTTTGTTACCGTACGTTCAGCACCACATAACGGTCGACGCACACAATTGAGTGTTACACGCATTATGCTATTTATTATTTAATACAAGCATTGTGATTTCACACACTTTTAATACAAGTTCGAATTTCCAGTTTAGTTAATAATATTTATAGAAACAATGTTGCACGGGTTATAGATATTTGCTTGTCAACTACACATACAGCCAAGGATCAAAGTATTTCTACAACGTCGTGACATCACCGAGTTAAACAATCGTGATACATCGACTATCTCCGGAATGCTCCGTAAGATAGATCTCGTGTCTATCACGGAGCCATCTTGGTTTGATACACCCAACGGTGATCCGCCTGTGTTATAAGGCTATACACGACGCGCGTTGAAATAGCACCACATTTTATGTCGAAACGATGATAATTGAGGAAAGGTAGATGGCATCTTTACCTATTATCCAAAAGGCTTACTATGCAAATATAAGTTCAAGAAATTATAATCCGGTATCGAAACTGATTGTAGTGTTTACAAACTATCCAAACTGAAAGCAAAACTGGACTTAATAGTGAAACAGATGTTAAATTAAATTACACTGATAAACACAAGGTTTTGAGGAAAAATCAAATAAAGCTAATTAAAAAAAATGTCTGCACAATACGGGCTGCCATTGCGTTTTACTACTGGCTTTGGAAAAGGCCTTATTTGTCAGGTAAAATTACATGTTTTAATAATATATTTATTATTTTTTTAATGTATTTATTTTTATAAATTTTATGTTGTTAATGTTATTATAATAAAGTATTATGATATTCTTCAGTATATCCAGTTCGTTCATTTGTATACAATAATTAAACATATGCAATTCAATAGTATTTCTGTTATTCTTCTTTTTCATTTCTTCTTCTTCTTCTTCTTATTATATCATTTGTTCATTTTATTCATTCACTTTTATCTAATGTCCATGGTTTCATATTAGTAATTTAGTAAATTAAATTTACCATAAGTTATTCTGATTATAGTGTTTTTGCAGCATTAATATTATTACTTAAGCTATGAATAGTTGGCATAATTCTTGTTAACTAGTACAACTAATTTAAGTCTAAATAGCATTTTACTTTTTGTTCATGTTTACCCTTACATTGCATGCTCAATTACAAAATGTTCCTTAAAATTTAGTCACATGTCTCTTTTTTTACAGGTGAACTGAATTTTGCAAGTCTGTGATTAATATGGGCATCTCCCTAAGAATACCAAACCTGGCTGTGACTCGTATCCCTACAAGAGCTCAATGAGAACTTTCAGTTTAGAAACTCGACTAGAGTGTAAATAATCTGGCAGACCAACCAAATATTATCCAAGGATAAAATGAAAGACTGCCAGTTTTATGTAAATATGACTAAGATACTATGACAAATGAAAGGAACACAGGTTGAATTTACCTTCATGTACTGTGACAATTTTAAGCTGTTTTCAGCTTCTGTGTCCTGAATTTGCAATACCTTAATGATGTATTTGAAGCACATATATTTGATAATGGTTATACATTTATATAGCTTTGAATAATGATTTGATATATTTCCCATATAAAATGTATATCATAATATTAAAAATATTAATGTTTATGTAACCGTCATTATAACAAATGCGATATGGGAAATTAGAATATTTTCGAAACACATAATCTCTTACAAACTTGAGAAGTGATGGGAAAGAAATACAGATAGTTTTATGTGCCTGAACTGTGACAATATGACAATTTTGAAATGTATGCACACATCCAGCAGCTACATTTTGGAATAAGTGACATCAGTAACATAGCGTTATTTCTACAAGCAAGTAAACAACCCAGACAGGACATTTTCTATGATAGTACTCAGTTATATCTAGCCAGCAGAAACACATGAAATATGCTTTTATTAACACGATTACCAATTATACTGTATTTAGTGATGTATCTGCAATGATGAACTTTGAAGGAAACAGTATGCATCTATATACTGTAATGAATTTAATGGTGATAGAGTAAATCACCTTATTTGTTGTAAAGTTCTGTTTTTAACAAATTATAACCATTTAATATCAATTTTCTCCTGAAATCAAACATGAGTGACATTTACACAAAATATGAAATATAACAATCTGCACTCATCTGGTTTGTTTAACTGTATTTTTGTATGCATTTATATGTGCAATGCTTATAAACAAATTGAAGTACTGTGATTATTTTGTTTTGTGGTACGCTGTTTAAATGAATTCCCAAACTGGATTGACATAATTACTGTCAGTTGAATACATGGTCAGTGGGAATAAATGATTTTATTGATCTTATGGTGGATTTTTTTCAGTAATTTCTTGTGTCCAAAGTTGTTTTGTGATTATTTTTTTCAATTAAAACAAAATATGAGTGTTATAAAAATATTATTTGTTTAGTGCTTTTGAAGTTTGCTTATTGAAAACAAGTGGATCAAAATGATGCAAGGCACAATATTTGCTCGAGTCAGAAATGAGAAAATTGCAATTTGCTTGCATCAAAAAGCAGGATTTGGCATCATTTAAAATCCCTATCCAAGACTGGGTGCCCATAATAGTATCAAAGTGAGTGGCTTTCTTATAATACATTTGATTAATATTATCAGGAGCATGTTGTTAGTATCATTAAGCAAATGCAAAGATTTAAGTCATATTATACCGGTATATGAGCTAATATTCAACACACAATTTCATGCTGAAATGGCAGATTTATTTTACATTTCAAATGTGCAGGAAAGTTGATAAATAAGTATGGATACAACTTTAATATTACAGATTCATCAATCAGTATATTTGGCAAAAGCAAAATTTGGTAGCGTATACTACATTTATTAAGAAAAAGAAAGCAAATAACATTCTGCATAAACTTAAAACATATTTACCTGTGGACAAGTTACATTACGATCAAGGTGTTGAGTGAATTATGTCAAAAGCACCATAACTATGAAACACTAGTACGTATGTTTCAGTGTTCCACAGAAATGATGCTGAAGATAACTGAGCATATTTCCAAACTCCAGTTGGCTTCAAATTGAGCTGAATTTATCATTACTCCACAGCTGAATGGCATCTCATATTATTTACTGTACTGTTATTTGGGTAATTATTAACTCCGACCACTTTATTTATAATAATTCCCAATAATTTTAAACATTTTCGTGTGCATTTTGTTGACCGAAAATTCAATACTGTAGCTTATGGGCGCAGCCATTTTTGATGATCATGTGATTGAAAGTAGTCCAAAATGTCGCATGATGTACCAGAGGCGATTTATTTTTAGAATCGGCTGTGTACCCAGAGTGCGAGTTAAAATAATTTGCGGTATTGAACAACTAAATTTTGGTTGCATTTAACCTTTCAAATTCGGTAAGATACATCTAGTTCGGCTAAATGATCTATCCTGACCTTGACAGTGAAAACAAATTAGAGTAGTTTCCCTTTTTGTTTTACAAAATTCGTCTGCTGTCAAAATGCCTAACAAGAAAAAAGAATTTAGTGCTGATCTCAAGAAAACTAGCAAATGGCAATTTAAGTGGTTCAAAAATTGCCAAATTTGTGAATTAAATCGTTTTACAGTAGCAAATCTTTAAAAACGCTTTAAAACAAGGGGAAACATTGAAAATCAAGCACGATCTGGCCGGCCTAGAAAATCAAGTGCTCTTGACGATCGTCGCTTATTACGGATTGTAAAACGTAACCGTAGAAAACCCCTGAAAGACATTACAGCTGTGTTTAACAATGAACCAACCTTAAAACTCTCCACATCAACAGTAAAAAGGCGATCGACTTTTAAAGGTTTCAAACGGAGAGTTGTGAAGAAAAAACTGTAATCTTAAAAGTGAACAGAGTCCGTAGGAGGGCATGTTGTAAAAAGTAACATTCATTTGACTGTTGACACTTTCTGGAAAAAGGTAATATTTTCTGATGGTACACAGATAATCAATCACTGGTTGAGACAGAAAGGTTTGGCGGAAAGATGAATACAAATGATCGCCAAGTTGTCTTGGGGCGCACAGTGATTCATTGCCACGCTGCAACGTTAGCGTTATGTTTTGAGGGCTGTGTAATTTTTGTGAGGTTGTTACATTAGTGCCAATTATGCAAACATAAATTCTGAAAAGTACGTTAATATTTTTTAAAACCATTTGTGACCTGTAATTGCAAAACACAAGATGACAATGTCCCGCCCCATGTGTCTAGGTTCACTTCCATGTGGAAATATAGAAACAATATCCCTACACTGATGTGGCCAGAACAGAGCCCAGATATAAACATTATTGAAAATGTATGGCACAAGTTGAAATACTTTCTTCAAACAAAGTTCACATTCATTCCAAGACTGACCTAACAGACCATGTCATGCAGATCTGGACCTCCCTTACTCCACACAATATACAGTCATTATACAACAGTATTCCAAAGCTAATTCGCCATGTTTCTGAGAGCCAACGGATGCATAACTAAGTATTACATTACTTTGGTAAGTTAATTATAAATGATGTTTCTTTTGTTGAAGGCTTGTAAGCCTTCTGGATTTGTTTACGACGTCACGACGTTGTGGAAATACTTACGGTTCTTGAGTATACCATACGTACACGTAAAATTATTGTAAATTCTGATTTCAATACTAATTGTAGTACATGTTTAATAATTTTTTAATACCTTAACCACTTTTTAATTAAAACAAATATGTGTTTAACACATTAAAGAAAATTTGGAAGGTTCAATGCAATGTGTAATTCTGGCCAATTTGTCTCTAATACCAGGTGTATAGCACAGTTATATACTAGTAATATAATTTCTTCAAAGCAACGGAAAAAAGCGGGAAAAGTCAGATTTTTATGACGTTAGTAAAACATCGGGTATATGCAAGGTTGTAAGCACGTGTATTGTTCATATTAAAGTTAACATTTTAATTTCTTCGGTTATTGAATATTTGTCCCAAATCATACCAAAGCAACAATTATATTAATCAGAACTTTAAGAAAGATGCATTATAAAGAACAAAAAATACACATCGATGTATATTACATAAAATCTCCAGGTAATAATAATTCCAAGTTATGTACGTATAGGCCTTTCCCAAAACTAGGTTACTTCCCTTGCGTAATCACGAGTGATGTCCCCTGTTCACTTCCGGCGACTTTTATTGATTATAAGGTTACGCATGCGCAAATAAATTCCTTCTTTGTTACATATAAAATATTCAAAATTTGATCTCACTTTTCACCATGACCAAGCTACTTTCTAATATATCACCATACATTGTTGGAAAGATGAGGACATAACCTTTTGAAAAACAGCATGTCAAAAAATTCTATGTGTTGTTACTCAAAATATTTACCTTAGAGAAAAACACACACCGGTTTTGACGGGCATGGAGGCTGCCATTTCGCGCATGAATACATGGGCCAAAAGTTATGAAGCTGGGAACCACTAGACAAAAAGTAGTGCACAAAAACAGCCTTTTTTCTTATTGCTTACATATATACCTTTAAAATGATACCAAAACATATCATTTAAGCTGTATTTTACAAATTATATGCATCCTGCACTCAACCATATGTGCTTATTATCTAACTGACAGTTTTGGGGTAATTAGACCTTGAAGAGAACCCAAGCCTTTCAAATTTGAATAAAAAACACAATTTTTATCAATCTGATCTATTTCGAGAAAGAACACGAAGTCCTATTACACTGGTTTAAAGATTTATTGGAAAAAAATAAAATTAAAAATGTCACATATAATGGTGTTTTGAGGCAAACATTTTGACGGAAAAAAATGTACTTGGGTACATCTGGAAAACATGATTTTAACTCAGAATTAAGCATCAGTTTGAGTTTTAATAGGCATAGCAGATACAATATATAAAGTCAGAAGTGAAAACAATCTTCATTGGCATTCTAAATGTTGCAGAATAGGTTTTTAATCCGTTTTGAACAATTTTTAAAAATAAGTTCCTGCATTTTGGGGGTAATATCCACAGAAATGTAGCATTTCAGATGCCATTAGACCCCAGAAAAGGGTTTGTTTACATAACAATCAACAGATTTGACCTCCTGTCACCAAAAAACAATTTGACCCCTAAATGTCAATGCCAGATATTAATTAACAGTCTTCTGTCACACCTGAACCTGTGGGTGAGGTCAGCCGCCTGCAATCGTCAATCTGTTTCAGGTACTCTCTGCTGAGTAATCTGTGAAAATAAAAAGGTTTTCTGTGCATGTTTACTCAATATTGTGATTACTAGAGTAACTTAGATACAATAAGTGTACATATACAATAGTCTACAAAGTTTTATTTACTGCGATAAGGCTAGTCGCTATGCCAGCTTCAGATTGTCGAGCTCACGTGCGAACAGTTCAGTTCAAAATCGGGTTTGAGAGTCCCAACAAGAGTTAAACTCTTGCTTTACCTACTTGTGTTGATAAGAAGAATGTCAGGCTGGAAAGAAGTCATTAGATAGTAGAATACATGACAATAATCATGTACTAACCTTCAAAGATACCGATGGTACGGACACGACTGCGTCAGCTTTACGGCCCCGCCCAAACGCTCCAGTGTAGTTGACAAGTAAAGTTGTTTTGATGACTCGTCACTTCACCCAGACTTGTATACCAATGAGTTGATGGTTCTGGCTGAGGTCCTGGTTCTTTTCAACACTGCATTTAAAAAACATACTCAAATTAAACCAAACTGTGATGGGGTGGTGATTAAATTTTTTTATGCCTCTATCTCCATTAGGTGGTGTCTAGGTTGGCGTGTGCGGCTTAAGTGTTTTATGCATGCATTTCATTTCAGCTCAAAGCCTGATTGAAGTACAATTACAAAATAAAATATGAACTAAATAGGATCTGTTAACTTTGCAAATTAGGAAAATTGGTATTATTCAAAGTAGGCAGGTCGGACGGTCATAATGGCCAATGCATCGGCCAGTGCGGACACGACCTTTGCGGGCATTATTGTCAGTAACAGGTTCTTAAACTAAATTATTCAGGATTAGAACACATGACATAAATGAGAGAATTGTTGAAACTAATGCAAATTAATGTCAAAATGAAACTGAAAAACAACACGATCAACACAATGGTCTCGGATTGCCACTCTGGTGGACATTTTGCTTTAATTTTCCCATATTTACCGCCCTAATGCCCCCTAGAGCAACCATCCCATAAAATACAGCCCTAAATGGGGTCAAGGTGGCATCTGGCAGTTATTCTTTCCAGTACTGTGTGTTTGTAAGAGTCCATTTTCAAAATCTTTGCAGACGACTAATCTTACGGGAAGTTCTTAAAGGTTACGCATGCGCAAATAAATTCCTTCTTTGTTACATATGTAATATTCAAAATTTGATCTCACTTTTCACCATGACCAAGCTACTTTCATGCCCGCTTGGTAAGGATGCTGCACGTTTGGTTTAATCGAATTGGAATCATAAGTTCCTAAAAACTAGCGCGGAATCAAAATATCGTGCTAAATATAGTCAAAGGAGACTCACGTCCTCTTGGTTGGTATGCTGCATATACAGTTTTATTGAATTCGAGTTTATACTTACTGCTCGAAAACCAAAATATCCTATTTAATAATCAAAGAGGCAATAACCCCTTTAGCAATTATTAGGCCTGTGCAACCTGACATTATGCGTTTGTCCTCTTGGTAGGTATGCTGGATATGAAGTTTAATTAAATTTATGTTCCTGAGATCTAGCGCGAAAACTAAAATACCAGTCAGATCGACGAAAGAACGGACGGAGGGACGGAAAAAATGATGGATCAATTTTTCGGGGAAATGGATTGCGCACCTGGAAAAGCTGAATGACAGTTACATTAAATTTCAAGCAAGACGCAAACTTTATTTTTACCATTTGCGTTTATATGTAACTTTACTATTTTCTCTAACAGCCCCATTCAAGTGAAACTGTCTAAGTGATTTTATACTCGTATATGCGACATTTATAACAGCATTTCATTCGGTTTACGTTTATTACTAAAATGTTTAAAATGTTATTTACATTTTTATACATTTACACATTTGCACATTTTCACAATACTATTAGATTTTTCTAACCCTTGATCGCTTATTAAAAATGTTTATTCAACACTAACCTAATATTCTCTACATCTATTCCTGGACCAGCTATACTATAAACAAATTAATTTTGTAAAGAATGCACGTTGCATTGTCAATCTCAAATGAAGTACAAAAACACATATATGTATATATATATATATATATATATATATATATATACCGTTGGTCTGTTGATACGACCAAATGACATTAAAACAAGATGATGTTTGAAATTGAAATCGAATCGAATTGATCTGTGGCTAAATCGTTGCAGCTCAAGTGGCTACAAACTGCTCTTTATATTCTTCACTCTTTAGTAATGAACATGTCATAATATTTTAATTAAAAATATTATGACATGTTCATTACTAAACAGTGAAGAACATAAAGAGTAGTGTAGTAAATTAAAATATTATGACACGTTCATTGCTAAACAGTGAAGAATATAAAGAGTAGTGTAGTAAATTAAGATATTATGACATGTTCATTACTAAACAGTGAAGAATATAAAGAGTAGTGTAGTAAATTAAAATATTATGACATGTTCATTACTAAACTGTGAAGAATATAAAGAGTAGTGTAGTAAATTAAGATATTATGACACGTTCATTGCTAAACAATGAAGAATATAAAGAGTAGAGTAGTAAATTAAAATATTATGACACGTTCATTACTAAACAGTGAAGAACATAAAGAGTAGTGTAGTAAATTAAAATATTATGACATGTTCATTACTAAACAGTGAAGAACATATAGAGTAGAGTAGTAAATTACAATATTATGACACGTTCATTACTAAACAGTGAAGCATATACAGAGTAGTTCAGTAAATTAAAATATTATGACATGTTCATAACTAAACAGTGAAGAATATAAAGAGTACTGTAGAAAATTAAAATATTACGACATGTTCATTACTAAACAGTGAAGAACATAAGAGTAGAGTAGTAAATTAAAATATTATGGCACGTTTATTACTTAACAGTGAAGAATATAAAGAGTAGTGTAGTAAATTAAAATATTATGCCACGTTCAATACTAAACAGTGAAGAACATAAAGAGTAGAGTAGTAAATTAAAATATTATGACACGTTTATTACTAAACCGTGAAGAATATAAAAAGTAGTGTGGTAAATTAAAATATTATGACACGTTCATTACTAAACAGTGACGAATATAAAGAGTAGTGTAGTAAATAAAATATTATGACACGTTCATTATTAAACAGTGAAGAATATAAATAGTAGTGTAGCAAAATAAAATATTATGACACGTTCATTACTAAACAGTGAAGAACATAAAGAGTAGAGTAGTAAATTAAAATATTATGACACATTCATTACTAAACAGTCAAAAATATAAAGAGTAGAGTAGTAAATTAAAATATTATGACACGTTCATTACTAAACAGAGAAGAACATAAAGAGCAGAGTAGTAAATTAAAATATTACGACACGTTCATTACTAAACAGTGAAGAACATAAAGAGTAGAGTAGTAAATTAAAATATTATGACTTGTTCATTACTAAACAGTGAAGAATATAAAAAGTAGTGTCGTTTGTAAATTAAAATATTATGACACGTTCATTACTACACAGTGAAGAATATAAAGAGTAGTGTAGTTAATTAAAATATTACGACATGTTCATTACTAAACAGTGAAGAATATAAAGAATAGGGTTGTAAATTAAAATATTATGACACGTTCATTACTAAACAGTGAAGAATATAAAGAGTAGAGTAGTAAATTAAAATATTATGACACGTTCATTACTAAACAGTGAAGAACATAAAGAGTAGAGTAGTAATTTAAAATATTATGACACGTTCATTACTAAACAGAGAAGAACATAAAGAGCAGAGTAGTAAATTAAAATATTACGACACGTTCATTACTAAACAGTGAAGAACATAAAGAGTAGAGTAGTAAATTAAAATATTATGACTTGTTCATTACTAAACAGTGAAGAATATAAAAAGTAGTGTCGTTTGTAAATTAAAATATTATGACACGTTCATTACTACACAGTGAAGAATATAAAGAGTAGTGTAGTTAATTAAAATATTACGACATGTTCATTACTAAACAGTGAAGAATATAAAGAATAGGGTTGTAAATTAAAATATTATGACACGTTCATTACTAAACAGTGAAGAATATAAAGAGTAGAGTAGTAAATTAAAATATTATGACACGTTCATTACTAAACAGTGAAGAACATAAAGAGTAGAGTAGTAATTTAAAATATTATGACTTGTTCATTACTAAACAGTGAAGAATATAAAAAGTAGTGTAGTTAAATAAAATATTATGACATATTCATTACTAAACAGTGAAGAATATAAAGAGTAGAGTAGTAAATTAAAATATTATGACACGTTCATTACTAAACAGTGAAGAAAATAAAGAGTTGTGTAGTAAATTAAAATATTATGACATGTTCATTACTAAACAGTGAAGAATATAAAGAATAGAGTAGTAAATTAAAATATTATGACACCTTCATTACTAAACAGTGAAGAATATAAAGAGTAGAGTAGTAAATTAAAATATTATGACACGTTCATTACTAAACAGTGAAGAATATAAAGAGTAGAGTAGTAAATTAAAATATTATGACACGTTCATTACTAAACAGTGAAGAAAATAAAGAGTAGAGTAGTAAATTAAAATATTATGACATGTTCATTACTAAACAGTGAAGAAAATAAAGAGTAGTGTAGTTAATTAAAATATTATGACATGTTCATTACTAAACAGTGAAGAATATAAAGAGCAGTGTAGTAAATTAAAATATTATGACATGTTCATTACTAAACAGTGAAGAATATAAAGAGTAGAGTAGTAAATTAAAATATTATGACACGTTCATTACTAAACAGTGAAGAATATAAAGAGTAGAGTAGTAAATTAAAATATTATTACAGTGAAGAATATGAAGAGTAGTGTAATTGTAGCCACTAGAGCTGCAACGATTTAGCCACCGATCAATTAGATTCGATTTCGATTTCAAACATCATCTAGTTTTATATTTCCATTTGATTCATGTTTCCGTTTTACAGGCTTGTTTCTGCGTATTTATTAGTCAAGATTTGCAATATATTGAAGATTTGTTGGTTATTTTTCATGGCATTGTATTGGTTAATGTCAATATATGTGCCATATATCAAAATAAATAAAAACATTGTTATACATTGACGATAATGTTTCACAACTAACACAGACACCAACATTTTTAATTAACAGTTTTATTACCACCCATATATAAATATGTTAATGAGAATTGAATGGAAATTGGTTGGTTTAGTATCGACAATCGAATCGGGCCATTTACAATATACACGTATTAATCGATACATAGAAAGAATCGTTCCGGCTCTAAACGATTCGGGCCATTTGCAATCAATTTATCGATACATCGAAAGACTCGTGGCAGCTCTAGTAGCCACAGCAATGCATTCTATATCTTGTCTACACGCAACAACTTATGAAGTAGCTTCCGAAATGCTAGTATTTAAATTATAAAGTGGTCTTGTTAAAACAAGAGAAACACTTTTGAAGACTTCAGCAAATGGAAACATATCGCATTTCTCAACTAATTATAAAGTAAAGTATTTAAAACACAAATTATAAAAGACGTTCAAAAGTATGTTAATATTACACATGAATGCACTTATTTTAAGTGTGAACAACACATTTATAACCATCATATCACGTAACGATAACTGTTTAATATATCTGACATACTGAATTTACATATGTTATTCGTTTTGAAAATTAAGATAATACAAACATATGACCTGATATCTTATATTCATTGGAAACAATAACATCGGTGTTGTTAAATGTATGCATCATATATATATTAATATAAATTTAATGTGTATAATACAGCATTAGTGAAAACGAGAAGGATCATTCGTAATAAAAAAGCTAAACCATTTATACTGCAAACATTCTGTACACAACTTCATTTCATATCCAGTATTAAATATGTAAATGTTATGATATTAAATATGTAGATGATACATGTAATATTAAACATTTAGCAACTTCGTTAAAAAAAAAAAACGCATTTAGACATTGCATAAAATTTGCATTATCGAAGTATCAACGATTTTTTACTAAACACTGGTGACATAGATTTTGTCACAACTAATAAGACTCATGGCACACTTGAATACTAAAATCGAAGAAAAACATTCTCGATGTAGTATTATTGAATAACGCTATTATATCAGGAACAATAATAGGTTTATTGATTAGTAATGTTTGTTATCCCATACATTAGATTTTTCACTTAATTTTGAACTCCAACAAGTAATCATTCTTATATTGTCCAACAATAACAGAATCCGAGCTTCTGCTGTACAAAACAGACACTGTGTCAGCGTCTAAATCACTCCGTGTAGCCAACGTAGCTATCTTTTTCCTTCCCGTGCTATCTACCTGTATGATACTGCGAGATGTGGCTCCACACACCAGCACCTGACCTGCAACTGTCACGTGCACACCTCCGGGGTATTTCATTTCTGGACCTGTTAACGTGGAGAGCACAGAACCGTCCCTGGTCAGGGTGTATAGCTTGTTTTCGGAAACATTGGTGACATAGATTGTGTCACCACTAAGACTCACAGCACACTTGAATACTAAAATCGAGGAAAAGCATTCTCGATGTAGCCATATTGAACAACGTTTTAATATTTATTATATTAGGAACAGTAATAGTTGTATTTATTATTAATGTTTGTTATGTGCCATACATTAGGGCCATATTAATACATTCTTTTGAGTTAAATTATAATTGTTTGCAAATGGACTTTGATTTAGGCTCATGTAAATATGCACATAAAAAGTATTTAGTATTATAGTAATATTTATTACAAGTTAAGTAATTACCTGTTTGTTTGCCTGAAGTATCCTCATACAGTTTTGTCTTCTGTGTTAGAGTCTTATCAAGAGTGTAGTGGTACAATGCTGTATATGATGTTATAAACAGATCATTCTTATGGCAGGCAATACCACGGCATGCATGTTCCAGTTGATAGTTATAGCTTTTCGCCAACTGCATGTTGGACACATTGAAAAACTGGACACCGTGTGTGCTACTTTCATCATCCACTGTCACAGCAACCTCTCGATCAGAGACCACACAAATATCCCACGGAGTAGTAGGCATATCAATGTGGCTTACCACCTGATGAAGCTCGTCGAGCACTTTTATTCGTTTGTTATAATTGTCAACGACAATAGTTGACGTATCAACCTGACACAAGCCATACGAATAGCATGACCATACATCAGCACTTGTTTTCAGTTTATGCTTTACTTTCGACTGCAGCGAGATAACCTGGTTTGGTTGCATGATTCTCCCAAGACATGTAATCTGAGCTAACAGCTGCTCAATTATTTTGTTCGGTACGAATTCCATGGCATATTCATTATGTTTTGTTTGTGCTGCGAGAAGCTCTTTGTTTTTATGTCCAGCCTCTAGTAAAGCGTCATGGAAACATTTAAGATCAGTCAGAAAGCTTCTGCATTTGTTTCTGTTCGTCTCCAGAGACGGCATTAGGCTGGTCATCATGTCATTGAGCTCTTGTTTAGTAATCTTTTCAAGTCTGTCAAATGAGTCATTTATGTTCTGACGAAGGTCTGTAATTGCTTGTAGTATCAGCTTGTGAGAAGCTTCTGTTGATTGAATAATATGCTCTGTTTTGTTCAGCTGACTCTGTAGCTCTCCTAGTATTTTCTGTATTTGTGATGACAACTTCTGGCAACTTTCTGGATCGGCTGTTTTGGAAGTCAACATTACCTTCCTGCAATGTCTGCGGATAAAAATCAAAATGTGAAAAACTTACGTACGCAAACAGGGCACATATTTGCGTTTCATTTTTGACAATAAATAAGTTCTTGTCAATGTCTTATTTTGAATATTTTACTACGCACCTGAATGGTAAGATAACTTGATATAGAGGATATTTGTTGGTTTCGGTAGAATATCGATTTTAATTCGCAAGTGATCATATAAATTAATAATATCGCGCAGCCACGAGTGAAAGTATATTTTTTCTATGATCATGAGTGAATTAAAAATCGATATTCTACCGAAAACAACATTTTATATTTATGTTATGCCTTTTCCACGCAATTAAGAGTCCGGCGTCGTTGACGATCCAATTCATTTACTGTATTAAACCAGAGCAGTAATTTCCAGTGTTTTACATCAGTGAAAATTATCACAGGGGTAATTTTCACTGTTTTAAGACAGTGAATTACCAATTTTAATTATATTTCCCTATAAATTGTTGGGAAACGTTAATATTGCGACGCTTTCGCGCGTTTGCGCGGAACGTCACGTGACGTCAACGTCATCATCATGTTGTTGTTTTGTTTTGTTGTTGATATAGACTTGAAGTAAAGATATAGAGAACCTGGACACAACGCATTCGTTTCATTCCTATACGATCAATTAGACATTTTGGTGCCGTGACCAGGATGCCGATGCCGAGCTTACATCGACATGTAGCTTCCCTAACGTACCTTCGCGGTTTAAAATTAGCCCACCCTGTCACCGCAGATGAGACGTTTGAGATCGACATGCTAATTGGTTTGCGCGGAACGTCACGTGACGTCAACGTCATCATCATGTTGTTGTTTTGTTTTGTTGTTGATATAGACTTGAAGTAAAGATATAGAGAACCTGGACACAACGCATTCGTTTCATTCCTATACGATCAATTAGACATTTTGGTGCCGTGACCAGGATGCCGATGCCGAGCTTACATCGACATGAAGCTTCCCTAACGTACCTTCGCGGTTTAAAATTAGCCCACCCTGTCACCGCAGATGAGACGTTTGAGATCGACATGCTAATTGGCGCAGACACATACTGGAAGATCGTGCAGAATCGCGTTGTTCGGGGTAACGGACCTACTGCAGTGCAGTCAAAATTAGGATATCTTCTTTCTGGCCCTCTTCCAACTACGAACGCCGAGTCTACTCACCACATGTTGAACGTGATGACGTCACGTCTAAACGCTGCCGATATCGAGAGATTTTGGAAGCTGGAGTCCATTGGGATCGCACCGGAAACGGACGCAACTTCCGGTACTGACGAACTTCAGACGTACATGGATACCTGCATCACTTACAAGGATAACCAGTACAGTGTGAAACTGCCGTGGAAAGAAGATCACCCTCAGTTGCCTACGAACTACGATGTAAGCGTCAGACGTACACAGAACATGATACAGCGTCTGCGAAGAGAACCGTTCATGTTCCAGAAATACAACGACATTATTACAGAACAGCATGAACGCGGGTTCATAGAAATCGTCGATGAGGAAATCAAGCCTGAATACCCTGCACACTATATCCCACACCACGGAGTACGGAAAGAATCGATGACCACTCCGATTCGTATCGTGTACGATTGCAGTTGTCGTAGATCGTCAAACGAGCCGAGCCTGAACGACTGTTTACGATCGACTCCACTTGAACTGAACGATCAAACTGGCATTTTAATGCGCTTCCGAATGAATAGATACGCCGTGACGACAGACATCGAGAAAGCCTTCCTACATGTTGCTCTGGATGAGAGAGATCGTGACGTCACCAGATTTCTATGGTTACGGGACCCTCGTGACCCAGACAGTCCACTGATGACCTATCGCTTTAAAGCTGTGTTGTTCGGCGCTACATGCTCACCCTTCATACTGTGTGCAACCATCGTGAAGCATCTAGACAACAACAAGGACAACTGGGTAAGTGACCATGTTCGCCGTGATATCTATGTTGATAACATCATTTCCGGTTTCCAGCAGGAGAGCGACGTTGTGAAATTCTATCACGACACTCGTGATTTGATGTCGGCTGCCAACTTCAACTTGCGTTCCTGGAACTCCAACAGCAGAGTGGTGCGTGACAGTGCCAGTGTAGACGGCGTATTGGACACTGATAGAGATACGAAGATTCTCGGGTTGAGGTGGAACGCAGTTGAAGATACGTTGTGTTTTCCTACAAGGGACATTTCTCTCGTAGAGTCTGTGACAAAGAGAGAAATATTGCAACACATCTCGAAAATTTATGATCCCCTTGGTATCCTAACACCAGTGACGATTCGTGCAAAGGCATTGTTGCAAGAATTGTGGAAATTAGAGTATTCGTGGGACACACCCTTGTCACGTGATTTATACCGGCAGTGGTGCGACTTGGCGACGGACCTGAACACTGTGACTTCCTGCAGCGTAAATCGCTACCTGTTAAAGAGCTCACCGTCAGAGAAGAACGAAAACATCTCTCTTCAAGTATTTTGTGATGCAAGTATGACGTCATATGGTGCCGCAGTTTTCGTCTGCACCGAACACGAATGCGCCCTGGTGATGGCGAAATCGCGCGTCGCTCCCTTGAAGACGCTTACTCTGCCTCGTTTGGAACTGATGGCAGCCATTGTTGGCGCGCGACTGGCCAAACATGTACAGAAAGAGTTGAAGATCGAGCGTTTACAATTATGGACTGACAGTCAGATAGTGTTACATTGGCTAGCTTCAACACGCACTCTCCCGCGATTCGTGAAATACCGTGTAACAGAGATCATCACACTCCTACCAAACCACGCGTGGCGTTACTGTCCTTCACAAGATAACCCAGCAGACCTGCTTACCCGCGGTATCTCAGCTGAGCAGTTTATGACAAACGATCTTTGGTTCAAAGGACCATCATGGGTGACAGACCCCGGAAGTTGGCCTACATGGGAACCCAAAATGACAACCGTCTGCGTCACAGAAACATGCTGTGATTCGACAGGGCCAGCAGCCAGTACCACAGATCAACCCGAAGCTGTGAATGGAGTACACAAGTTGATTAATATTGAGAACTACGGTAATTTGCAAAGACTACTACGCGTGACAGCATACGTATTACGCTTTATTAAGATTTGCAGAGACAAGAGCGTCACACAGTTAACATCGCTGACTTCATCTGAGCTACTGGAAGCAGAGAAACTATGGATTTCGAGTTGTCAACTTTCTTCGTACGTAGAAGAAATCCAGTGCATCCGAAACGGTACCTCGAGAGCGACACTTGTGAATCAATTGAAATTGTTCATTGATGATACAGGTTTGCTTCGATGTGATGGGCGTATCCATAACGCCCCGGTTGCTCAGACTACGAAGTTTCCGTATCTCCTACCACAGAAGCACACATTTACGCTATTAGTAATACGTGACGCACATGAGAGAATTCTACATTCTGGTCCAAATTCTACAATATCGTACATTCGCCAGAAATATTGGATCCCTGCAATCAGCGATGTGTACAGCACGTTCTACGGAAATGTGTGACATGTAGAAGAGTCGTCGGCAAGGCATACACAGCACCAGATCCGCCACCGCTACCTGTCGTGAGAGTACAAGATGCGGACCCATTCACTGTGACTGGCGTGGACTTTTCCGGAGCGTTGTACGTGCGTGACACCGACGGTAGGAACGCAAAGGCGTACATATGTCTCTTCACGTGTGCCTCGACCCGTGCAGTACATTTGGAGCTGGTACCCGATCTGTCTACAGAAACTTTCATACAGGCCTTCCGTAGATTCTGCAGTCGACGATCGGTCCCACGCGTAATGATATCAGACAACGGAACTACGTACGTGGGTGCAGCAAACCATGTGAAGAATCTTTTTGCGTCAGACAAGATTCACGCGGAACTCAGCTCGAGAGGAACAGAGTGGCGTTTCATCATCAAGCGTGCCCCAAGGTATGGGGGATGGTGGGAACGTTTGATCGGGATTACGAAAACGTCTGTAAAGAAAGTGCTAGGACGATCCTGTGTTGATTATCAGACGTTATTCACAGTGATCACGGAGATTGAGGCTGTAATAAACGACAGGCCTCTCACCTACATCAGCACCTCGCAGAGTGACATGGAGCCGTTGACGCCGTCTCACCTGATTTCCGGCCGCCGGATAACAATGCTACCTCATGTCAGTGACGTGGTTCTGGATACTTCGATCGTCATTTCCCAAAATGACGTTTCTAAACGGGCGAGATTACAACGGAAGATCATTGATGATTTTCGCTCGCGATGGAGACACGAATACCTCACCGCCTTACGTGAACATCAGCGCATTTCCGGTCGTAACGAGCAGACAATCAAAGTCGGTGACGTCGTCATGGTACACGATGAAGGCCCGCGGTCGCGATGGAGATTGGCCAGAGTACAGACGCTTATCCCTGGGAACGACGGACGAGTACGAGCCGCAGACATCCGGACAGACGGGGGAGTAACAAACCGTCCCATTACGAAGCTTTACCCCTTAGAAGTCGGAGGAGAAACAAATACTTAAATGGACTGATTACGTTGTGTTTAAATAGAGATTGTTTCTGTGATTATTGATTGGACTCAAACTAAACACGTTTTATTGGGAATTGTACGATATATGGACTGAGAACTTTCAATTTCGTAAACGATTTAAATATGTTGGTAATTTTATATAAATTGTTTGTTGACATCATTCGAGTTTGTGATGCATGTTTTTGATGTTAATTATTAACTTTATTCACATTTTGCCGCCCCGAGTATGTTGGGAAACGTTAATATTGCGACGCTTTCGCGCGTTTGCGCGGAACGTCACGTGACGTCAACGTCATCATCATGTTGTTGTTTTGTTTTGTTGTTGATATAGACTTGAAGTAAAGATATAGAGAACCTGGACACAACGCATTCGTTTCATTCCTATACGATCAATTAGACATAAATAAATGCAAAGCATAAAATAAAATAATTTGTGGTACTACGAACTGGTGGTAATAAAATTGTGTGTTACTGAAAAGCGTGTGCTTCTTCAACTTTTGACATCATAAGCATCTTCGTTACAGAGACGTTTGGTAAAGTTAGTCATATTTTATCAGCAGGAATTGAATATTTTAGTGTCGTGATTTTTACCCAGATTAAATATAAAGTGCAGCTATTCAGTTTATCGTGTTCATCGTGCACAGCGTGTAAACGGTTCATTATTTACAATTAAAAGAGTATTTGACTTTTTTCAAGTTCTCTTCCCACCATTTTAAACTCCGCAATAGCTATTGTGGAAGATTTGATTTCCATTCATCGAGCTTCGTAAAATTCGATGCTTCACGAGCTTTCTAGCTCGTCACATGCTCTTTTGTTTAAAGTAGGCCATGTTACCCAATTGCCATTACTTGAACACACGCTATCATGATCACGGTTAGGAGACTCAGCGGACCACCTCATTTCGAGGTGACTTCCAAGGTGGTGCGGTGGTGTAAAAAAGTATTGTAAACAGTACGCATGACTTTCCAATTTGTATTTGTTTTCTTATAACAAAAGGTGCTTTTAAAGAAATCGGCCAATGCGATTACCAGTAGACATGATAAAATAACACTTGTTCGTAGTTTCGTGAAATAATGTACAAAAATAAAGGGATTTTAAGTTAAAGTGATTGAAAGAATATGTATATGATACTCTATGAACTGACATGTTCACACGTCTGTGTTCTTCTACAACGCCTTATGAAGTATGTGACGGCTGACGATGATCACAAATATAAATGTCTTCACATACGTATTACATAATTTGCAATAATGTATTATTTTGTTTAGTATTTTGGGAATTTCTTGAAAAGAGGTGGTCTGGTGGTGACTCTGAGTTGGCTTATGTTCATGAAACCGAAAGTAAAACTTGTAGACATAACAAGCGTAATGCGTATGTGATGACATTTATATTTGTCTTTCAATAAGCAAGCTTTTGAGTAGATACTAAAAGAAAATATACATGTTAAATATGGAATACAAACAAATACATTTCATAGAAATTGTTATATAGTTTTATTTATAATGATGAAGGTGGGATTTTTGAAGAAAAAAAAGCTATACAGTCTCTATAACTCTCCAAACTCAATCAATCATAATATTTGAAGTTGTTTGAAGTCATATTTATTGACACAAAGCTGTACTGCAAGCCATATTCAATGTCTGGGATCTCGGTAACACGAGAAATTGACACGATACGATCTTCGGTCACGATTGCCGGACGATTTCGGTAACTTTTACTGGGCGAACGCGATGTCACATTGATGATTGAGTGGTGAAAAACGGTTTTAAATGGTATAAAGTGTTTATTGTGTTAAGAATATGGTGCATTTTACTATTGGGGCTATGTACTGAAATATAAGTGTACGTTAAATATGAAATATATTATATATTTCTCTGGATTAAATCAAATCAAAATGCTCCAAGTAATTGATGCGTAGATTTAATGTTAATAATAACGAAACAATGTGTTCAAAATATCTACAAACGGTATTAAAGTCTTTTACAGATGTATGATTACACTTTTTAAACTCATTTGCGATTTTCTTACTTGGATAAGATAGCTATTATAGCTTATTTTGAAAACCAAATTGTCACGGTCTATAAACGACGCTGTTACGGCTATAATGGCGATCTAATATTTAATGTTACGGACACGTGACGACTTCTTTTATTTTGCTCTCCGAAGAGGAGCATTTAGTCGCCGCTTTGTCCGTCCGTTCGTAATCTAATCCCACTGCCAATCAGTTTATCCGGGTGTCAAAATATTTTTCCCGGCATTTTAACCATCATATTCCATGTCCTGCTTTCATCCGTTCGCCTGGTACTTCGTTTCCGCTCGATATGTCAGGAACTTATGACTCAAAGTTAATGACACTTTATATACAGCATCCAATAAGGGTTGACATTTGCGCATATTTTAGGTCGTTCCGGTCTGATGATTGTTCATGGAGTTATTTCCCTTTGGTTATAAATAGGTCATTTTAAGGGGGCGTATCGACGGCTGATACGGTAACATATTTAAAAAAATAAAATGATATTTATGACCTATATTGAAGTATCGATAAACAATTACTTTACACACAGGTCTTGTTTCTATAAATAAATTATATAAAACAAGTTGTCAGCGTGACATTTTTCTCGGACAAATTGGTGGTAATAGTAGTAGTAGTAATAGTAGTAGTAATAGTAGTATTAGTATTAGTAGTACTAGTAGTAGTAGTAGTAGTAGTAGTAGTAGTAGTAGTAGTAGTAGTAGTAGTAGTAGTAGCAGCAGTAGTAGTAGCAGTAGCAGTAGAAATATTGTAGTAGTAGTAGTAGCAATAGCAGTAGTAGTTCTAGTAGTAGTAATAGTAGTAGTAATAGTAGTAGTAGTAGTAGTAGTAGTAGTAGTAGTAGTAGTAGTTGTTGTTGTTTTAGTAGTAGTAGTAGTAGTAGAAGTAGTAGTAGTAGTAGTAGTAGTAGCAGTAGCAGTAGTTACTCCTTTCGGGGAGCAAAATAAAAGAAGTCGTCACGTATCCGTTACACTAAATATTAGATCGTCAATATAGCCGTAACAGCGTCGTTTTAAGACCTTGACATTTTGGCTTTTAAAATAAGCTAAAAAAGTTATCAAAACCAACTAGGAAAATGACAAATGAGCTTAAATTGCGTAATCATACATCTGTCTAAGAATTGAATAACGTTTGTAGATATTTTGAAAAGATGGTTTCGTTATTATTAATAATAAAATCTACGCATCTTTTATTTGAAGCATTATGTTGTCATTTAATCCAGATAAATATATAATAATCTCATGTACACTAGTATTACAGTAAGTAGTACCAACAGCAAAATGCACAATATGCTTAACAAATGAACTAAATCAACAGCATTTACCATTTAAAACTGTTTTTCACTACTAACACATCATTGTGACATCGCTTTCGCCCCGTAACTGTTACCCAAATCGTCCGACATCGAAGATCGTCCCTACCCATTGCTCGTGTAACCGAGATATTGTTTTGCTTTATTTAGTACAGCAATCTTACGTTTAAATCAATAATACCTAATAGGTTTAAAATTTGGTATTTAATGATAATTTAGGTTATAAACTTGGGTCTGCGTGTTTGCATTTGTTCTCCCTACGTGTGTTTATTAGATGTTGTTATAAAATGATGTTTTATTAAGTCATTTCCAAACATTGAACTATATTTTTGTACAAAACATTGGTTGACGTTTGTAATAATTTATCAAACAAATATCTTTTGTGAGTTTAAAATTGTGTCAAGGAAGAAAATCACAAATATAAAAATATAACGATAATAAACGATAAAGAAATTACGACTGACAAAAACATCAATAGGATTTACCTGTGTTGCGATGCAATGCAAGATTGACATATAAGCTCAGTATGATCTTCACAGAACATTTCTATTTCCTTATCTCTGTGCTCTGTACACAACTCCACTCCGTCTGATGCTGTCTTAGAAACCGGCCATTTAGCGATTTGTCCTCTGTTAACTACAGATGCATGGTCTACGAACAACTGGTTGTGGAGTTGCACACAGTTGTCACAATAACATTTAGAAAATTCCAGGCAGTAATACTGAGCCAGACTTTTATGACAAGCATCGCAAGTGAAGTCCCGTATCAAATCTGAACCTTTCTCGAACGAACACCGAAACTTGGCAGCCATTTTGAAGATAGAGCTTTATCGGTAGAAGGGAAAACACAGCTGAGATAGTATGTAAACGTTAAACCATTAAAATGTCGAAAGGTTGTTTGTGACAATGAACTATCGGTCAATTTTATAGTGAACAACAATACATTGCCACAATTTGAAATAAGAAATTAATCCTTAAACAAATACCTACTTGAACACAGTCAATTCGAATCAGCGAGTTCATGCTTATAATAAACAACACATTCCGTTCGCTTTTGGTACAAATCAACACAAATAGACACCGCGCATGAGCAGGCGTTATCTACTGTGCGCATACGCTTGTTCGATGCATCAGGTGTAAATGGTATTGTCTCACGGGTTTGTATGGAATGCCGGGATTCTCTTATGTTGTCTTCGGTTGTGTCGTTATGTTAGCAGTATATGTTATTATGTCAAACTTCAATGTTGTCTTGTCTGTATATCGGTTCATCTTGTCTACTCATAATGTGAGTTTGTCTTTCGCATGTGTTATTATGTTATGTACACGTGTAGTTTTGTCAATGCAATGAGTTACCTTGTATGCAATGTGACGTGTTATGTCAACTTGTTGTGTTGTTAATTTAAAATGTCGTTTGATCTTGTCAAGAGATCAAGTTAATATGTTAGTGCAGCGTCAAACTTCAATGTTGTCTTGTCTGTATATCGGTTCATCTTGTCTACTCATAATGTGAGTTTGTCTTTCGCATGTGTTATTATGTTATGTACACGTGTAGTTTTGTCAATGCAATGAGTTACCTTGTATGCAATGTGACGTGTTATGTCAACTTGTTGTGTTGTTAATTTAAAATGTCGTTTGATCTTGTCAAGAGATCAAGTTAATATGTTAGTGCAGCGTGTGATTTTGTCAGTGTAGTGTGTTATTATGTCATGTTTAAAATTATAAATATATGCTGTTGATTTGTCCAGACAGTGTCTCATTTTGTCCAAATACCTTGCTATCATGTCAAACCCACTCGTTGTTTTGTCAATGATACGTTTTTTAGTTTGTTGTAACATTGTCTTATCATGTCTGAAGTAAATTCATTTCGTTCAAACGGTTTTTTGTTTTGTTCAAATGACAAGTTGTTGTTGTTGAGCTAAAAATAGCGTGCACTCACTATAATGGCGGAAGCAAATACCGACACGATGAGACATAAAAGCATGCGTGAAGGACATTGAAGTCGATATGTTAATTTGAGTTATAGACATAATGACACGTCTTCTTGACATAATAACATATTCTTTGACAAATTCACCTCATCATAGCACATGATGAAACACTATTTTAACATAATAAAACGTCTTTTTGACATAATAACATCTTCTTCTGACAAGTTCACCAGATAATAGCACATGATGAAACACTTTTTTAACATAATGACACGTCTTTTTGACAAAATAACATATTCCCTTGACAAGTTCACCTGATCAGAGCACATGCTGAAACAATATTTTAACATAATGACACGTCTTTTTGACATAATAACATATTAGTTTGACAAGTTCAACAGATCCTAGTACATGATGTAACACGATTTTAATATAATGACACGTCTTTTTGACATAATTAAATATGTCGTGACAAGTTCACCTGATCAAGAGTACATGATGAAACACTATTTTAACATAATGACACAACAGTTTGACATAATAACATATTCTTTTGACAAGTTCACCGTATCATAGAACATGATGAAACAATATTTCAACATTATAACATGGCTTTTTTTTTTTACATTATAACACATTTCAATGACAAGTTCACCTTATCATAGCACATGATGAATACATTTTTTAACATAATAACACGTATTTTTGACATAATAAGACAATCCGGACAAGACAACACGAGACATGACGACATAAGACAGTAATGGCGTTCCATAGGTTTGTGTATACATTAACATCGTGCTTAGTTGAACCATCCAGCTAAGTTATACAATCAACACTCGGGAATCACAGCGACCATAACGTTTTGTGTACAGAATGTAGAAATGCATCTAGTTATATCGAAATGCGAAAAACAAATCGACGCAAGAGGTCAGTAATTTTGCGTTTAAAAGACTGGTCTGCACCACATTTAAACATCGAAGAATAACATTGTACACATATGTCTAAGCTATAATATAACTGAAAAATAATACGGGAAACTGCAAAATCAGATCCTGCTTAGATTTTGGAATGTTAATACCTTCAATGTTTACTGTCAAAATATAAATAATTTTAATACACATTAAAGGTTTTGTATGTTTAAACTAGTATTCGACCGACATTAAGTATTGTTTTTATTGATAAAGTCATGGTGTGCTATAAAAATAGTACGCAGGGTTAATGTTACCCACTTTATAGCTCACATAAGCACTAAGTGCTCGGTGAGCTATTGGTATGGGTTACTGTCCTGCGTCATCCGACCTTCGTATTACCGTCAAAAATCTGACCGTTATCGCGATCAAGACTTCATACTGTATTCAATATTGACCTCACTTTTAGAGTTTGTATACAACCTTTAAATCTTGGCTGGTATTGAAAATTGTGTCAAATCGGACCAGGAACATAGGTGTATTGTCCCTTTTAACAACATAGAGACTTCATGTTTTATCCAATCTTGACAAAGCCCCAACATTCTGTGTGTGGCAATAAGATCTCATTAGAAGCCAAACATGAGACAGGTTGGAACACAAATACGGTCCGTTGTTTGTGGAAAGAATGCACACAATGCCCTTTTCCTACATAAAGACTTTATTTTCTATCCAATCTTAACAAAACGTCCATAGTTTGTTTGAGTCTAAAAGACCTCATCAGAAGCGAAGACTGGGCAAAGAAAGCCACAAACACCAGAGTTATATTGCCATAATTGTGGGAGAAAATTCCTGCTCAGATACTTCATTTTTATCTAATCTTGTTCACACTTTCACATGATTTGTATGACAATAATATCGCAGCAGAAGCCACAAATTGGACAGATGGGGCCAAACTGGCGGTATTACCCCTTATGTGTAACAATAAATGCACGGACTATTAACAATTATGCGGGTAAGTGACTGCATTGTTCACCCAATCTGGACCAGCCTTGCACAGTTTGTCTATGACCATAAGATCTCAGACGAATTCGAATATAAAATCTATATATAGTATACACCATCCTGCTGAACAAGGCGGTAAGCATAACTTGGCCTTTGCACATCCGTCGCCATTGTCTATCCCAACTGCAATATTAACGTCTTTCCTCCAAAACCACCTGCGAAAAGTTGATTACCAGAAAATACACACTGATCGCTTCTTGTTTTTGACCATGAGTCAACAAACAATTACAAATAAAATAAATGTTAGTTTTATTTAAAAATACTGTTAATGAAATTGTAGAATGGGTATATTATGAACTGACTCAGTTTATCTCCTATTTTGTTTAAGTTTGTAGTTTCTTGTTATTGTGTTTTTATGTAACTGCACTATACGTTATATGTTATATCACATCAGCACAATTGCGACAATTGCACACATTAAGCGAACGTTGTGGTCGCAATGATTCCCCGGCGTGAAATTGCTTTGCGATTATGATGCAGATAAAAAGTCTTTGGTTATATCATTGGGCAAATCTGATATCATCTTTATAAAATGATCCATACCACTCATTTGCTGTGTGCAATAAAATCTTAATTTCTCTACTAACGCAAAAAAAAGTTAAATTTATAATAAGTTTGATTATTGCTTAAACCTCTCAAATACAATTTAATTGTAATAGATGCATTCGGACTCCCTATGATTATAGGCATCATTTCTTTTATTTCCTTTCAGAAATCGAGTTTGAGAGATCCTGGTTTCCAAGCCCAGTGTTATTGCCTAAACCCTTAACTTAACTTAGTGTAATTTTGAAACTTACTGTATAAAATAAAAAATAAAAAAATTCGATTCAGACCAACAACAGTTCTCGTTGTATTACGGGTAAGGTATAACATATATGGAGTTTTGTCATACCATATTTTATTTAACGAGCTCAGAAAGTTTGTTAGTAAGCTAGCCTTTGGGAAGCATAAGAGTCATCACATTGGAATGACCCAACATATGTCATCTTGTAGCAATGTTGCACATAACTTTTAGTTGAATTCTTGTTATCAATTACTGAGATATACGAGCATGGAAAAACTCAATTTCATACTCAAAGGGAAATAACTTAGTGAACCACCTGAAAATATGTGCATGATTCTTTGGAGGTGATGGTGTACATAACGTTCGATTCATTAGTTTCTGAAGTCAAGCGCGGAAACAAATACAAAACAACATTTAGGAATCAAAGGACCATGACAAATCATCAGACCAAACGACCTCACAATACGCACATCTTGGTAGGATGCTGCACATTAATTTGGGTCATTATTTTCTGAGAAATATTGCGGAAAGGAAAATTCCCTATTTTGTATTCAAAGGGCATAACTCCATGAAAAACATAAGACGGGAAACACCTGACAATATGTGCATGTCCTCTTCGTAAGGTTGCTGCACATAAATTTTACTATAGTTGAGTCATAAGCACATGAGAAATAACACGGAAAGGAACATTCCATATTTTGCATTCTAAAGATAATATTTTATGAAAATCATAACCCCGGAAACTCCTTACAGGAGTTAGTTAGGTAAGGTAAGGTAGGTAAGGATGCTGCACATTTGATTCAATCAAATTGGAATCGTTAGTTCTTAAGTACTAGCGCGAAAACAAAAATACACTGCTTTTATAATCAAAGCACGTGCTCTTGGTAGGTATGCTGCATACACAGTTTTATTGAATTCGAGTTATTTGTTACTGATATCTAGCTCGGAAACGAATACGAAAATAGCCTATTGGAAAATCAAAGGTGCATAATACTTAATGCACACTTATTAGGCCGGTACAACCTTAAACTATTCGCTTGTCCTTTTGGTAGGGATGCTGCACATGCAGTTTGATTAAATTGTATTTATTAGTTGCTGAGATCTTGTGCAGGAACTAAAATACCGGATAGATCAACAAAATGACGGACAGAGGAGCGGAAAGAATAATTTGCGAGGAAATGCATTAGACACCTGGACAATCTGAATGGCAATTACATTAAATGTCAAACAAGACAAAAATGCATTTTTACCATCGGCGTTTATCAGTTACTTTAACATTTTCTCTTACAGCCCCATTCTACTGAAACTGTCTTAAGAAGTGATTTTACATTCATATATGTGACATTTATGAGAACATTTAATTCGGTTTACTGTTATTGCTAAAAAGTTTAAAATGTTAGTTATTTTTCTATACATTTCCACATTTTTTTAACATTAACCTAGTAATTTGTATATAATATTTTCCTGGAACTACATGAAATTTATACTATAAACAAATTTATTTTATAAAAAATGCATGTTGCATTGTAAATCTCACAGGAAGTACAGTATTTATACGAAGAAGACGGATTATTCGTAATGAAAAAACCAACCCATTTACACTGCAAACATTCTGTACACAACTTCATTTTATAACCAGTATTAAATATGTAGATATTAAGATGTTACATATGTAGATGATAAATGTAATATTAAACATTTAACAACTTTGTTTAAAAAATCAAAACACGCATTTAGACATTGCATTAGATCTACATTTACATTATAGAAGTATCATCGATTTTTCACTAAACACTGGAGACATAGATTTTGTAACCACTAAGACTCACGGAACACTTGAATACTAAAATCGAGGAAACAAATTCTCGATGTAGCATTATCGAATAACGCTATTATATCAGTAACAATAATAGTTGTATTGTTTAGTAATGTTTGTTATCCCATACATTAGATTTTTCACTTAATCTTGAACTCCGACAAGTAATCATTCTCATATTGTCCAACAATAACAGAATCCGAGCTCCTGTTGTACAAAACAGACACTGTGTCAGCGTCTAAATCACTCCGTGTAGCCAACGTAGCTATCTTTTTCCTTCCCGTGCTATCTACCTGTATGATACTGCGAGATGTGGCTCCACAGACCAGCACCTGACCTGCAACTGTAACGTGCACACCTCCAGTGTATTTCATTTCTGGATCTGTTGACGTGGAGAGCACAGAACCGTTCCTGGCCAGGGTGTATAACTTGTTTTCCGAAACATTGGTGACATAGATTTTGTCACCACTAAGACTCACGGCGCACTTGAATACTAAAATCAAGGAAAAACATTCTCGATGTAGCCTTATTTAATACCGCTATTATATTAGGAACAATAATAGTATTTATTATTAATGTTTGTTATGTGCCATACATTAGAGCCATATTAATTCATTCTTTCTGAGTTAAATTATAGCTGTTTGCAAATGGACTTTGAGTTGGGCTCATATAACATGCACATAAAATTATATAGTATTCTAGTAACATTTATTACATGTTTAGTAATTACCTGTTTCTTATCCTCACACAGTTTTGTCTTCTGTGTAAGAATCTTATCCAGAGTGTAGTGGTACATTGCTGTATATGATGTTATAAACAGATCATGTTTATGACATGCAATACCAAGGCATGCATGTTCCAGTTGATAATTATTGCTTTTCGTCAACTGCATATTGGACACATTGAAAAACTGGACACCGTGAGTGCTACTATCATCATCCACAGTAACAGCAACCTCTCGATCAGAGACCACACAAATATCCCACGGAGTAGTAGGTATATCAAAGTGGCTTACCACCTGGTGAAGCTCATCGAGCACTTTTACTTGTTTGCTATGATTGTCAACGACAATAGTTGACGTATCAACCTGACGCAAGCGATAATGATAGCATGACCATAAATCAGCACTCGTTTTCAGTTTATGCTTTACTTTCGACTGCATTAAGATAACCTGGTTCGGCTGCATGAATCGCCCAAGACATGTCGTATGGGGTAACAGCTTCTCAATTAATGTGTTTGGAACGAATTCCATGGCATATTCATTATGATGAAATATATCACCGATACATGTTTCCGATTCAGCCAACTGCTGAAGATATTTTGTTTGAACTACGAAGAGAAGCTCTTTGTTTTTATGTCCAGCTTCTAGTAAAGCGTCACGGAAACATTTAAGATCCGTCTGAAAGCTTCTGCATTTGTTTCTGTTCGTCTCCAGAGACGGCATCTGGTTGGTCATCACGTAGTTGAGCTCTTGGTTAGTAATCTTCTCAAGTTTGTCAAATGAGTCATTTATGTTCTGGCGAAGGTCTGTAATTGCTTGTAGTATCAGTTTGTGGGAGGTTTCCGTTGATTGAATAATGCGCTCGGTTTTGTTTAACTGAATCTGTAGCCTTACTTGTATTCTCTGTATTAGTTTTGGAAGTCAACGTTACCTTCATGCAGAGTCTGAGGTTAATAATCAGAATACAGAAACACTTTGTACACAAACAGGGCAAATATGTTCGTTTTATTTTTGACAATAATTAATTTCTTGTCAATTTAATCATGTAAATTTGAAACAAATAAAATAAGGATATCAGTATAGCTGATTGATGCTCCCCAATGCGCTTTGTCAAGCAATATATTTACAATGGGCAGATACACTAAAATGACTAATAATCACTAGAATGCCAGGCCCAAATCTGACACCAAAACAATATGTGAACATGCCACAAAAATACCATATGAACATGCAGATAAAGCTAAATTTAAATATATACATAAAATTATGATGGATTATTACTATAATATGGTTAATTCGTCCTAGTTATTTAATTTTCCACCAAGAATCAAGTATCATTGATTTTCATACAGCAGTTCCAGAGAAATAAAAATGACGCGATTGAAATATTCAAAGTCCCATGACTCTGAGAAAAATCTTTGCATACTTCTTCATTGCAATGAAGCTTTCCCATTAAGTTGTATGAACATATGGCCAGTAGTTGCTGATAAACAGCCCAGACAAGAATGGACTATCAACTAATTTAGAAATCTTCTTAATCCCATTACTTTGAGAAAAAAATAATTGAATTCGAACATCCTGGTAATATGCTCACCACTTCTTGGTATTAAAGCTTCTCATACAGTTTAATTGAAATCTCGTCAGTAGTCGCTGAGAAATAGACCAAACCAAAATGTATGTACTCTATATTAATTTCACAAATTCTAAGACAAATCATTGAAGCGGAATGCCCTTGTAATATGCAAATCTTCTTTTGGTAATGCAACGTCCCATACAGTTTTGTTTAATTTCAGCCAGTAGTTGCTGAGAAATAGCCCTGACAAGCAAGTGGAGAATTGCACAATATATACTATATTTTTAGTAAGTCCAATAACTCAAAGAAAAATCATTGAAGCGAAACATCCTGCTAATATGCCCAACTCCTCTTGGTAATAACGCTTCCCATACAATTTTATTGAAATCTTGCCAGTTGTTGCTAAGAAATAACCCAGACAAGAATGTACGCACTGTAAAAAATTTCAGAAATTTTCTGAGAAAAAAATCACTAAAGCGGAACGTCCTGTCTGTGCACATCTCTTCTTGGTAATGAAGCTTCCCATGAAGTTTCGTTGAATTCCAGCCAGTAGTTGCTGAGAAATAGCCCGGACAAGGAAGTAGGACGGAAGGAAGGACTGACGGACGGAGGGACGGACGGACGGATGGACGGACAGACAAAGCGGCGACTATATGTTACCTGAAATGTTTCGGGAGCATACTAAATGTGGTGCTTCAAACTGGTGGTAAAAACATTTTGTGGTACCGAAAAGCTTGACTTATTCAACTTTTGACATCACACGCATCTCCGTTACAGAGATTTTGGTAAAGCTAGTTACATTTTATCTTCTGGAATTGAATACTTCAGTGTAGTGATTTTTACTTAGATTAAATTTAATGATTCACTATTTACAGTTAAATTAGAATTTGACATTTTGTAAGGCTCTCTTCATACTATTGTAAACTCCTCTCTAGCTATTGTTGAAGATTTGATTTCCATTAATCGAGCTTTCGTAAACTCGATGCTTCACGAGCTTTCCTCGTCACGTGCTCTTTTGTTTAAAATAGGCCATGTTACACAATTGCAATGATTTGAACAAACACATGATTACGGTTAGGAGACTCAAGATGCATAAACGTGAAGTTAATGTATTTATTTTTCCTTTTTTGGTTTTTAAAGTGTTTGTATATAAAACAACTGTGTCGCAAAATCAACGTGAACGTCTTAAAAAGACAGCGTTTCATCGATTGTATGTATGATTCATTTCGCCAACGACACGTATTTCTTGCTTATTTATCTCATCTCCAGTCTATAAATATCCTAAAGTTATAACTTATTCAACGTTTATGAATCTTAACAAGCTTTGGTTGTTGTGTCTATAAATTCTACTTTCCGTTTCAAGATCATCAGCCAACTCAGCACCACCGGACCACCTCAGCACCACCGGCCCACCTCATTTCAAGAAATTCCCAGAAAAGTAGAAAAAACTACAAATTATTGCAAAACATGTAATGAGTATGTGAAGACATTTATATTTGTGCTCATCGTCAGTCGTCACACACTTCATAATGGGCTGTAGTAGGAACTCATACTTGTAAACATGTCAGCTCATAGAGCATTGTTGACATATACTTCAACTTATAAAAATCTTACAGCCTTTATTTTTGTACATTATTTAACGAAGCTACGAACTTGTTCTTTTATCATTCCTACTGGTAATGATGTTGGCGGATTTCTTAAAAAGCACCTTTATTATAAGAAAATACTAGTAAAACGAAATTGGAAAGTCATACGTACTGTTTTACAATATCTTTACTCAACCGGACCACCTCGGAAGTCACCAACGGACATGTTCGTAACACCTCGAACATAGCTGGTCTGGTGAGTTTCCTAACCGTGATGATTGACATTTGTGGAAACGTCTATACCTTATCCCGCACTGGGTGCTTTGTGCAAACTGAATCGCGGCTACCACGGCAGTGTCAATAATCGAAACAACCCGTTAATAAAAGAAATAAAGTTTGTTTTTGATTGTTCAAGTGTTTGGTATAGTCCAAATGAATGAAATATGTACACGTTTAGAAAAAAACTGAATACGCTGAAGTTAAAAACTACCTGCGAATACTGGGGCTTTCGGGTGGGAAAATGAATTTGTTGACAATTGCAAACGCACATTTATAACAAAAATAATATACAATCTCGAATCGTCCAATATATGCTGTCTAGTCAAGGTCACTGTTACTAAACATAGAAAAACGGTTTACCTTCAATAAATGGGGAGAATTCATTAAGATAGTTCAATGAAACTTTATACATAGATACCTTATATCAAGACCTCGCTTGTTTTTGCGTATGGGATGCGACGGGTCAAGGTCAATGTCACCATTACTGAAAATAAAAAAAGCTTTCGCTCAAAAGCTTCAGAACACATTGAGATATTTTAATGAAACTACATGCATAGGTTGTTGGGATCAAGGACAAGGTCACCATTACTACAAATATTATTTGTGTGCTGACTTTAACGCATTTCATTAGAAAGAAATCGTTTTCGTGGAATTTCCACGTTTCTTGTTTGAAATTTGGCACGATTATGGGTCTTTTTACAATTAGGAATTTAACATTCCCGCGGTTGGGTGGCGGTATCAACTTTTTATTTCCACTCTCTAACTCGAGAATGAATCTGCATACATAGATACCTACAGTAATACTTTACTTGGGATTAAATTTGGGTGGTGTGGGTGGTGTTAAGGTCAAGGTCAATGGTACTAAAAATAGAAAAAACTATTGCTCGATAACAAATTGAAATAGTAATAAAAATGAAAGAACGATAACTTAATTTATACGTATAGCAAGACATCGCATGAGATTGCATATGGGGTGGGTGGGGTCAAGGTCAAGGTAACTGTTTTGAAAATTCGAAAAATGCTTTCCACGCAGTAACTCGATAACAAAATTAACATTGTTTAATTGGCCCCTAATATCCATATAGTTTGTTTGAGAAAAAAATAAGCCAGTAACTATGCACAAGAAACGTCGAGCGCTCTGTCGTCCGACAGCTCTTGTTAATTTTGACTATGAAAGGGATTTCATTTGCTTTTGATGCATCTTATAAAAAACAGAGTCACTGGCAAATGTTGGAAAGTCTATTCGAATATTGACCATGCGTTTGTCTTTCAATAAGCAAGCATTTGAGTAGAAACTATCTTTCAGGCCACATAGTTTTGCATTATTTAACAGAGCAATCTTACGTGTAAATCGAGTATACCTAATAGGTAATATTTATCTAAACGGGATAACATCAGATGTATGTAACTGACTCCAGACAATGTTGAACCATTTCTGTCATTTTTGCAACGCGTATCACTGGCGCTTCGGATTCGGTTTCAAGATTACAATAACAACTATTGTTATCTTCAGGAGTACTGTTTGAACTCACAATTGACAGTACAGATTTAAGAACAACAAATTTAATGTATTTTAAATGCGTTAAAGTAGTTTCTAAAGATAATTTATGTATTTTTCCTTATATGAGCAGGTATTTATTTTTATGTGTACCAGATTTATGTCTGCACCAATGTATACACACCAATGCCTTATTAGACAACTGCGTTTTTGGGAAATGATATGAAATTTAATGTCAATTTAGCTTAAAAACTTGGGTCTCAGTTTCCGTGAGCATTTGTTCTCCATACGTGTGTGTATTTGATGTTGTTATAAAATGATGGTTTGTTAAGTCATTTCGCAACATTGAACTATATTTTTGTACAAATCATGGGTTGAGCGGTGAAATAATTTATCCAACAAATATCTGGTGTTAATTTAAAGTAGTGTCAAGCAAGAAAATCACAAATATAAAAATATAACCATAATTAACGATAAGGCAATTAATTGTAAGACTGACAATGAAAATAGTAGGATATACCTGTGTTGCGATGTATGCAAGATTGACATAGAAGTTCACTATGATCTTCACATAGCATTTATATTTTCTTATCTCGGTGCTCTGTACACAACTCCACTTTGTCTAATACTGTCTTGGAATCCGGCCATTGTGCGACTTGTCCTCTGTCGACTACAGTGGCGTGGTCTATGAATAACTGGTTGTGGAGTTTCACACAGTTGTCACAGTAACATTTAGAACATTCCTTTCGGTAAAACTGAGCCAGACTTTTATGACAAGCATCGCAAGTGAAGTCCCGTATCAAATCCGAACCTTTCTCTTACGAACACTGTTTATATTTTGCTTATACTGTATACGTTGTGTATATATTTATGGATGAACTGTTTTGTACGTTTGATCGCTTATTTGCATGTCTGTTCTTATGGAGGATAATAAAGAATCTATCTGTTTAATAGATAGCATGTACCATTTCAATACAATTTGAATCGCTAGGAAAAACAATGTATTTGTTTACATTAATCCTGGGACAAATACTTCAACACAGTCAATTTGACTCGGAGTCTTCATGCAAGTGTTTGTAAAAATGAAATGTAATGAACGCCCCTTCCGTTCCATTATAGTCAACACATATAGACACCGCGCATGAGCAGACGTTTATTACTGTTTGCATACATTAAACGTGTGCTCAGCTTAACCAACCAGCTAATCGTTCGTTACAATTCCTTTCGTTATAATTGCAATATCAAAAACGCGCTTTTTTATATGCTGTGGTCTCGAGACGCATGTTGTGATACCAATGCAGCGTTGTTTTGCATAACCATTGGAACTGGGGTGCTCGCGGTATCAGGTATTCAAAGAATGTCGATTAGAAAATAAAACCGTAAATTGTTCTCAGTTTGGTGCAAAAATGATGCACCATATAAATCAACGTAACATAAAAACACAATATAAACTAGAAACTCCAAACTTAATCAAAATGGAGTTGGGCTGATTAGGTTCATAACTTATCTGTTCTACAACTTCAAGAAAATTATATTTGAAATAAAACACACATGTTGTTATATGTAATTGTTTGTTGGCTCATTCATGCACAAGTACGGATTGGGGTATATTTTCTGGTATCCAACCTTTCGCAGGCAGTTTTGGAGGAAAATTGTTAATATTACAGTTAATAATAGATAATGGCGACGGCTGTGAAAAGGTCAAGTTATACTGGGTGTGTACTTTATATAATTCTTATATTGGAATTCGCCTGAGATCTTATGGTCATAGACAAACTGTGCGAGGTTGGTCCTGATTGGGTCAACAATGAAGACCCGATCCCGCATACAGTACATGCATTTTTTTTTTCACAAATGGGACCTAATACCTGCAGTGTGTTTGACCCCATCTGTCCAATTTTTGGTTTTTGCTATGATTTAGCGTCATACACATCATGTGGAAGTTTGATCAAGTTCGGATAACAAATGAAGTATCTATGCAGAAAAGGGGCATTTTAGTATTTATTCCCACAATCACGGGGTATAACTCTGGTATTTGTGGCCTGTTTTTCACCCATTTTGGGCTTCTGCCTAGATCATATGGTCACAAACAAACTCTGGACGTTACGTTAAGATTGGGTAGAAAATGAAGTTTCTATATAGGAGAAGGGCATTTTGGCATTCTTGTCACAAACAAGGTGTTGCTTCTACCGAAATTGTGTTGCCACACACAGACAGTAGGGCTTTGTCAGGATTGGATGAAACATGAAGTCTCTGTGTTGTAAAAAGGGACACTAACACTAGGGTTACTGCCCCATTCTCAATACCAGCCGAGATTTTTGGTTATATACAAACTCTACAATGTCAATAAAATATTTAAGTTGGTCGAATACTAGTTTAAAAATACACAACATTTAGATGTCTTTTAAAATAATATATTTCTTCTGTCAACATTGAAGGTGCTAACATTCAAAAAGGTCGATACGATCTGATTTTGAAATTACAGTATGTACAGCTTAAACATATTTGTGTTGAATGACATTTTCTCTGATTTCAGACATTCGTTTCGTGCGTACAAGTAGTCTACAAAATAAATACAGAATAATGATCATCGTAGACCTTTATATTTTTTAATGTTTGCAACACTACAGAACAATTTGTTCACATTACGCGAACTTTATGGTCGCAATGATTCTCCGGCGTGCAATTGCTTTTGCGATTCTAATGTAGATAAATAGTCTTTGGTAACGTGTCACTTACGATTACGATATCATGTTTGTAAAATGAACCATAACAATCATTTGCTTTGTGCGATAAAATCTTAATTGTCTACTAAAGCAAAACAAAAGTTAAATGTATAATAAGTTGCATTCTTGTTTAATCTCAAATACAATTTAATTGTAATGTATATATAACCGTCTCCGTGGCCTAGTGGTTAGGGCGTTTGCCTACGGAGCGGGATGTCGAAGATTCGAGTCATACACAGGGCGAGTTATGATATGGCCGGTTGCCTATGCAGCAGATAGTTAAATCAAGGGGTATCGATTGCCTTTCTGCCAAGCGCCCGGCATGTAGGGAAAGGAATCGTGAGTAAAGGTGTTCATCAGTAAAGGTGTCTCATAAGTCAAAACTGGCTGACCATAATCGCGAGGGGTGACACTATAAAAAATTAACACTTTATTATCTGAATGCTTTTTTGTATTAATTATTTTCCTCTATTAAGAACGTGCCTTGACGAAAACGTGTTTTTCAAGCCTACTGTATAATTGACTTGACCCTTAATTTGCCTTAGTGTAGTTTTGATAAATTGCTGAATGAAGTGCTTGTCCTTTCTATTAATGCTTGTAAACAAACGACATTTCTCGTTGTACTTTGTTTATGACTGGTAAGGTATCAGAAACATGAAGTATTGATAGAACGAAAACTAGACGTGGAATGACTTGATTTGATGACAGAACATTTAGTTGGAAAAGGATTGTGAGATAAAAGATAGCGTTCGATACACTGATTCATTACTTGAAGCATATATTTTACCTACACTGTGCTTCGAGTTTTAAGCTTACGATCCCAAGTACTTGTATTTGAACTATCCGTACACATTAATGTTTCATCCTGTGTCGATACATCAATGGGCCAATGATCTTAATCCACAACCAAATTACTAGTTTACTGAATTGTCATACTGGAACTTCCGCTTGCATGCATGAACAGAAACATCTCATGAAGATATTAAATCCTTTCAAACAATATCATATAATACAATATAATACATCTTATAAGACATTTAGACTTTAAATTATATTTATTTGTTTATTTTATGTTAAGGTGTAAAGCTAAATGAACCTAGTTCACTTCTTATAAATGTTAAGTATATTGCACTACGTGACATATTCTGGGCAAACTAACAGCCATACAATTGACCATTTTCTCGATTTTTATCACATTTCCTCATTGTTTCGCCTCTATCTGACACTTAACAGCTATTACATCCTGTTGACGTACTGCGGCGTCGTACACTAGCACGTTTCTAGTGGATAGAGACAGAAGTGAACGAACTTCACGACGTCACTTACATGCTACCTTTCTCCACACTCAACATACCTATTAAACAGTATTCGTGATCCAAAGTACATTTACATATACTATGGTCTGTGTTATGGTTTTGTATTTAAGTGATCGAACTCCAAATCGTTGTTTATTGGCCGATAAACAACGATAAATCGAAAACTATTTATTAATTAAACCATAGTGTATTTCAAAATCACATCGGCCAGAAGCTATGTAATAAGCATCAATAATGCACACATCTATGAGTTTGTTTTAAAGAGCTTTTGAAATCATTGTGTGGATATCAAAATCCACGACCGAAGTATTATTGACTTTTCAATTTGAAGCAAAGTGTGTTATTTTAAAAGATAACATTCTATTAAAAAAAAACATTCGACCATTGACATCTGGGTAAGACATTGACCTTTGATCTACGGATCTGGTTTATGTGCGCTTTACAGGTTAACATATATTTACCTACGGATCTGATTCACGAGGGCTACACACCATCTCACCGAGGAAAGCATTTGTGGCAAGTAATCGTAAAATCCCTCCAGCCATGGCCACATTATTATCCGTACAAACAAGAAAGACAATTTGTTATCAAAGGGCAAAATTTGCTCCCTAAAAAATCATCAGACCGGAACGCCCTGCCAATAATTCAAGTTATCAGTTCTGAGATCTTGCGCAGAAAAGAAAATATTATATGAACATGTCATATGTAGAATAAAAGGGCAATAACTCCCTGAAAAATCATCAGACCAGAAAGAGCTGATTATACGCGCATGTCTTCTTGGTATGGATGTTGCATACATACATTTTCATTGAATTCCAGTTTTTAGTTCCTGAGATCTCACGCGGAAACGCAAATATTCTATGAAATTGTCTTATTCTAAATATTAAATAACAATAACTCTCTGAAAAATCATCAGACCGGAATGACCTGACAATATGAGCAGGCACTCTTGGAAGCGATGCTGCATATGAATTTGAGTGATAACATGTAGTTCCTGATGTCTCGCGCGGAAACAAACTACCGGACGGACGGAATGACATACGATCGAACAGAAAGATTGACAGATAAATTTGTCGGGGAAATGCATTTGACACCCAGACAAACTGAAAGGCAGTTGAATTAAGATTCGGACGGACGGACGAAGCGGCGGCTATATTCCCCCCCCCCCTCCCCCAAATCCTCGGGGAGCATAAAATGCAATATACATACTTAAAACAAACTTGTCGAGTGAAGAATCCATGAGCAACATAAATATGCACCTTCTTAAAAACTTCTGAACAGAGCGAATATTTCCTTCTTAATTTTAATCAAAGCCTTGAACGCTGAAAGACTGCCGCTTGCCATATTAAGTTTAGGTCACGGCAAGATATTAACACATTTTTAAGAAAACAAGTTCTTGATTAATAATGCTCAAACTGATGTAGTTTATGGATGATAAGTTGTTAACATTTTATGTCTTGTTTAACAAATAACATAAAATCGGACAATTAATAAAAAACAACATGTGAATAAAATTAATCTTCTATGGCAATTATAGACGTTAATACAAAAAGTTGATATAAATAAACGAATATGTGATAGTGATTAAAGGACCGAGCTAAATGCGCCATTATCTGTACTGGTATTTGGTTAAACATTAATTTACTCAAGTCCCATATGCATATTTCAAAAGTGCTACGGTCATTTTCCAGCCGCAATTAATACAATGGAGTCCGATTTTAGCATAAATCTGCGAAGGTTTTCCACAATGTACATGACACAAGACGCCCGCACGTGACCTTCGAACTGGTACTTACGCAATGTAACGTAATTATGCGTTTTACCAGGAAAAAACACACACAGAAACATACCGAATTGGCAGAATAATCTATGTACTTGTATATTATGAATAAAAGACTATGTTGACTCTTCGTTATTGTTTAAATTGGATCTATTTCTTGTCATCTATGCATTAGTTTATTGATAGTATTAAATAGACCAGTCCACTGATAGTAAGGCATTTTTTCGCGGTTCTGATTGGCCGTGTGATCAGTGATCTCCCCTGCTTAACGATATTGAAAGCAGTGAAGCAGGGGAGGTCACTGTGCAATTGCCATCACAAAAAAGATATACTTGCTTTCGATTTGCGGTACTAAAGACTCAGGCTATCGCCGCAGTCTAAAAAGGCGTATAACGATATTGCAAAGACATTCAAGTGATTCTGCTTGCACCTTGAAATGATACAGTGGACTTGACAATACAATTCAATGTTTTATTCGCCTTTCATAAAATGATTGTGACGGCCATTTTACTAGAAAGCGTAATTAAACATAAGTTTAACAGTTATTTTGAACCATATTTTAAATATTGTATCTAATATTGTTTAATTATAACATGAAATACTTCTAGTGTTCAAACATATTTAAAGATATATCTTATAAAGTTATATTATGTAGTGGCTCTATAGGTAACCTATTTAAAGTTGATACTCCACATGTGATTTGTGTGACAGATTAACAGTTTTATTAATAATAATGTTTCTTACATATAATTGCGAGTTTTTCGGTATTCATAAAACCATTATTTGGTGTCAGATATGAGCAAAAGTTATCGTATATATTCACTCATTATAAAACCAATACATAAAATATAATACATCTGAAAGCCTTTTATACTTCAGTTAAATATTTTATTGCGTTAATATGAGGTAAACATACAAATATTAATAGTATAATTCTTAGTTATACTATGTATTTCAGTACTTGTATTAAATTAAAAGTCAAACTAATGACCAATTGTTTCGTTTTTAAATAACGTTTCTACATGGCGACGCCTTTTTTGCCCATTTAAGAAAAAAAACACGTCACACTGTCATTGGTCATATCCGGTTGACGTAATGTGACGTCGTACAGTAGCACGTTTCTAGAGGGTAGAGGCAGAAGTGACCGAACTTATTGGTACACGTCACAACAGCGCTCGCCCGGCACGCACATGCCGCCTTTCCCGACACACTGCAATAAACATGAACATAATTGCTGACCTGACGTACATTAATGTATAATATGTGTAGTGTTATGTTCATGTTATTTATTCATGTTATGAACGTCATTACTCTGATGCTCCTACTACATGGCATATTGAGCGCATAAAACGAGGTGTTTTGCTTTGCTCATCCCATCTATAGCCGTATCGGTTTGTTTTGATGGTGCCTAATTTACTTTGATATTATAGTAATATAAGTATTACAATTATTTTAGTGAATTTCTAATATTCCTTTCGAACAAATGTTCGATCAGTACTGTGCCAAATAAATACTGAATTACTACTTACAATTAGCAAGAGCGAAAGTGAACCATCAAAACAATAATGTGCGATTTAATTAGTTATAAGTCAGATCAATTTTAATGTTAAATGCTTCATTATAAATACAACAAGAAATAACTTGCTATTAAAACGTACTATAAACGTCATTAGATCTACGTACCAACTTTTTGACTGGCTTCTCTCGCAATGACCGTTTGTAGTTCATTACATACTCTCCATCATCATACGGAAACTTGCCATCCGACATCACATGTACGGCATTCATGGCAAGTAGCGCCAAGACAACATTCACTTTCAAAATGACTAGATTCATTTTAAACATTTTTTGAACAAATGATCAGCTTTTTCAGGGAGATTCTTTCCTCTTTGACGTGTAGTATTGTTATCAATGTGCGAGAATTCTCTTTTAGAAGCCTTTATGTCCATTTATTAAGGTTGCTTTATCAGCAATAAATATTAAACAAATGCGGCAGTTATGATATGAAAATGTACGTATACAAAAAAAGCTTATTATTCAATTAATCCGTGCGCACTTTTTGTCGACTTGTTGGCGAATATCATCGTTTGATGTCCTGATTTTAGCAAATAATGTAAAGTATATCAACAATAAAAATGTAAACATTAAACAGTGTTTGGTCAAGACATAATACAGGTAATAGCATTTAGCTGATACGTTAATTAATAGTATTGACATTATTCAGATTTCAAAATACGAAGATTTAGCCGAATCCGACTTGGGATTGTCTGTCCGACGACAATGCTGCTTTAAAACGATGAAACTATAATAAAACATAAGACTAATTGGGTTGCTATGTATGGAAATAATTCCTATGGGGTAACGGCTCCGTAATCCATTCAATTAATTGCATCGTGATACCAATTTATGTGTATGTCATTTGTATTTATTACTTTGAAATATTATCTGTAAATGGATGGAGTTGATTTATTGAAAACTGCACTTTTCCTTATTAGTGCTATGCGGTGGTAACAATAGACCTCCCGTCGTTGCGTGGGACAACAAACGTCAGCAGGTCACCATAGTCTCCCAACTCAAAGTGGCAACAAAAGCTGACCAGGACTACGACTGGCAAGTGTATTCACAATGCTCGAAGGGAATTTATCTACTACGGTTGCACATATTATAGCGAACTATCAGATCAAATTTTCTATGTGAATTGCAGTATTGGCGTTCAAAAAGATTGAATTATGAAACATGTGTTCAACATGTAGTCGGTTGAAACAATTTAACTTAAAAGACCTATAAATAAGCTACGTATTTTTAGGAATTTACACAAGTTTGTCCTAAGAAAGAAAGTTTGTGATTACAGGCCATGAAAAAAAAAACCACTGTACAACTACAACAATTATTACAATTAGGTTAAATCCCTTAGTTAATCAAAGTAATTAAACGTTGTAGGTAAGTTATTGTTTGCCCGTTTGTAAACATACCGAGTCTGTGTTGTTATATGTATATGTACTGGGTGAGGTATGTGCATTGGAGTATAAAATGGGTGTCATTTCCATAGAAGGCAAGACAGAAAGCTTCTACATATACCAAATAAAATGTATTAACAAATATGGATACTAATAGTAAACTAAGGCACATACAAGGGTGATTAATATTGTATACAAACTTCACATCAAGGAATCAATTGACAAAGATCTTTCGCCGTTGAACAGTTTCAAAAGGACCAATTCAATTATTCATTACTTTATTTTATGTATACCGGACAGTGATGTCAATACCGTACTGTTGTAGGGTCGGATGTTTCAATAATATGACAACATAAATGCTAATGTCATTGATATATATTCTACCAACACCAGACAATACATCTGTTGGATGCATTCTGTGCGTATCGCTTCACCCGACTATGGCCGCGGACGAATGGCATGTTTCACAGCAGTTTTTCACCGTCTGCGCGGTGTATCGGCCGCACATGTCTCTCTGGCAGCCATCCGTTTTGTCGCCGTATTTGCAACCTGTGAGTAGTCATATATACACTTATTAATTAATTATAATAGAATGGATGTGTCGACGATAGCATATGCACTTGACGAGATATGCGATGTGTTATTAACATTTAATTTCATATTTTCATATTTTACATTTCAGAAAAGTGTCTCACCGCAAGCACTTTAATATGTTATCTGACCAATGTATTACATAATGAATTGCTATATGTTTTTCACAAAAATATTTGCTCTGCTCAATACTGGGGTAATTTGTTCAAATTCGCCACTTGGGCGTATCATCTTTCAAACAGAGCATTTTCTATGAAACAATGACTGTAAGTAGTGAATGCAAATAACCCAGACCATCCGGTGTGTCAGTAAAATCACATCAATATTTGTTAGAATTAGCAGTATAGTTTTATTTTAGTAACAAATATCTTTTTTTTAAATGGTATTTACATAATGAACATGATTAAAAATGTAATGCTAGGAACGCGTTTAAGATGGTTGAAAACAAAAAAGCAGACTTTCAGTGTGGAGTTAAAGATTTACTAAACACCTATCTATCTAGTCCATACTTATTTGTAGGATTTATTTGTAGTATTTGTTTACCGTTGAAGGGTATATGGTAGCAATGATGATTTAGATTATTATACATTCTTATATACCGGTACGATTGGTATTTGGTTGCAAAGATACGTTTTCGTTACGCGTTGTACAGAATATACAAATAATATATACCAGAATCGAACATAGTTGTTTATGCTTACCGGGATTGCTGTCTTTGAGGTATTTCGCGCAACTTTCACAGCAAAGGTTCTTATTGTTGTCGGAATAGCATATCTGAAGTCTGTCCGGAAAGTAAGGGTTGCACGATGAGGGACTGTGGTCACCGTACTCGCAACCTGAACAACCATCAGTGGTATTGTTTAATTGCCTTAACAGCTTAATTAAGGTACTCTAAGCTGCTATACTAGCGCCGTAACACAGGTGATGGTTGCTAGGCGACTGGAGGTCACTGCAGGTCAGGCCGTTAATCCTGGCGTCGCCGTCATCGCCCCATGGACAGTCGTCTGGATTTTGTGGCAAGAAAATTTAGTTCTTTCCCTCCACGATTTTCTCACAACAGTTTTAATGTAAACTAAACTGTATTTACTGGAACTTTCTTAATTTAATCTATTTCCACCCAATCAACTTAGATACATAATCCTACTTCCAAGGTACGTGAACCGAACTACATTGCAACACTTTTAATAAAATAGGAATGTAGATTATAGAATTTTTGAAGAAAATGTGCTCGAAGTGTTTTCCGAGAAATTGGAATACTTATGCAGCTCTGAAAATAGGTTATCCCGAAGACATAAACTAATAACGAAGCTATTGAAGACGTGTCATTCACGTGACAAAATCAATCAGAGGTGCTGCAATCATTGCATTTATATCACAAGGCAGCCTTACCTGATACGGATGGCGCCGCGTCATCATGAACCGTTGATGCACCACTGTATTAGGAAGTAGGAAGTGGAAATAAACGATTTGAAAGATTCAACGCATGTGGTCATCAGAACCAAACAGTATATCAATCGCAGCTTGTAGTTTTAATCGTCGTTTTCAGATACCAGCCGTTGTGTTCAGTCATTAGTCGCGTTTTCCAGTTATGAATTGCAGTGAGAGTTTTCGACATTTAGTGACGACCTCAATGTATGTCTCAACAAAATTAATAGAAATAAAGAGAACATAAGTGTTTTTTCCCGAAATTGTAAAAATATTTATATTTGATATTGGAATCATATTTGCCAGGATCCGTATTCTAGAAAGATCTTTCTGGAATACGGCCCCTGCATATAGATGTTTTTATAACAAAATTCAGCAGATTCATGTGCTTGCTAAGTCGAGGCGGCTACTTAACCTCCCTGTTTATGTAAGTAGTGAACAATATAGTCGTCACCATGATACTTGGCATGCATTATATTAATACATACGTTCGATAACTAATATTCTGTTTACATTTTACTACAAAAAAAAATGTTTACTGCGAAAACTTACCATTGACTAACTCCGAAACCTCTAACGCCAGAAAAATATAATAAAAATGTTGTAACTGTATTATATTGGGGTTGTACTCAAGAATCATCTTAAGTGAAATCTTAAATCATCATTTTTAATTAATATTTTATTTCAAATTTAAACTGCTTTGTGCTAAGTGTTTATTAATTATTAACTTATTATTAGCTAATTGTTTACCTAACTGTAAAGAGATTCATGAATTCATATGTAGTTTTAAAAATATTACATAAAAAATGGAACTTAAGTGAAAATACTTTAAGATAAGCCTAAGATTTTTCTGGAATAAGGACCCAGGACTTAAAAGCAACCAGTTTACCATTTTGTATACGCACGCAGTTTTCTCGTCTACGCAAAAGGGATAACACATGTTTGGGTTCGAAGGCGCAGTGCAGTAGAGCTGTGAACAGACGACATCTTTGTAAGCTAAGCCACATGGTAGTAGGTGTTCGACGTCTGCAAGTAACAAGAACAAATAATTGTTGAGGGATCTAGTAATATAACAACACAAAGTGTGTGTGCTCCGCAAATATGTTCGTCAATGACATTTATATCAGTTTATTATTTAAAAAAACAACAACATAATATAAATACTCCTGCATTATGTGTCATATAATATAAATATCACCGTCTTAAATATGACACTTGAAAATATGCTTAACCACTTTTGTAAATGTAATAACTTTATAGCATTTAGTTCTATAAGTAAGTATGTATTTTAAAACAATCCATTGGCACTAGTGTATATAATACATACTAGTATAAATAATATTTTGCAGAGCAATTATTTCGTGAGTTTCAAAATTATTTGTGAGTAATATATATACACATATATAAAGTTTTCTTCATACACTGCATGGAAATAATAATTTAATAGTCCAAATAATACCCTGCAAAATGTAGACTCTTGACCGTTCTTTGCTTTGGATTGTCCATCAATATCAGTCGAAGACGTCGTCAGAGTGCCGGTGTTGGCACACGAGCGGCAGCATATGCGTCTGCACGAATCTCGCTTACAGAGACCTCGGTGGTGCTGACCTATCTCCGCACAGGTCATGTTTCCTAGCTTTCCAGTGTACTCGCCAGCAAAGCAATCGTCTATGGCGAAACTATAGAAGCAATGGCTCTGTTGTAACATAAATACGACTGGTAAATGAACTGTCCTCGACGAAAAATACGTTAACACTATGCCGTATCATCTCGACTGCCAAGGCAAAAATCTTTGGTAGAAATACTTATAAGCTATGCCGTAACATGTACTCCACTGACAAAGCAATCGTTATTGACAAATAACAAGTAATGCCGTAACACCGTTTAGACTGACAAAACAATCGTCTTTGACAAAAATAATAGTAAGCTATCCCGTAGCATCATCTCGACTGACAAAGCAATCGTCTTTGACGAACAATACGTTAAAGCTATTCCCGTAACATCATCTTCCCTGACAAGCAAGAATACAATCCGTTATCTCAGTGTTAATGTTGCATCAGAAAGTGTATTATTCGAACATAACTGGTCCTTTAAGTGGTGTTAACCTGCCAAATGCGAATAAATTGACAAAACAATTTAATTATAAATATATTTGATATTATTAATATATATTTAAGTCAAAATTATATACAAGGCTTGATTAACAATAACTTTAACTATATTAAGTAGTTATAATATATCGTCCTTTCAACGCCAAGAAGGGCCAACAGCCTTCTTTGCACACATTGTGATGACACCTTCTGACTTCCAAGAGTCGATATGTTTATCTTTGCACACATGCTGATGACACCTTCTGACTTCCAAGAGTCGATATGTTTATCTTTGCACACATGCTGATGACACCTTCTGACTTCCAAGAGTCGATATGTTTTTTTTCCGTAATTGTATTATGATTTGGGATTTTTATGTCATTTTAAAGTAATAATCATGGATAAAGTGTAGATGTAATTTATTCATTTTCAACAGCCTGTCACGTTATTTTTGTACGGACTTGGCACACAGTCATACAGTACTGCAACGAAAATTTATCTTCAATGTTAAGGCATTAGTGATGTGTGGTGTATAAAAAAATGATAACACTTGATGTTGTGTTTATGCAACAGACAACGTAGCCGAAAGGTGATGAAAATTAGCGACTGTAACGAAATAACTGCAAACACTCAACAGAAGTGATAGTTATTTTCTTTATTTATGACAATTTAAGCTGCGCCCTGGAAAACACGAAATGTTTCCTTATTTTTTTCCAATTTTTTGGTAACACATGCATGTATAACTTGAATAATCAAAGCTGACATTTCAAGCTGAAATTCGTATAAATGAAGAAAAAACAACTTCCTTTTATTTCCATTTGTTGCGTTATTACTTTTGTTGAGTGTATAGCTAAAAGCATCACTACGAGGAATCACGTGAGTTTACTGTGATGAAAGTGGCGTCGATTTTTTTTTCATTAAGTTCAATATTATTTGTATCTATAGTTCATTTAGTATGCTATACGAATGTATATACCGGTTGATATATAGCCTTTCATATGAATAATCAAACTTCATGTGGTTCCTAACTTTCCAGACCAAATTGCGCACAGCTCAAACTAACCATTAGCGTTTCTTCCCGCAATAGTGAAATTACAAACACTTAAAAATGTGGACAATATCGAGAACTACGATACGAAATTCTCTGTGTGACATGTCAAAACAAGACCACGTGATATCGTGATATTACTAACTGAAAGTATATTTCACGGGGTGCGTATATCAAAATAAAGATATGTATATAGAACATATTAAAGCCTCTATGTTGACTCAGTAATAGTATGCTATTTAAACTTCATTTGCTAGCTAATTGTTATTAATCTATCCCTGAATGTTACTATAATTTTGAAGGAAAATGTAGCTTTAGAGTTCAATTCAACGATACCTTATCTTTGCCACATGGGGTACCATCACCAGCTGCTGTTGAGGCACAACCATTGGACTTTGGATTTTGGACTCTGCACATCAGCTGTGTACATTTGTCATCTCCAGGCGAGTTTTTATGCATTTCCTAGAATTCAAATAACCTCGTGAAATCAACGTAGTTCTTTGATATAGTTTACTAGTATATAGCAAAACATATTTACCAATGCATTTGTTCACATTAATTTTGGAAAGAAGACTGCGTTCCGTTATTAAATTGCTTATATCTGAGTCAGATATTTTGATTAGCACAGATGCAAGTACAAGGTCTACGTATTCTATATGACAACTTCAACGGAATATACGTATCTTAAACGCTATATTATAACAAAACGTTAACGTTTTATTATAGAAACTTTATTACAGGAACTTTAAATCGAAACTAACTACATGGGCAGCTTCGTATTAATCGTAACATTGTGATCTGATTGCAAGAATAGACGCTAATGTCAATCATATGCAAAGTTAATGTGAATCATATGAAAATTGAATGTCAATCATATGCAAATTGAATATCAATCATATGCAAATTGAATGTCAATCGAATGCAAATTTAGTGTCAATCATATGCAAAGTTAATATCAATCATATGCAAAGTTAATGTCAATCATATGCAAATTGAATGTCAATCATATGCAAATTGAATGTCAATCATATGAAAATTGAATGTCAATCATATGCAAAGTTAATGTCAATCATATGCAAAGTTAATGTCAATCATATGCAAATTAATAATAGAATAATATTTATCCAGTCATTGCATTCGTATTCACCTAATTTCAAAACAGAAAACGGAACACGAAAATTTACAGGTGGGAAAGGGTTTCCAACTTTAGTGGCAAAGTCGAAAATATATTATACAATGTATATACGTAATGACATGTATCAATTGGAACCCTGCACACGTATGAGTTCTGCCCGAACTCCAGCTGGCACTGCATGTCATGTGAGAACGCCTCCCCGTACCACTTCCGGGACTCACTGGCCACCACAGGACTCACGTGCGTGTCGTTGATCACATCCAGGCAATTCGTCTGCTGACTGCAGAAAACCGATAGATGTATATGTCCTGGGCATGCGTATTGGGATCGTACTAGACGCGTGTTGGAGTTGTATTTGTATTATTTGCGATGCTAACTTGTATTCTAACATGCCACGCATAGAGTTTTCTAAAGACTAAGAACAAAATTCGTCCGTTGTTAACTTTTAAAAAAAAAAAACCCGAAAAAATAGTTCCGAAACTGTAAAATATAGTTCGCATTGTAATTGCAGAAATGTTTTCAGGTCATGTTAGAATCGAAATGTCGCATTATCGTTTTTTTATCGGCTAATTAACAATGATTTGTCGTTCTGACGCGATACATAAAACAACTCGGGCTTACAACCTCGTATTTTAATTCATAAATGTACGTATCAGTATCATTGTTTATTAGCCGATAATCAAATCTAGATCGAAAATTATTTCTTAAATAAATACTGACAATAACAGAGTTGTTTTGATCTGACATCTTATTGGTATTTGCAGTCATATTAATCAGTTATGCCAAAAATACAAAAAAGTACAATGATGTAAAAATGGTGCCAAAAGAGCGTCAGGTACTTCAGAGTCTTCTTACTTATCAGTTCGGTGTAAGAACTGTTTTATGTAATAAGCCGAGCAATTAGAGAACACCCACGCCTTCTTGCCGCCCGACTTCGTGGCGTCCATCACGTATCCCGACCCACATGCGTTACCCTCGCCGTCATGGTTACAATTCAAGCTGGAATACACGGGCAACAATTTGCGTGCACCCTTTGACACTCTGTTTTTCCATTTTTTTGTTGAAATATGGCGGGAAAATAACACCGGAATTCGAAACTATCGAGTTTCTGTATTTATGTAGAAACGAGATGGTTAAGTGACACATTGATTACATTTAAATGTAAACATACGTATTGCTGATACGTTTTAGTGTCACGGTATATGGTTACATTTTGTGTTTCATTTTTACGACCCATTGTGAACGTTAATGAAAGAACATAAGCCAGACATCCATGCCGTAATATGCTCATTTTATATTGTTTGGATCGTATACCAAAGTTAAATTTTGCCCATTAAAAGCATATGTTTTCATAAATGTGTATATAATTGAGCTGCATTAACCAACAAGTCAATGTTATTGTTCTTATACAGATGATACCTATTTTATAATATACGTATGACACTACACGTTTTATGAAAGTTCGGACCAAACATCAAAATCAGGCGTTTTACCTACAACACTGTTTTTATTCTTGGCGTCGAACAATCGATACCTGTTAATGTGTAAATAATAAATTGATATATACCACATGGAAATGACATAGATATAAACAACAGAAATATAGAATGCAACACATATAAATGTTATATGCAGCACATATAAATATATAACTTGTCCCGTCGTGGTCTTCATGGGCGGCGGTCTGTTTCCCTTTGTGGCGTTTTTTCGTTCGCCTATTATGCCAATTTTGCAAAAACTTGTAATTTCATTGTATAATACAAGTTGTTATGTACATACGATGCCATAGTTATCATTCATAGCATTTTCACTAAATGCCTAATTTCGATAATAACTTATGTGTTGTTTTTCCGTCAGTGCCATACGAGTTCGAATTGCCCTTTTTCTTCTCTCGGGGACAATACATACACTATATGAATCATATAAATTATCATTGGCGAACCTTGTGAGCGCTATGGCATGGTCATGCGGAAATGCCTTCTGAAGCTGTTCCGAGGCGCTTACAAAGTATTTCATGGCATCCGACCTGTTGATGACTACAGTGCCGTCCAGGGTACCGTTCCTGTGGTGCTCAATATACGAAGACGATTGAATTGTCTGAAATAATAAACATCCGTATTATATATCATTTACGCTCCTGAGGTCGTATGCCAGTGAATTCTTGGCCTGAACCTTAAAGGGTCTTGTTCATAGATTTTTCATATTTTTCAAAAATGCACTGTCATATCTTAACTGAAAAATGAAAATATCTGAACAAACACAAACCAATATTATATAAAGAAAAAAAGTAAATTATAAAAATTTGCCTTAACCAGAACTCGAACCTACGCTGGTCAGCACCAACATTCTGTCGCCTTTACCACTCAGCCATCTGAACTTACACAGCACAGGTAATGACTTTTCAACGCAATGTAAGTGATACGCGTGTTTTCCCTAAATGCCGAGCACAAGCATTACAAACGCTTTATAAATGTATCCATTTCAATTCATGATTTTTCATCAACGACAATATATTTCCAATATATTTCTATGTCAGGAGTGTTTTTTTGCTTGTTTATATATTAGGTATTTTTCTTTTGGGGATCTATAACACAACATTTGAAAGTCGTCAATTTTCCAATCTGTGAACAGGTCCCTTTACAATAAGCATATTTTTTAGCATTTTATTTCTTGAACAATTAAAATTCATGTTTTAAAGATATTACATTACATGTCTCTAGCATATGGCCCCTGGTATAACACAGACGATGCCCACACAGTTTGAATTCTACAATTGTCATTTATACATTTGGATTGTGGTCATATTGTTTGTTAAATGAGAATGTAAATATTCAGGTTTTAGAAACCTTATATTTTGTAACCACATAAACTAAAAATGATTTCGGCTAAAGCAATATAAATATTTGCATCAGCATAAACCTTTCTACAAATTGTACATTATAGCAAGGTTTTTCGGCGTAGCTGTCTAATATCACTTTTGACCTAGATTAATTGCGATAATTTTATGCAGCGGGAAAACTGAATGCCAATAGAATCGGGCAAATGTTCTAATTTTAGGAAATGCAAATTTACAATAATGGTTTGGTGTCTACCAATAATTGTTGCATATTTTTGGCTATTAAAATTTACATAGTTGTTTACATAAGCGGTTAAAATAAAGTTATAAGCATATCTTCGACATACACTTTAGAACTGAACATAATTATGAACAATTTTACTCATTGTCATGAACAGAATGTAATATTCATTCACATAATGAAACAATTATTTTGTTCAGCCTACATCAGCGGCACGCTCTATAAATAACAATTACGATGATCCCATTTGTTGACCGATATGTGAGAATTATTGTGCTCTGAAACGTTTCGGAGCCATACGTAGATATTCGACGAACATCGGTATGAAATGGTTTTCAACACACTCCAGAGAAATGGTGCATCATTCAAAAAATAGCGCGCGGTATAGTTGTGCTAATTATACACTCATCAGCGTCCGGAGAATAATAAACCAGAGAATTTCAATAAATGGGGAATTTATATTTATAAACATACTGTGCATGTTAATTTATATTTGAATTGTGGTTGCGTTTTATTAAGTATTATTTATAATAGCACCATTCGATCAACTTCTCCAGTAAATGTTATTCAATCTCTGAAAATATTTAACATCTTTATATCAATAAAATGTGGTGAAAGAAGTCTCGTAATACGTCGAAATGTTGTTCAAGTTACTTTTACATATAAGCGTAGCATGAATACACTATTTGCAAAACTAATGCTACGTATATTATTTAACATAACTATGTACACTCGTAACACTAGGAATGTTAAACTTTGCTTTTAAAAACGATTATGATTTTTATAACTGCCGTATATATAACGCATATATAGAGAGATATCGCTACTGTTTGATATATTGCATAACACACTATCATATACTTTGAGATGTTTTTATTCAAGAAACATTGACAATAAATATATGTATATTGCCTATTCAGTTGCTGAAACATTATTTAATAAAAGGTATTATGTGTATAAGCGATATATAGTCGATGGTAGTAAACAATACAAAATGCGCACACACTTACTTTGTTAGTACATTATTTTTAAAAGTACATATGCGCACGTTTTAAAATATTTTTACAAATATATTTGCGAGTTCTTAACGAAACGTGTACCAACAATGATTCAGTTATTGTCTAGAGATTTCCAACATATACGAGTATATTTAGTTGTTTAGTGTTGTCAATGATGTTATTAGATTATTTTTGAGATTTCGAAAGTAGTATTTTTATCCATTTGCATCGCGGAAAATTATAAGCTCAATTATACGTTGTATATAAATGCATTTATTTATTGAGAACTACAACGTGTGCTCTACAAAAATAATATTTTCAATCAGTATTTCAATTTTGATACGGATCTTTTCTTTAACATTATTAAGTTGCACGCCTTCTATTATGAACAGTTTTGCCAGTTTAACACAGAAATCGAATTTATTCATTCGGGAATCAAGTTGTCTTAGGAATATATCTGATTTGATTTTAAATAGGTCAAAAGCGTTTTATGTAAACTGAATATTCCCAATGAATAAGTACGAAACCTACATGGTAAGCTTAATTATCGACGCATAATTATGTCTTACAAAATATATATTGGAAACAAAGCACTTACTTGTGGACTAGACATACAATACTTTGCCATCAGTATTCCAATTTTGATACGGGTCTATTTTTCATCATTAGAGCTGCACCTCTTCATTTTTAGCAGTATTATTGTAGTAGGGTGATGTATAAGGGACACTTATACTGCCTTGCTATATGAGCTAGCTTTTATAGCAAGGCAGTATAAGTGTCCCTTATACATCACCCTACTACATACTTTGGCCCCGAAAAGAACCTCTAACCATGTAACCCTCTGTTCTTTTATTTCAATAAATAAGAAATAACGTCCAAGGTTGAGTTCGATATTTTCTATTATTTTCAATATATATTATATATAACCAGTGACAGTCTACTCCAGTTCTCAGACTCAACAAATCTGTAACTCCCAAGAGTCCGCCCTACAATAATAAAGAATAAACACATATTTAAATATATACTGCTTAACATATACAAGGTACCTGAAATAGATATTTCTGGTGCATAAAATATGTACAATTCTAATCATAATTCATATATAGATAAAATATTCATAAATGACCTTGGATACCCTTTTGTGCCAAATCCATTATTTTAACATGAAAATAATGATATTTCTACTGGAACACAAAAAACAGGTATACATATAACATTTACCATATTACAATGCATACATTTCAACAGTAAAAACAACTTACCGAGTATATGCTACTCGTGGGCTTCTCGTTCTCCAAACTCTCGCTCCGTGCGGATGTGCTTGTGCTGCAACAGTATTACGTTATTAGTTATGTGAAAAGGGTATATTTGTATTAGTATTCTGACAGCCAGTTTCACATTAATAAATTGAAAGATTTGCAAATGGCGCTTGGTCTCAATCCCGAAGGACAGAAATGAAAATACCAAACAAAACTCAATTACAACTGAAATGACCAAGAACTAAAACACTAAACATATACCTCAATATCTGTTCTTCCTCATGATAATACAATCAACTTCAATACTCAAAAGATTAAATAGATTTTAACAGATATTTTTCTGCCAACCGCAGTCACTTTTTTCAACCACTTCCTTTCCAAAAAACGACCCTTACAACCCAATCTTTTACCAGGTTACAATCCACCAATTTACAGAGAGTTTTACACATGCACCGCATAACGAAATGCACCGCATAGTTACATTATCAAATACAATAATTGATTATTCATTCGGGACTAGTGACCTATTTTTCTTACTACATCTAATTGGATTTAATTAAGTCAAAATTGGTTTTCGTCAACTCAATATTCCCAATGAATAAGTACGAAACATGCAGATTTGGTTAAATTATGGAAACACAATTATGTCTTACATCATATTAACAGCGTTTATCTATGAACTTACTAGGCATACGAACTATGGTCGACGACTTCCATCACTTCATATATCAGGCAACCAGCATTCGCGACCCTTTTTAGGGCAGCCGCGCACTGCAACCCTTTTAAAAAGCAAAAAAAAATTAAAAAACAACAACATTATAACTAAATTCACAATGATATCCGATAATTCTAACACAAAAACGAAAGTAAACACTTGAAACTAGATATTATAAGAGGTCGCAGTGGTGTAACGGATATATGGTGTCTGCCTCGCGACTAGCAGGTCGTGAGTTCACAAGGAGCATGATTTTTCTCCTAAGGCACTAAGTCATGGTTCTTCCGAGGAAACAGACTCAAAGGATTTCTCAAAAAAATTCTTTATTTTTATGCCTGTGGTCCTAAAAATAAAATGTAATGTTCGTGAAATACATTATTTCCGTTTTGACACGATTCTTGTCATTGAACCGTTGAAAAGGTGCAAAGAACGACAACTCTGCTAATAGATTGTATACCAAGACCATCGCCATTATACTAATAAACGTATTAATGCTTGTAGGAAGATAAGATACGCGTTCATGTTGACACTTGTCCAAAGGCAAATTTGATATGCGTATATGCGCATATATATGTAATGCATCAAGCAGCGCATGCAAAAGTAGCTTACATCTCGAAGAGTTTAAGTGAGCAATATTGAAAATGCAATTACATATACTAAACTACATGTACTAAACATTTGAACATACTGAGAACTACGACACACTATTTCCGGTAAGCTAACAAAACCAAACCACGAAACTAGATCTAATAAGAGGTTTCAGTGGTGTAACGGATATATGGTGTCCGCCGTGCGACTAGCAGGTCGTGAGTTCACAAGGAACATGATATTTCTCGTTAGAAACTAAGCAATAGTTCTTCCCATGAAACAGACTCAAAAGTGTCTCTATAATCCAGCTTAAATAAATAGATTGAAACTAATAATAGTGCTATATATATGGCAACGGGAGTTTGCCATGAAAGGCGGGGGTGGGGTGGGGTGGGGGGGGGGGTAATGTAATAATTACTCAATTATTGTTCTTAAATGTTGTTTTTTCCAGCCCGGTCACATACTTAATAGTGCTGATCATTTAAATATTTCAGACCAGACACTAGCATTACATGTTTAGGCAAGAATTAGTTTTTCTGTATGCATTCGATTTTAACTCCATTGTTATTGCTCCTATATGAATACTTCCGGTTGGAAGATAGGCATTTATTTCATAAAATCAACATAGTTTAATTAAGTATTCATATAAATTTCTAGTGTCTATCAATTACTAATATTACTTTGCACATTTCTGCGGAATGTTACCAGTTTAATTGGTTTTAATCCATAGCTTTTTCCATTTAAAGTTCAACACTTCCTGTTTTGCAAGCAACGGCAGCCATCTTGATTTTTACTGTGCCCGTTGCTAGGCAACTAAAAGTCGGCTTAGTTTTATAGTTTCTACAGTATTATTTTCACAATCAATAGTTAAATATCACTATGAATTACTTATCTAGCAGTAGAAAACGTCCATTTGAGGTTATTATATTGTTATATGTCTTTGTATTTGTTCATTTCCCTCTGTGACTTCATAGTACTTATATTTAGAAACATTCCTTTTGAGCACCTGTTTAAAGGCACACTGAGTCTTGTGTCTGGCACAATTTCTATAGCTGCAGGCGCACTGTGTCGTGTGTGTGTGTATATATAGTGCATATTTTCTTTGTGAAAACCCCCCCCCGTTCCATCCATAGTAACAAGACTCTAGTCATTTTAGTAGAATCTCTGGTGCCAGCTTTAAAGAAACTTTATATAGAAATTGTAAGTTAAACAGCAATACTCAGTATATAATTCGTAAGCATTGCATTTATTGAATATTATACATTGCAAAAACATGTCAAGTTCCTTGCTGGAAAAATAAAACATATAGAACATTCAGTTGAGTTGACTTTACATATATATATATATATATATATATATATATAGTTTCGTCTACGGCACTTGGAACGGTACCAGTGCCGGATTTTGCCGCGTTTGGGCGATGTACATAAGATGGTACCATAGTACCTTTTACAACGGTTTTTTTTTTTTTTTTCTTTAAAACGAAGACGTTTACCGGTATTTTTTTGTTAAGGTCAATCTAGAGAACATTGTAATTATTAATATTAAAGTATATTAATATTTATTTATTTAAACAAGACAATTTTACGATATAAAATCTATATGTTTATATGGGGGTTGAAAAGCAGCATTAAGGGCTATTTCGCGATGAATTTAAAAATACACTTGGAAACCCCGAATATATCTGAACTCTCTCCGGCTAGAGGTTAAGGGTATTTTCTCGTGTATTACCATCCATCGCCATGTATGGGGGTTTTGACTTCTATTACAAATATTAAGAATATATAATTATCCCATTTAAGTCCATGTTGGTAAACCACCGATATAAATCGGAAGTAAATCTCCGCAGTAAATGCATTTGAGGGTCATTCCATATTTGTTAGATTGTCTTCGGAAAAGATAAAAGTGGGTCTAAGTCTGTCTTATTTTAGCCGACACAAATTATTTTAAACAAAACAACTACGTACGTATTATATTATCTACCTCATTGAGTTGAATTTCAACCATATATGACCTACATCATACGTTATAAAACATATTGAACAATTAGATCCGAATATGAAACCATTGAAATGCATTAAAAGCATTTTTCTTCAACACGTTAAAAAATCGCATGCACGACACTGTTATTCATTGACTGTACATTTTACGTGACACATTTATAAACCTAAACTATGTAAATACCAACCTTGGGTACGTTTATTATGTATATATTTATTTATTTTTGAAAAACGAGTATTATCCCAAAAACCTTTCTTTCGGACTTAAATCGACAATTTAAGTCATTTGAAAACGTCCAACACAGAGTGTATACAGTTTTTGTTCAGCTTCAGTTTAAATATTCATGTGAATTAAACGTGCACCATTGCCTTTAGAACAAAAATGTTAATGTCTTGATTGTGAATGTATACAGACACTAACAGAGCGATATTTTGAACGGCCCTCTCTATCTGCACAAATATATACATGGAAGTGATTAAAATGCAGTATTATGGCGATGTTTACGTAGCTTAAGAACGCAGTCAATTTCTAATTTTAGCGACACGCAATTAACTCTTAAAGGACTTGTCTATAAAAGTAATCTCATGCAACTATGTAAATTATATGACGTTACAAAAATATATAATACACAATTGTCTAAATTAAACAAATTTGAAAACTTATCCATAGCATCTTTCTGATATACATGTCAAATTAAAAGTCGCAAATGGCACCAATATAAACAGGATTTTTATTAAAAAGTATTGATGTTCGTGTTGTGCCAAAGTACCGTTGCTGTCTTGCTGTGACCGTGCATACAACTTGCGGTGATCGTACAATTACTATGCATTGGTCGTGCATCGACATTAACAGTAATTCACAGTCGCACGGTGACCGTAATGGCGCCGTAGGACAGACACAAAGAAATAAAGGCACGCGCGTACAAAGAAAGAAATAAAGGCACGTGCGTATTTTAAACACAGAACAACAACATTTAATCAGAGATAATATTTGCTATAACACACTTCAAATTCAGTTGCAATAACGTACATGCCATGTACTGTCAAAATATATCTGATAATAGGATCAAACACTGTTTTAATGGGTTATATAAAACCCGTTAATAACAAAGATCACTTTAATTCACGCAACTACTTAATATATAAAAAGAATAATCAAATTGACCTAGGCAACTAATGACTAAAAGTTTAGCATCGTAATAATCGTATAATAAATAATCTGGCAGAAACGAAACATGGCGCTTTACACTGATTTTAGTTATTATTAAATATGATTATGAATACAACGTGTTTAACGCAGATGGAACAAAGGCAATAATTTTAAATATTTTAAGCTTCCTAAAATATAAGCGTCTTTAGTACTGTAACATGTAGACACATTTTGTTGCAAAGTCACAAACAAAAACATTGCGCATGCATGTATAATCATAAATGAGAATCGAATTAATCTTGACTATCGGTGGGTCGTTCGGTCATTTATTTTTATTTTTCGATTTTGTATTTTTATTTTGAACATGACACTCACTCACTCACTTCCTAGTATTTCTTCTATGAGTAATAAAGACGTTGTGCGCATTTAAATGCATGTTCCGCAAAGTTCTTGTTTTGAACATGTGTTTCGTTTCCGAGCAAGATCTTCGGTACTAATTAATCCCGACTAATAGGACCTGCGCATATTTTCAATTTGATTAAAAATATAACATTTTAAAGGATATTTTAGTTTCCATGCGCTATCTCAGACAAGTTAAAAACTGGACCAGGTTGGGTAGAAAACTAGGTCTTTAGGCCACATTAACAAAAAGCTAGGGAACACCCTAAAGACCACACTTAGAGGCCAATCATCACGAAACTTGTTTAAAACATTTGTCTCAATGATATCTGATACAAGTTCGAAACCAGGTCACATGGGGTCAAAAGCTAGGTCATCAAGCCAAATTAAAAAAGCAAATTTGTCCCCTGGGGTCAAACCTGTCCACGCATTCGTTATACAGACTGATATGGCAAGTGCACCAAATAGTAAATATCTGGGCCTTGCCTTGCGGTTTCAGAGGAGAAGGTTTTTAAAGTCTCTCTCCCCCCCCCCCCCTCCGAAGCGTGGGCAGGTTTGACCCCAATGGCATAATTTGAACAATCTTTGTAGACGACTACTATACAAGGTTACACAGAACATACGAAACCTCCAGTTTCAGAGGGCACGCCCTGGGGGTATATATGTTTTCTTAAGACTTTCATAGCAAGTGGGCTTCAAACATCTTCTGCTCTGAAACAGCAAGGCCCAGAGGTAACACTGTATAGTGATTCTCTACAAAAATTGTTCAAATTATGCCCATGGGGTAAAGGGTGGCCACCCAGGGGGTTATATGGCTTATAAATACATAAGTGGCAAAATTACTTTTAAAATCGTCTCCTCTGAAACTGCAAGGCCCAGACATTTTGTATTTGGTATGTAACATGGTATAGTGATCCTCTACAAAGAATGTTCAAATTATGCATCTGGGGTCAAAACTGGCCGCTTACTAAGGGTGACATTGTTTCTATCGGCTTATATGGCAAGTGGATTTTAAATTTCTTCCCCTCTCAAACTGCAATCCCCAGAGGTTTCGTATTTGGTGTGTAACATTGCGTAATGGTCCTTTGCAGATGTTGTTCAAATAATTTTATTGGGGTAAAAAGTTGCCACGCTACGGGGGTCACTTGGTTTATATAATACTTAAATTACAAAATGACTTTAACAATTTTCTTCTCCGAAAGCTTAAGGCCTAGAGGGTTTGCAAATGGTATGTAACATCGTATATTGGTCCTCTACAAAGATTCTTAAAATTATGTCCTTGGGGTAAAATTTGCCTCGCTCTGGGGTCATATTGTCTTTGGGGTATTTTCCTCTGAAGGCGCAAGTCGCAGATGCTTAATTATATTTAGTGTGAAACATTGTATAATGGTCCTCTTCAAAGAGTGTTCAAATTATGCCCCTGGGCTAACAAGAAGCCATGCTCCGGGTTCACATGGCTTCTATAGACTTTTATGGAAATTGGGCTTTACAAATCCCCTCTGAACCCGCAAGTCCCTGAGTTTTCATATTTGGCATGAAACATTGAATACTACTCCTCTACAAATAGTGTTCAAATTATGCCCCTTGGGTAAAAAGTGGCCACGCCTTGGGGGTCACATAATTTATAGAGACTTTAAAAAGCTTCTCCTGAAACTGCGCGGTCCTGATCTTAATACTCAGGTAAGTGCTTAAGGGCTATCTGGCACTCTTGTTAAAAGCCATTATGATCCCTTTTAACTCAGGTGAGCGACCTAGGGCCATCCATAAAAAGACTTAATATGTTCATATTTAACAATATAAAGTAATCATGAGTTCAAAGAAATAACAACGATACAGAAAATCAATAAATGTTTTGAATAAAACAATACATTTTATCAACACATTAGACAATTCAAATACAAATATTATTTACAAAACATACTATACTAATTCGAAGCTTTGATAGCCAAGGCATTTAAACCAAATTCACTCGTGATCTGGATTTAATTTGCATAGCAACTTAACATTTTAAATCGATTTCCTTACAAGAATAAGCGGTATTTTTATTTACATTTTATTAATCACCAATTCTAGCACCAAATACTTTTTTAAAGTAACGATTAACTCATGTTATATATTATTTTAATTTACAGGTGCGTCTTTTGCACAATCAAACATTTCATAACCAGTCATGATTTTAGTGAATAACGTACCAACGAATAGAATTATTACTTTCACATGAAGATAACCCTCAGAAAATACAATTTAAGCAACGAAAACCACTAGAAATTTTCACCAAGCACCCTTTTAATGAAACACACAGTGCACATAAAATCATATACATACGAAATGTTAGTACTTAATGCTTTTTGGCAAAACACACAGTATAAGTACTGCTACAATATGTGTATATGAAACTTATCCAAGACATATGTGAAAAAAAAATGTTTGCAAACTAGGATATTATAAGTATACCTTCAGCTATAAGTACAACATAATATTTGTTTCGGTTTTTAGAATGGGATAATTGTAATATTGTTTAATATAAAGACTTAACATTTCGACATTTAAAACAGGATAAGGTTACCCAGCGTTAAAGGAGGTAACACTGAACCATGAAACCAATAGATAATTTCAATAAAACACTACATTTTATCAACATTTTGGTGACCATTTAACCAAAAATATAGCACCAAACACTGTTAAAAGGATTAATAAACCCACGTAATAGATCCGAATTATTAACAGTCAAGCTTTAGTACCAAACTCACGTATGCTCTAAATTTGATTAGCATAGCAATGTTTGAGTTTCATAAAAGGATAAACTGTGAGATAAGTGGCATTTCAACACAACACAACTTATAGCACCGACTACTGTTCTAAAATAAAATTAAACTCATGCTATATATCAGTATTATAAACATATATGCTCTTTGCACACAATATCCGTAATTCAACCAATTAAGATGAGATCTAAATAGAAATCGTTTATCGGTACTAATTATTGCTTTAACATTAAGATAAACTAGAGAAAATAAAGTTTGACCAACGAAAGCCAGTCACTGTAGTAAATGTCACCAACTACTGTTGTTTTTGTTTTCTTTTTAAACACACACTTAACACCTGAAACAATAATATACATTTTAAACGACTACATTCTTCTTTATACATCGAGTTCCAACAATTAACAACAGTTGTCGATCACTGAACATGAAATATAACAAGAAATACTGCGTGTTAAGGATTAATTAATTCACGCTAAGGATAAACATAATTAACAGGCAACCAGCTTGTACCAATGTTGCACTTTATCTAGATTTAATTACTATATCAATTTAACATTTTGTATCGATTTTCATATTAACGAGAATAAGCGGTACGATATTAGTGACATTTCATTAAAACACAAATTATAGCACCAAATACTGTTTTAAAGTATTAATAAACACATGTTTTTATGTCATTTTAATTTACAGATGCGCCTTCGGCACTCTACATCATACATCTAGCAAATAAGATGTGATGTTAATAACGTACAGACGATAACAAGTATTGGTTTTACATTGATAAACTACATAAATACATTTGGAGCACACACAAAAACACGAGAAAATGTCACCAAACACTGTTTCATCTTGAAACACACATTAAACCCTTGACTTTAAGATATATATTAAAATGTTATGATTTAATATTTTATGACGATACTCATAGTACGAGTACTGCTAAAAAATTTGTATATGAAACTTATCCCAGACACTTGGGAACAGAAAAGTTTGCAAGCTAGGATACTATCTGCCTTCAGTTTAACTTGAATTCGAAATCACGTTCTAGATTTGGGTTATAAGGTTCCTCTAACTCCACAACTACAACGGTATATTTTTATATAGTCAATCGGTGGCAAACATTTATATTAGGGCTTCGCAACATCAAAGTAATTTTTTTATGTTTTTTTCACTTTAAGCTGCTTTTAAGAGTTTCAGTTGCAGATCCATAATTAACTCTTAAACGTGAATTTCTTTACTTTTCAAGAATCATACAATATATTTCTACGCCTTTATATCAAGTATGTGTTTTAATTTCAAATAACATGGAAACTTAATGATGCAAATTGGACGTCAAATACATATTTAAACTCTGATATATCGATTAGCTATTACAAATTCATAAAAGGAATTGACTGTAAATTAACACTCACAAATAATACTCTGAATCGTATACGTAGAAATAATTATAAATTGTGTGCAATGAAAACCAGCAGACAATGTCACAAAACACTTTTTAGCCCACCTGAGCTTTTACGATCCCCTTTTATCCGTCGTCACCGTCGTGAGTCGTTAGTCGTTTGCCCAATCAACATGAAACTTGCTCAGAAAATTTGTTCTTACGAAATACCGGGCGAGTTTGATAATTGTTCCGCTCTGTTGAAAAACAAGGCCGCGGGGGGCGGGGCAGTTTTCCTTATATGGCTATATTTGAAAAGCTTTTCAACACTCTAGAGGCCACATTTATTTTCATATCGTCATGAAACTTGCTCAGAAAATTTGTCCCAAAGATATCTCAGACAAGTTAAAAACTGGACCACGTTGGGTCAAAATCAAGGTCTTTAGGCCACATTAACAAAAAGCTAGGGAACACTCTAAAGACCACATGTATAGGCCAATCATCACGAAACTTGTTTAAAACATTCGCTCAATCATATCTGGGAAAAGTTCGTACCAGGTCACATGGGGTCAAAAATTATGTCACCAAGCCAAATTGAAAAACTTGTGAACAATCCAGAGGCCACATTTATTGCCCTTTGTGTTTAGTTCCTTAGCCCATCAGGTGAGCGACTTATGGCCTTGTGGTACCCTCTTGTTATATATGTACGGTTGGTAAAGACTACTAGTTTCAAGTCAGCATGATACCAAAGGTTTGAGTGTTTGTTTAAATAATAATTAAAAATCTCAACTACAACGGACTATTAGTTTTGTTTTGGAATGTTTTATAATGTTTTGTGTATATTATCCAATAAAGAGACTTAACATTTTCACATTTAACAATATGATAAAATGATCCTGAGTTCAAAAATATAGCAACGATTCAGACAATCAAATAATGATTTCAATAAAACAATACATTTTTTTCAAAATATTATAACGATTCAAATATAAATATTAAGTAAAAAGATACTATTCAAACTGTGCAAATCCGCAGGGTTCAAACATTTATCTACAACTTTCAAACACTGATGACATATTGAAGTATAAATTCGCTTTATTAATACTACAAGAAAATAAAGCAATTAATTTTTTTTTACATCGTACCAAATGTTGCGTTTGCACTTTTAAGTGGAACCTGTCCAGATCTCTATATAATGAATATATTTACACGTTCGACGAAAATATTTTCATGTGCACGAATCAAGCCCGCACATGGACACTAATTACAAAATAAAACAAGATTACATTCTACGTCTAGTCCCATAAGATTATCAATGGTACGGTTAATGGTTATTTAACAAGAATTATAGCACCAAATACTGTCACGTTAAGAATCCGAATCATTAACAGCCAAGGAATTTAAACGATTTAAACCAAATTTGTGGATTTAATTTGCATAGCAATTTCACAATTTAAATCGAGTTCCTACAAGAACAAGCCGTACGATTAGTAACATTTAAAGAAAATCACAAATTATAGCAACAAATACTGTTTTCAAGCAATGATTAACTTATGTTATATACCGTAATAATCCTAAGTATTGGGACACCCTAAATATTAGGACATCCCTAATTTTTGGAAAATAATTATTTTTCGCGCCCCTTAATATTGGGACACATTTGAAAGTTAAATTATTTCCTGTCTCTAAATATTGGGACACCAAAATAACACCTTAAGCTGTTACTGTACTCCATACCCTGCCACTACGCTGGTTGCATAGCGACTTGTGACACGGTATATTGCCTTGCTTATCTATACACCATAATGTATACCATCAGGGTATGTTTGCATGTAGTTGACACGTGGTTAAAACTGTGTACTCTACTAAAGCATGGTCTTCTCAATTAAGCTTCTCAATTAATTACCAAGAAATAGTGGATCATATAAACATCAGTCACCTAAAATATTCCTTCTTATTATTTACAATTAAATATTTATTATATTTTAGTTAGCGATTAGTATCCCAAAGAAATAAAAATAATTAATTGGTTCAATACGTAGTTAAATGTAAATTAGATTGTATCATATATTGCCCTAAAAATGTTAGGACACAATATCAAGAATAATTTTTGTATGTCCCTTAATATTGGGACAATAAAAATGTTAATTATTTTTAAGTGAACCAATACTTAGGGTAAATACGGTATTATTTTAATATTTTATTTCACAGATGCGTCTTGTGCACAGCAAACATTTCTTAACCAGTTAAGATGTGATGTAAGTGACTAACGTTCCAACAATAAGAATTATTGCGATGATCTACAAAAAAAAAATTCGAGCAAAGAAATCCACTAGAAAATGTCACCAATCACTTTTTGTACTGAAACATGTGTAGTATAAAACTTATCCAAGACAAATGTGAAGTGAACTGTTTGCAAACTAGGCTACTACCTGCAACGATATATCTTTATATAATCAGTCGGGGGCAAACATTCTAGTACCACATGTGTATAATACTGATAATATATTGAGGTATAATTGCGCTGGATTAGTACTTCGCGAAATCAAATGTTATAAATACACTGTACGCTGCTTGTAAGTGTTTCAGTTGATCAGATCTATAATGAGCTCTTTATCCGGACTTTCTTCACTTTTTCAAGAATTTTATAATATTCTTCTAGGCGTATATATGAAGTTCTTGAATTTAATTTCGTATTACTTGGGAATATGTTATGCTTAATTGCCATTACACACAAACTTTATCTTTGATATCTAAATAAGCTATTAAAATTATATGAGAGGAGTAACTTGTCTGTAGAAAACCACTCATAAATCATAATCTAAATCTTAGGCCACGCCAAATTGAAGTCTTGGTGATCGGAATTACCGTATAGCCGTTTTTCATATTTAAAAAATATTTTTTTGCAAAATACTCTGGGCTCACTCCATGAACAAAAAAGTAAAACATTTTTGTGAAGCGAGTCATTTATACAACGGAATAACAGTCAACATTTGAGTTTATTGTTTGATGTTATTTATTTAATTGTTGACATAGATGAGTAAATTACACATGCGTACATCACAAGTAGCATCCTTCAGCCTCTGCGTACCATGAATACAACTTCTAAGAAAACATTGAATAAACGTGTTATCATCTATGCATAAGAACATAATATCGCTTTTATCATCTTAATGTGTTTGAATGTTATTAAATGCTATAAAATAATAAGTATTAATGACTTAGTAAAATTGAAATGGATAAGCTTTATACTACATGTAGTTTTAAAATATTGGTTTTATACATTATACATGATGGTTGTGAAAAGTAGAACACTAATAATGTGTAAATAATTTTGTTTAATATTCATGCCGTTTATTTGTTTTTGAATACAACTCATCAAAATATATATGTAATGCATTATGTGTATTAAATTAAACATGCCTATAATATGATTGTATGTCACTAGATGTATCAGTAAATATGGATTTTGCACAATGATCGATATAAGTGCTAATATGTTAAATTGCTTTCTCATCATGATCTGCATTACCAATAACATGTTTTCCAAATTTTAGGAATATAATCGAAAAACTACGGCAAATTTTACCGAGTGTTATAACCTAAGGGTAAAACAATCGCTACCAGACATGACTTCCAACAAAAATGCTATATATTTTTGTCTTCTTATCTTGAAGATATTTTTAATGCCAAGATCTAATAATATACCATTAACAGAATTTACGGATTATTTCGAGAGGATTAGCTCAAACAATTTTGGTTGGATTAATTTTGGAGCGGAAGATTTTAATTGTTTCAATGATTTTAATCTACCTAATAATGTTTATCCTGAATTAGATGAAGTTATAATGGTACAAGAAATTATTAATGCCGTAAAATCATTGAAACGATTTAAAGCTTATGGAAGTGACAACCTTTTAAACGAGTATCTTACAGAATCTGTTGACATTTTATCATCTCATTTATGTGATTTATTTAACAATATATTGAATTCAGGATATTTTCCGGATCAATGGACGGAAGGTATTATTATCCCTCTTTATAAGAAAGGTTCTAAATCTGACGTTAACAATTATAGGGGAATTACATTAGTTAGTTGCCTGTCAAAACTGTTCACTGCTGTTTTAAATAAACGTGTTGAAAATATTTGTATAAAACATAACATTATTTAGGATGCCCAATTCGGATTTCAAAAAGGGCGGTCCACTTCTGATGCAATATTTATTCTTCGTTCTTTAATAAATCATTATTTATATGAAAATAAGCGTTTATATGTTATTTTTGTCGATATGATGAAATGTTTTTATATCATTTACAGAAATGCTTTATGGTTGAAATTTTTTAAATGTGGAATACATGGGAAAATATTAAGACTTGTGCGTGATATGTACCAAAATGTTAAATCCTGTGTTAAGTAATTATCTTCATTTTCAGATTACTTTTAGCTATGCTGTTGGTTTACGACAAGGTGAAGTTATGTCCCCTTTGTTATATTCTTTATTTGTAGAAGATCTTGAGTTGTACTTGCAAAATAATGTTGATTCAGGTTTGCAATTAGATGATATTGTTTTAATTTTATTACTGTTTGCAGATGATATGGCCATTGTAGGCAAATCACCATATGAATCTCAAAATCATTTAGATAATTTATTTACTTACTGTAATACTTGGGGATTAAAGGTTAATACGGATAAAACAAAAATTATGGTGTTCCGAAAAAGAGGCGGTTTATTGCCCAATGAAAAGTGGACCTACAATGGCCTTGATATACAAGCTGTTAATGATTTTAACTATTTAGGTGTTGTATTTAATTATACCGGCAGTTTCAATTTAAACCAAGAACACTTAATAGGCAAAGCTCTTAAGGCAATGAACACTTTATTTTGTAAATGTCAAGATTACGATTTAAAACCAAAAATCCAATGTCAGCTCTTTGATGCATTTGTTGGGTCTATTTTAAGTTATTCAGCAGAGGTTTGGGGTTTTACCAAGTCTAAGGAATTATAAAGAATACATTTAAAGTTTTGTAAGCGGCTTCTTAAAGTTAGACTGAATTCCTGTAATGCATGTGTTTATGGAGAATTGGGAAGATACCCACTATATATATAGAGATATATACGAATTGTACAATATTGGTTTAAGTTAGCCACATCTGTCAATATAATACTTAAAACTGTTTATAATATTGCAATTTCAGACTGCATGAGAGGCTGTTGTAATTGGATATACAACGTTAAGGAACTACTAGATGATTATGGATTCAGTTATGTCTTCAGCAGTGTTCATAATATTGATGTAATTTTTTTTATACCTATTCTGAAATCTAGAATTGTTGACACATTTAAGCAAAACTGGTATCGTACATTAGAAAATAGCTCCATGTTAGATGTTTATAGAACCTTTAAGACAAACTTTGAATATGAGATTTATTTAGACTTAGTACCGACAAGTAAGATTTTACTTATGCAGATTAAGATTATCTGTACACCCTCTTCGTATACAAACTGGTCGATATGATAGAAATAATATGGCTAGAAATGAAAGATATTGTCTTTGTTGCAATTCCATGGATATTGAGGACGAATTTCACTTTGTTTGTATTTGTTCGTCTTTTAATGAAATACGAAAGAAATACAGTAAAAAAATATTACTTCAATAAACCATCTGTATTTAAGTATGTTCAACTGCTACAATCGTGCAATAGATCAGAACTTATAAAATTATGCTTATTTGTTAAAGAATCGTTGAGTATTAGATCAAATATTATTAATCGTATAACATAACTTACCAATTGTTCATCCTCTGTACTTATATGTTTAACTGTACATATCACTGTATTTTGATGCCCTGTTATTTTCTGTGTATATACACGTTGACATATTTCATTGTGAACCAGTGTCTGTCTGTCTGTCTGTCTATATAGTATTAACATAAATAAAGCTTAAAGCCATTTGCGCAATAGATTCGTTATTAAACCTATTAAAATGTGATGATGATACGAATCGTTCTGTCAATACAAATGATTGCCGTTACATTATGTTAAGCTGCAGAAAATAGATAACCAGTTAAAGTACTGTTGTTTTTTTTTCATTGAAACACATATTAAACACTTCAAATCAAATAATATACATTTTATTTTATTTTTAAATATTTTATCGAGAAACTCATAGTACGAGTAGTGCTACAAAATGTGTGCATGAAACTTATCCCAGAAATATGTATAAAACAGAAATGTTTGAAAACGAGACAATTATCTGCCTTAAGATAAGCTTGAAACCGAAATGACGTTCAAGTCTTTTATTGAATGGATTCTCGAAATCTACAGCTGCAGTGAATGTCTTTACTTTTTAAGAATCTTTATAATTGTTTTTTTTTTCTAGGCGCTAATATGAAGTTCAAGAATTTAAGTTAATATTCGTATAACTTCGGAAACTTGTAATGCATGATGGCAGTTATACACATTTCAATAAAACACTACATTTGGTAAACAAATGACACAAATGAAAATATAAATTTTAAGTAAACACACATTAACCAGATCGGGAGAATGCAAACATGTATCTACAGCTTCTAAAATAGATGATATACTCGTATTGCATTATTATGTCGCTGTATTTATATGACACACAATCAAAGCACTTAATAACGTTATATAGCACCAAATGCTGCTTTTAATGGTGTCAGTGGGACAGATCCATATCGAACTCTTAATTTGGAGTTTATTTCCACTTTCAAAAGACTTTAAAATATTTAACAACACGCTGACATTACGCGCATGACTTTAACAATTACTTGACAAACATGGTCTGCACAAACACCATTGGTGTCGAGCATCATACTCATATTTGAGTACTAAAGTAGAAATTAAATTAGGAATCAATATGCTAAGAGACTCTGATACATTTTTGTGGTATAGCGTTCACATTAAATGATCTAAATGTTTTTTTAGCTTTAGCAAGTTGTTCATCAGGCAACTTTGTTGAAAGGAATCCACTAGGCACGTAGCTAACAGGCGCGGATACGGGATTTTGGGATGGAATAGAAAGTAGTAACTGCCAACATACAAATATAAGATTATCAAGAATATCAGTGAACTGATGGATGCTCCCCAATTCGCTTTTCCAAGTAATGAGAATGCAATCAGAAAAGCAGACTCCAGACAACTGTGCTCTGTATACTAATTTCAGCAATCATCAAAGACCCATAACTGTGAGAACAAAAGCTGTCTCAGGACAGCGCGCTCGACAATTCAACCACTTTGTCAGAGTTATTGGCCTGTATCCATACAAAAAGGGGCAAACTTCTCCTAAAATGCAGGTCTCAGTTATGTGCCTTGGCCAGTGACCTTATATAATGATAGTGCACCAAATGCTTATTTCAGTAATCTTCAAAAACCCATAACTCTGACAACAAGAGCATTCAGAGGACAGCGCGCTAGACTATTCGAAGTATTTCAGTTGGTACATATTTTGGATAGTGGAAGGGGCATAAATTTGTTAAAGTACACAACTTTCAAGTGAAGCTTGTATATTTTATACATTTTTGAACACAAACTTTAATCACAAAATCTATGTAAAAAGTGTGCCTAACTCTGTTAAAATACAAAACAGAGTTACGGATAATGTTGCCCCTGATATTAGAGTTGATGACGAAGGTTAGTTCCAAGTTTCAAGTAAATAACTTATGTAGTTTTGAAGTTAATAAAATTTTGAATATAAATTTTAAACATAAAAAACTATGTGAAACACATTACCCATAACTCTGTCCAAATATTAAACAGAATGATGGGTAATGTTGCCACTGATACTAGAATTGATGACAAAGGTTAGTTTCAAGTTTCAGGTGAATAACTTTTGTATATTTTAAGTTACCAAACTTTTGAATATAAACTTTAAACAGAAAATCTAAGTAAAAGGAGCATAACTCTGTCAAAGTACAAAATAGAGTTATGGGTAATGTTTTTCCTGATACTAGAATTGATGACAAAGGTTAGTTCCAAGTTTCAGGTGAATAACTTATGTAGTTTTGAAGTTACCAAACTTTTGAATATAAACTTTAAACAGAAAATGTAAGTAAAAAGGGGGCATAACTCTGTCAAATATAAAATAGAGTTATGGGTAATGTTTCTCCTGATACTGGAGTTGATGACAAAGGTTAATTCCAAGTTTCAAGTGAAAAGATTATGTAGTATTGAAGTAACAACACTTTTGAATATAAACTTTAACTAGAAAATCTATGTGAAAAAGGGGCATAACTCTGTCAAAATACAAACATAGTTATGGGGAATGTTGCCCCTGATACTGGAGGTGATTACAAAGGTATATTTCAAGTGAATAACTTATGTTCTTTTAAAGTTACAAGAGTTTTGAATAAAAACTTTAAACAATTCGGACGCCGACATCGACGCCGACGCTGGGGGTAGTAGGATAGCTCACCTATTTTTCGAATAGTTGAGCTAAAAATCATTGAAGCGGAACGTCCTGGTTCAGTGCACACCTCCTCATAGTATTGAAGCTGCCGATCAAGTTTCATTGAATTCTGGTCAGTAGTTGCTGAGAAATACTCCGGACAATAAATTGGAACGGAGAGACAGAAGGACGGACGGACGGACAAAGCGGCGACTATTTTTTTCGGGGAGCATAATAAAACAACAGAGACACCATGTGTAAAACGCTTTATTATTTATTTAAGACAACTGATACAGCACTCAACATAAAAATGATAGAAACTGGTGTCACCGGAATGGAACGATCAATGCAAACCATTGGCGATTTAAAACGTTTGAAACAAAACATTTTTTGCAATATATAAATTAATACACATTATGTAAATGCGAAATCTAGCCCGAACATAGACTGGAAATAATGAATAGAATAAGATTGCATTCTACATCCAGTTCCATAAAAGTATAAACGGAAAATTGTGTGGCAATAAAACAAAAATATAGCATCTACTACTGTTATAAGGGTTTAATAAACTCACGTAATGGATCCGAATTATCAACAATCAAACTGTTTGGACCAACTTCACCCTTGATCAGAATTCAGTTAGTATAGCAATTTTACATTCTAGATCAAGTTGCAAATCTGAATAAGCAGTATCTTTAGTGAAATTTCAATAAAAATAAAAATATAGCACCAAATACTGTGTTAAAGTAATGATGAACTCAAGCTATATATCAATGTAATTGGCAGATGTGCCCTTTTCACAATAACTACATACAAGTTAAAGCAGGTTTAAATACCATGTCCGTAGCTTATTTATAATCAATAACAGTTGTTGCTTTTACATTTTATTAAGCTACATAACAAAACATGTGAGCAATGAAAACCATAAAATTGCACCCAACACTGTTGTTATTATTTTATTGGAACATACAATAAACTCTTACAAATTATATATCTATTAAATGTTTGCATTTTATATTTTATGGAAAAACTCATAGTACTTCATAGTACGAGTACTGCTAGAAAATGTGTATAATTTTTTTACATTTATCCAATACAAATGTAAACATAATTGTTTGAAATCTAGGCTATTATTTGCCTTCTGCTTAGCTTGAAATCGAAATCACGTTCGAGATTTTGTTTCTATGAATCCTCCAAATCTTCAGCTTCAACGATATATCTATATTTAGTCAGTCGGGAAAAACATGATACCACATCTGAACAATACTGAAGGAATATAATGTGCAATTGCTCTGCATTAGGACTTTCCAAAATCAAAGTAATATTATCATGTTAAAAAGCACTTAACGGTGCATTTAAGAGTTTGAGTTTCGAATCCAGAATGATCTTGATTTTTCAAGAATATATAGTTATAATATATTTCTAAGCGTTTATATCAATTATGTTTTAATTTCAAATAACTTGGGAAACGTGTGATGCATAATGTGCGCCACACACATATATAAACACTAATATACATTTATATTTAAAAATAAGATCTCGAGTTCAAAGATCCAGATAAGCGATAAATGATTTTAATAAAACAGTATATTTTATCAAAAAATTAAAACAGTTCAAATACAATTATTATGTAAACACATACTATTCAGACTGTACAAATCCACAGAGTGCAAATATTTATCTGCATCTGTTAAACACTGATGTCTTATTGACTTGTAAAGTCGCTGTATTGGTATAACAAGGAATCAAAGTAATTAAAAAAATTAATCGCACCAAATGCATTTGAAACATTAATGGAAAATTTCCATATCGAATTCTAAACCATGAACTTATTTATACTTGCAAAGGACTTTAAAGTGCATTATTGTAATTTAACATATACTTGAAATCACTGTCTGCATGAAGCGACTTTGTGTCAAGCATCACACAAATATTTGAGATCTAAAGTAAATAGCACTTATTTAAAATCAACATACACAGATAAATAAATTTTCTGTAGTATAGTGTTCGCCAGTTTTGCTCAAGTTGTTCTCCATGAAACTATGTTGAACAGAAGTCATTTGTCTTATGTAAGAAACTAACATGCACGGACACGGGATTGTTCGACGGCGGAATCACGAAAAAGACACTATCAACGTACAAAAACTTATTTTGCAATGCATGAATGCATACACGCGAATCAAGCACGCACATGGACAAGAAATAATAAATGAAACAAGATAAAATCTACATCTAGTTTGATAAAATTATCAACGGTAGTGTTGATGGATATTTAACATGAAGTAGAGCACCTATTACTGCTATAAGGATTCTTAAGCTTACGTACAGAATACGAATCATTTACAGCCAAGCTGTTTGACCCAAATTCACGCATGATCTGGATTTAATTTTATTGCAATTAAACATTTTAAGTCGAGCTCCATACAAGAATAAGCGGAACGATAAGTTACATTTTAATAAAACACAAAATTTAGAACCAATTTCTGTTTTACAGTAATGATAAACAAAGGTTATATATTATTTTAATTTACAGATGCACCTTTTTGCAAAATACAACCATTGTTTAACCACTTAAGATGTGTGGTTTGTAACTCACGTACCAACGATATGAAAAATTGCTTTTACATAAAGATATAATCCACAGAAAATACAATTTCAATATAACACAAGTTATAGCACCATCTACTGTTTTAAGTATAGTTTTACTCATATTTTATATCAGTATTATTAACATTTAAGCTCTCTGCGCAAAAGCTCCGTAATTAAACCAACTAAGCTGTGATGTAAATACGAAACGTTCCGTCGGTAACAATTATTGATTTTATATTTAAGATAAGATACTGAAAATAAATTTAGAGCAACGAAAACAAGTAAAAATATCACCACGTGCTCTTTATTTTACTGACACATATACTTAAACAATCTGAAACAATAACAGACATTCTAAATTTAAGCTTTTCATATTTTATCAAGAATTCCATAGTACGAGCACTGCTACAAAATGTTTATATCAAACATAACCAAGACATATGTACAGAAAAGTGTTTCCAAACATGGCAATTATCTGCCTTCAGAACAGCTTGGATCCGAAAAAAAAATCATTGACGTTTCGGATTAAATAGTTTCCCAAAAACTAAGGTTGCAACGGAATATCTGTATTTAGTAAGCCGGGCTGGGGAAATTACTTGATTTGCACAATTCAAAGCATTTTTATAATTATACTGTCTTCATACTTCATAACATAAACGTAATGTACTAATGTTAACTTGCACTTTACGCTGCTTTTAAGAGATTCGGTTGAAAAGACCCATAAATCGTGAATTTCTTCCGGAGACACAATTAGGGGAAATTATGTTTTAATATCCGCAGATCCTTCATTTAGGGCAATTGATCTGCTGCGTATAAAATACAAGACAATACGCACAACACATCACAAAACATAACAATAATTAAAAATATTGTTACCACATTGTGATGGTCAAGGTCAAGCATTGGCAATTTAAACAGATTTAAATAAAACGTGTTTTGCAATTTATAAATGAAAACCCTGTAAAGGCAAATCTAGCTCTGCATGGACCTAAAGTAATGGTAAGAACAATATTGTATTCTCCATCGAGTTCCATAAAAGTATCAACGGCAAATTTTGTGGCAATAAAACAAAACAAGCATGAAATATTGTTATAAGGATTATTAACCTCACGTAATGGATCCGAATCATCAACGGTCAAATCGTTTGGGGCACATTCACGGGTGTCCCGGATTTAAATAATATAGGAATTTAACATTTTAGATCTAGTTGCAAACACTAATAATCAGTACGATTAGTGATATTACAATATAAAACAAAATATAAGACCATATACTGCTTTAAAGTAATAATGAACTCAAGCTATATAGCAATTTAATTTAGAGATGTTCCCTTTGCATAATGACTACATAGTTACACCAGGTACGAGTATCGTAAAGATACGATGTATGTAGCAAACGTATAAACAATAACAATTATTGTTTTTGCATTACATTGAGCTACAGAAAATAAATTTTGGGTAACTAAAACCAGTTGAAAAGTGCACCAAGCACTGTTGTCATTTTTATTGCAATACACTATACACCCTTAAAATTACGGTACATGTTCAATTGCAGCATTTAATAGTTTATGGCAAAATTCATAGAACTAGTACTATAAAATGTGTATATGAAACTATCCTACATACACGTAAATATGAATGTTGCAAACTAGCCTATTGTGTGCTTTCAGGTTAGCTAGAAATTGAAATCACGTTCGAGGTTAGGGTTCAATGATTCTTTAAACTCCACCGCTGCAATTGTATATCGTTATGCAGTCAGTCGGGGCAAATATTTATTTACAAATGTGAACTGCTAATGATATATTACGGTTTAATTGTTCAGTATTAGAATTCCGTGAAATCAGAGTAATGTTATAATGTTAAATTGCACTTAACGCTGATTATGAGAGTTTCACTTGAACAGATCCATAATGAGATCTGAAAGATCTAGTTTAAGGAATATCTGGACTCTCTATGGGGTATTCAACTCTGTATAATAGTCCCATAAAATATCTTATCATTAACTGCAATCTGTTCTCTCCGCTGACTGAGCAATGGCTTAGTGCACTGTTTCAAGGCATCTCTTTCACTGCAGCAGTGTTTGATCTTAGCTGACAAGAGTCACCACACTGTGTGCTCACTGTGACCACAGCATGGTGTTAATACACAGGAAACCAAGCCCTTTATTCGGGTGCTGGGAAGGAAGTGTCAAAAATAAAGAAAGATTAAAGTAGGTCTAGCCTTTAAGTCTGAATACCTTTATTTTCAAGCTATAGAAGTTATAGAAAATCAATAATTCAACAGAGAAACTTTTTTTAGTAAAGCGTTCACTACCATAGTCTGAATCTTTTTTTGCTTTTGCAAGCTACTCTCCATACAATTATGTTGAACAGAAGCCAAGTGTGTTATGTACGAAATTGACAGGTGCGGATACGGGAATCTGCGTCGAGGGATGGAAAGAAAGAAATTACTACCAACCTACAAAACCTAGTTTGGAATGCATAAATATATACACACTAACTAAAAGGCGAATTAAGCCCACACGTGGGCAAGAATTAATGAATAAAACAAGATTCCATTTTTCCATCAAGTTTCACAAAATTATAAACGGAAAATTAGGTGGCCATTTAACAAGAAATATAGCACTAAATACTGTCATAAGGATAAGTGAAATAATATATATATTAATTGTTACGATTTTATATTTTATTGCACACCTCATAGTTCGAGCACTGCTACAAAATATGTATATGAAACTTGTCCAATGAAAATGTGAACATAAATGTTTGAAAACAAGGCTATTATCTGCCTTCTGCACTTAGCTTTTGAAATCGAAATAACGTTCGAGGTTTGGGTTCTATGAGTCTTCCAAATCCAAAGCTACAATGGTATACCTTTGTATAGTCAGTCGGGGGCAAACATTTAACTACATCTTTAAAATACTGGAGATTCTTGCGCAGCATTAGTTCCTTGTGAAGTCAATGTAATGTAATGTTAAATTGCACTTTGCACTATCTTAATCTAAAAATCGTTCTACACGCGTCTTTGAAGCCAAAACTTTGAACTTAATATTGTGCAATGAAAACCAGTAGGCAATGTAACTAAACACTTTTTGAATAAAGTATATTTGGCGTTTATTGTTACTTTTAGTTGAGCCTGATACCGAACGTATGAGTGTTGGGTTCATTTGGTTTTTAAAATGTTTTAAACTGTTAAGTGTATATTATCCCATAAACACATTGTAACATTTAACAATACAAAATGTAGCATACCTTGCATTCAAAGACATAACAACAAGCCAGGAAGTTAATTAATTCTTAAAAAAAACACACAGAATTGTATCAACAAATTAAAACACATGAAAATGGAAACATTAAGTAACCACATAATATTTAGACCGTTTAAATCAGCAATGTGCAAACAGTAAAGTGAAGTAAAGTGTTTGTTGATTATAGTGTCAACCATCGCGATTAAGGGCCAACCAATTTTGAATTATGAAACACCTTTAATGACTAACATCTTTACTCTCGATTTCTATCCTATATGCCGGGCGCATGACTGGAAGTCAATTGGTACTCATCGATTTAACTTGCTGCTGGGCAAGCAAACAGCAATAACAGAACAAGCCCCTTGCGGGACTCGAACCTTCGACCCGCCTCGCTCCGTAGGCGAACGCCCTAACCACTAGGCAGTGATGATATAATGAAGTGTAATATCGATGCATTTATATGAACGAAATTAAAGTAATTGAAATTATAAAATAGCACCAAATGCTGTTTCTATGAGTTGTTTTGAATCAGGAACAAATCGAAGCTCTTCTTTGTCAATGTATTTCCACTTTCGAAAGATTTTTTTAAAACTTTACAATGTAATAGGCGTTTATATTAGGCGTATGGACTAAATTCCTACCGCTTAGGGTCATACTTTTACAATCGTCGTTGTTTTTAAATTATATCTTTGTTGAATTTAGCATGTGTTTTCTATAAACAAATGTATGTAAATACTGTACATGTAGATACATTTGCCAAGGAAGGTAAACCACTACTGGTAGATCGATGCGATTGATAAAAAAAATTGTGCGTTTTATGTGACATTTTCACTGCAGTGAAAATATTTTTACTGTTTCAACAGTGAAAATATCAAATTTTATTTAACCAATAAATAGAAGATACGTTTTTGTTTTCGGTGTGTTAACGCGTGATATCATCTCCGAGAAGGGAGACAATTAATATTTTTACGAGCGCTTGCGGGAGTGAACATATGTAAATTGTCTCCCTTTCCGCGTTATGACACCGAACACAAAAAATGTCTTTTTTTATGCTTTATTAACTTTTGTTTTACATTTCATTGGAAAATAACGCCATGATGTCAAAATAATGACGTCATTTCGATGACGGTCCGTTTCATTTACTGTATTAAATCGGGACACCAAAAATTAGTCCCCCACTGTGAGAGATATAGATATATATCTCACTGATATTTTTCTATATTTCACTACTTAGCATTAAATAGTTTTGTATATTTCACTGAAAAGAATATAATAAAAACTACATATTACATATTTGTATTTGTGTATTGTTAGAATCCATCTCATTAAAAGAACGTTATCATTTGAATCCAACATCATCCGGTACAAGGCCTTTGTAGATAACTGACTTGTGGTTTATTAGAAATTATACAATCTGAAAAAGTTTATACTATCACAATTGTTTGTTCAAATTGCATTTAAAAGCAATATTATTATTCTGCAAAGGAATGCACATATTAAAAAGTAGCATTGTCTATTAAAGCGATGCTTTCGCACACAAACTTACTTTTCTATTCTAGTTGCAGTAACAACTCAGATATTAATTTAAAAGTATTGACTTGTGCGGTGCTTGAAACACAATTTCATGAATAAAGACGCGATATCAATAAAAATGAACTTAGCACAAATTCTATATATACATGAGAATTTAGGTTTATACTTTTTTGCAGCGCTTTTCATGTAACTGTAGGTTTTTCTTTTTGCTTTTAATTTTTAACTTAATTGGATTTCTAAATTTATATGTAAATGGATAATAAATATGAATACAGTATTGCTGCTGCTGCTGCTGTTGCTGTGGATGCTGCTGCTGATGATGATGATGATGGTGGTGGTTGAGATGATGATGATGATGATCATGATGATCATGATGATGATCATAATGATGAGGAGGATTGATCTTAAAGGCCAAACAGATGTCCTTCTTATCAGTATTCGGCAATAAAACGGACATAGATAGCCTTCTTATAAGTAATCTGTAATAATCCAGCGCATTTGCCAATACCACTTATGGTCATAAACTTTCGAGGCTAGACATTAAAATCGGTCATTATACAAAGATGTACTAAATTTAATTAAAATAGCAATATTTCCCACAGAAACGTTATTATTCGTTAAATAATAATATTAATTTTCCAGTTAGTTGTCGTGCATGAATTTAACAAATAAATAAATAGCTATCTTGTTAGTATTCATATCATTAGAAAACGTCCTCGTATGTATCAAACATTATCGAGTACATAGCTACTGTAGATAATTGACTTGTCGTTTATATCAAATATTACAACCTTAGAAAGTTCTGTCCGACCAGTAGATACGTGTCAATCAAGGATTGAGTTGACCAATTTGGGGTTTATATTTCTGTGGTTAATGATAGCACATGGTTGCTTAATCCAATCAATTTACTTAAAAACTTCTTTTTTTTTAATGTTTAGAGTTCAAAGTGAGAGCTCTGTGACTTTTGCAAAAACAAATATTAAATAGTGATTTAACAGTGGAATTTTTTGGATAGTCATATATAGGATTGTTGAAACAATAATTATGACAGAGAAAAAATAATCTGATATTATATTGAGATTTTGAAGTTATTTAAAAAACATTTTGGATATTAAGATTTTTTCTTTGTTCATACAAACGGTAACCAATATACATGGACACACCAGGAGTGCAGAAAGAGGATTATAGAATTCGATGACCAGTTTCTAGTTTTGGTGTGTAATTGGGAGCTATTTACCGACTAGTAAGATAATTGAACTGAGTGATATTTAGATGTGACAGTGTGGATGACTAGTTGAAACAAGGATTAAAACTCTTGTGTAAACATTGTCATGTCTGAAAAAGTGAACAATAAAGTATAATTAGTTGTTTATACACATACATACTTTGAATGGATAGAAATGAGTGCAAAGGGAGAGAAAGCAGAAAAGGGAGATAAGCCAGTAAAACAACTGCTGTTTAAAGCTAACCAACCAAATTCATTAGCCCTTAAACAAGAACGGGCACCAAAGCAACCGAGACGCACCAGTTCCGACTCCAATGAAAGCATGGATTTTGGCGATCTGCAGGAGCAGATAGACATGATGTGCAGTGGCATTGTGGAATTAAGGGAAGACCTTGCATTAGTCGTGAAGAAAGAGGAGATAGAGGAATGTGTGACAAGGGTAATGACAGGCATTGAAGAAAGAATAGCGAAGGATATTGAAAAGCTGGTGGAAAGGAAAGTGCTGAAAGTGACAGAAAAAGTAGAATCATTAGAATTTAAGTACCAGTCACTCCAGGAAAAAGTAACACAAATGGAAAAGAGACATTCTGAACAGCTGGTGACAATGGAAACGCTAGTATCGAAGAACTATGATCTGGCAAAGGAGGCAAATAGAAAAGCAAACTATAATGAACAATACTCGCGCAAAAATAACATCAAGGTGATGGATGTTAAAGTGCACGGAGAAGAAAACACAGAGACTCTCACCACAACAATATGCAATATCTTCAACAAACAAGGGGTCATCCTCGAGAAGCAGGACATCATGGCAATACACCGAATCCCGGGGAGGAGGGGGAGTTTAAAACCAGTACTCATAAAGCTAATGAACAACTCAGCAAAATCGAGTCTGATGAAAAAGCGGAAGGCCATGAAGGAGGCGGGTCACAGAATAGCAGACGACGTTACCAAGCTGAATGCCGGGCTGATCAACAGATTAACATTACACCATAACTTCGAAAGTGCTTGGTTTTTTAACGGATCAGTGTTCGGACAAACTACTAGACAAGAAAGAATTAAGTTTAACATCTTTGACAATATAGACAATGTGGTAGAAGAATTCAGATGCAGCAACAGCCAAAGGAGGTAAACACAAGCAAGTGGACAGCCCAAGAACAGTATGTAAGACCAATATTATCGTGTATATAGATCTATAAATGCAGTAGTTATAATACGGTTTAAAAAATGGTTTATGTCCTTTTTAAGTCTTGATTATATAAGATTTGTTAAAGTACACTTAACTAAAGTTTTGGGACATTCAACTTAACACTATATCTACGCTACCAACAGCCACAATAGCTACAGGTATTGCCTAAAAAAAATAATCTAGCTACAAGAATTTCTGAAAATATTTGAAAATGAAGCTTTTTCCCCACTTACTGAGGAAAATATTTTGAAACAACAGGTACCACTGCAAAACTAATAATTCAATATAAATTAAGTTAACATATGGCTTGTTGTGGCAATTTTTGCAGTTGTTTTTATTTATTTAAACTGTTTAAGTTTAAGTTACACTGAATGTATTGTTATTATTTTTAGACGCCGGTCATATTTATATCGGACTTGGTAAAATATGTACATATATTTTGGACCACAAATGGTCCAGTGCATTGTCAATGATTGTGAGCCGTTTGGTGTTCTCGTATAGCTTAAGGGACAAAACTCATATTAAACCTCATATTAGTATTGCAATGAGTTGTCTCCCTTTCTTATGCCGCAAACAATTTTTTAAGTTGCTACTGCCAGTATTTACAATCCTCAAATATTTTTAGCATTAAAATATAAAGAATATTCCATATAAAAGTGTAATTTATCATTATAAATGGGTAAATAAAATTTCTGAGAGTTTATTAACATAGCTACACAAACATGCAGCAAAACAATGTTCTGTTGATCTGGTGATGCAGCTAAAGGGATAAAATTCCTATAAAAAATCAAATTAGTATGGCGATGAGTTGTTCCTCTTTTATATGAGGTGAATAGTTTGTGAAGTTGCCACTGCTGGTATTTTTAATACACGAATATTATCAGCATTAAATTCTAAATAATATTGTATATAAAACTGTTAATTAATTTTTAGATTTAAAAAACATAATAATGTTTTAGCAGCCTCGAAATTACTTACGTAAAAGCATATGGTTTTGACTATATATTACAAACAATTAAACTGTCAGTGTATATATTTTTCAATTGATTTCTCTGTGTTTGATTGTATTTGTATTTTTTCCGTATGTTTTCTGTGTATGTTTCCCCGTCTAAGCCATATAGTTGTGTTCATTTTTGTATATATGTAAATGGCCCAAGGCAATATGCTGACTTGCCATTAAATTTTTATTTGAAAAAATAAAAAATAAATGTCATAGAATATATAAATACATAACTTCACTGACCTACCGTGATCTATAAAAAAAAATACCAAATAAAGGAAATTTCATACACACTTTTTTTTTTGCTTTAATAATTTTTTTTAAATTTGAATGAATGCTTATAATAATTTATGAACATAATTATGTGTGTACTTAAATATTACATATCTGGGTTTGTTGGGCACACAAATATCTATTTTTTCCTTTAAAACGCTGCCCCTATCTCTTATCTTATGCATTCCTGTCATATTTACCTTAAGTAAAAGTAATAAAACATTACTGGTAGCAAACAATGTATATTATACATTAGCTGCTCCTTGTTATTGGTAGACAATGTAAGTAAAACTTTTTAAGACAATTATTTTTAATTCCAGTTAATTGCCCAATATATAGGCAGCCGCAAAAATTTCACTGACAATATATTTCACTATATTGGTTTCATCTACTGGTGGGTGAAACGACTTGTATATTTAAATACTATTATTATGCCATATTTGTTTATTGCTACAGAGCATGTTTTCTTTCTGTGTATTGTTTTTTATACAAATATATTAGTCTGTGTTCGTTTCTTTTTGTTCTTTTGTTTACATTCATGTTTGCAAGTTTTTTGTTCATACATGAAATGTTTTAATGTTTTGTATCAGACTGTTCTGTTTTATAAGCAGGAGAAAATTAGCTGTATGCTATTTTATGGAAGTACATGCAGTATTAAGTGTCAAACACAGTTAGATTTATTCTGTAAATCATCTGTAAATGACTGAGTTACATATTATTTTTTATAACTGTCGTGGGTTACATGACAATAAAAAAAGATTTGATGTAATGAATTTTATAAAAAAGCTCAATGCTGACATCTATTGTTTACAAGATGTTCATTGGAACTCACAAATGGAGAAACATATTTACTCACAATGGGGTGGGGACTGTTTTTTTTAGTTTTGGGTCAACAAACTCAAGAGGAGTTGCAATTTTATTCAAAAAGAAACTACAAATAAAGGTCAATTCTTTTGAAAAAGATGGTGATGGAAATGTGTTAGCTCTTCTTTTAAGTTACTGTTCAACACAATTCACGTTACTAAATCTATATGGCCCAAATGCAGACAACCCGTCCTTTTATAAACAAGTCTTTGATACAATCGATATAATTTGAAATAAAATGTATATCATATGTGGAGATTATAATCTAGTGCTTGACCCTTTGTTAGATTATTTAAACTTAAACAGTTAAATAGTAATAAGAAAGCAAGATACTTATTATTAGAGGAAGTAGTTAAAAGGAAACTGCAGGACGCATTAGATACATTAATGGTGATAAAAAGGAATACACTTGGAGACGAACTAACCCTCTGCAACAGGGCCGTCCTGACCTATTTCTTATTACAAATAACATGATTGAATATTTATTAAATGCGCAAATACAAACAAGTTACAGATCAGACAACTCTATTATAAGCATTGTAATTAGTTTTGAAAAAATTATACATGGTAAAGGTTTATGGAAGTTTAACAACTCTTTATTAAATGATATAGAGTATCTGTCTGTAATAAACACATTAATAGATGATGTTAAAAGGCAATATTGCATTCTTATATACAACCTAGAAATGTTAAGTGATATTGATGACAGTCAAATTCAGTTTGTTATCAATGACCAACTTCTTTTAGAAAAACTTTTAATGGAAATTAGTGGTAAGACCGTCGCTTATTCAAGTCACAAAGCAACATTAAAAGAAATAATGAACATTTATTAATATCAAAAATTGATTCCTTGGGACAGGCATTGACAGATGAAAATAAAGAACACTTATTTGCTTTAAAAATGAATTAGATGCTATAAGAAAAGAAACAATGAAAGGTTGTATTATAAGGTCCAGTTCTGATTGGATAGACAATGGTGAAAAACCTACCAAAATGTTTTGCAATTTAGAAAAACATAATTATCTTTCCAAAAATATAGCCTGCATGCAGAGAGATGATGGAACATTAATAAATGATCCTGAAAATATTTTAACTGAAGCAAATTGCTTTTATAAAAATTTATATTCAGAACAGCCCACTACCAATTATGATATGAAAAATGAATTCAAAAATGAGGAAGTGCCAAAGTTGACTGATATGGAAGCAGAATATTTAGAGGGTATGGTTTCTTTACAAGAGGTGTCAGTTACTCTTAAACAAATGAAAAATGATAAAGCCCGGGCTCTAATGGATTCTCAACAAATTTCTTCAAGGTGTTTTGGAAAAAATTGGCTGTATTCGTAGTAAGAAGCATAAATTATTCGTATAATATCGGTTCTCTTTCTATTACTCAAACACCGGGAATTATTACTTGTATTCCAAAGGAGGGTAAACGCAAACAATTTTTAAAAAATTGGAGACCGATCTGCTTGTTGAATACGGTGTATAAATTAGCATCAGGAACAATAGCTAACAGACTTAAATCAGTGTTGAATAAATTAGTAAACAATGACCAGACCGGTTTTATTAAAGGCAGATATATGGGAGACAATACACGTTTATTGTATGACATCATGAATTATACTGAATGCAATCAAATCCCTGGCCTGCTTATGCTAATTGATTTCGAAAAAGCGTTCGATACTTTATCGTTTAATTTTATAAAACAAGTGTTTGACTTGTTTAATTTTGGACCAATGTTTAAGAACTGGATAACACTATTTTATAATCAAATAGAAAATGCAGTCCAATTGAACGCGTTTTTGTCAGAATTCTTTACAATAGGACGTGGTTTTCGGCAATATGACCCTATTTCACCACATATATTTATACTTTGTGCAGAAATATTAGCTATCAAATAAGGAAATGTAAGAAAATAAAGGGTATAAAAATTGACAATGAAGAATACAAGATATCACAATTTGCTGATTATACCTATTCATTAATGGATGGATCAGAAGAATCATTAAATACAACACTACAGTTGTTACACACCTTTTCACAATACTCAGGCCTGAAGGTTAATTTTGAAAAAAATTATCTTGTTTGGATAGGGGCTATAAAATACAGTACACGATCCATTAAGACTAAGTGGAAACTAACGTGGGGATGTACTCAATTTAAATTGCTAGGTTTAAGATTTGATGTTGATCTATCTAAAATGATTGAGCTGAATTATAATGATAAACTAGTTAAATTAGAAAGTTGCATTGCATATTGGAATAGAAGGGATCTAACTCCCTTAGGTAGAATAACTGTTGATAAGTCTTTGGTACTCCCTTGTTTATTCACCTGTTTGTCTCTTTGCCAAACCCTGGAAATTCCACTATTAAAGATATAAATGATAAACTCTACAAGTTTGTTTGGCAGGGGCCTTCACAAATTAAAGCCAAAGTCATTACAAACGATTTTGATGAAGGGGGGCTAAAATGGTAGACTTAAATGCTTATATGAAAAGCTTGAAATTATCTTTGGTAAGAAAGGTTATTCAAGCACAGAGCAAATTCACGGCTTTGGCATGGACGTTAATAGATTTTAAGAAGCTATGTAATACAGGTTGTTTATATGCAATATGTGCTATAAAAGGAATAACAAACACTTTTTGGATTGATGTTTTAACTATATATGCAGAATTTGTTAAATGTATTAGTATTGATTCTGTGGAGAAGCTATTAAATATGCCTTTGCTTTATAACAACTATCTACTGATCAACAACAAATACATTTTTTGGAACTATTGGTACAACAATGGCATTCAGTATGTTAAAGATGTCATTAATGACAACGGACAAATCTTGTCATTGCAAGAGCTACAAAACAAAATAAATAGATCCGTAAATTTGTACACTATGAAGGCTTAAAAATAGTTCTTTCTGCGTACATTGCCTCATTGCAAAATATACATCATGTACATTATAAAGTACAAATGTACCCAATTTTGTCAACCTATATTAAACCAATAATTGTTAATTCTTGCAACAAGATACTATATAATATGCTGACATTTAACTCAGAAATCCCAACATGCCATACTAAATGGAATGAGTATTTTGTAAATGATACTATTCAATGGGATATTGTACATGGACAAGTGTTAAAAAAAAATAATTATACATATATGCAATGGTTACATACTAGGATTGTCCACACAATATTGGGTACAAATTCATTCCTTTTTAAAATGGGCATGTCCGGTAGTATCGCATGCACTTTTTGCAAATTGTCGGAAGAATCAATTACGCACTTATTCTGGGAATGTAACACAGTGCAAACCCTAATTAAGGATGTTTCCGATAGTTTAAAAAAGGCAAATATAAGAATTGAAATAAATTGCGAATTGGTACTGCTTGGTGACACAAACGAAAACGACAATTGTTTTATTCCTTTCATGGAAATTAAAAAGTACATATTTGCATGTAAAAGGAAAGAAGTTATCCCACAATTTTCAGATTTAAAAACTAGTATTAGATTAGCTTTAAATATTTATACAAGCACAAAGTATGAATCCAAAAAAGATTTCTATTGGACAGTTATAAGACTTCTATGCAATTAGTATGTTAAAATAGTTAAATCCATTGTTCATTGTTGACTACTTATAGAGCAGTGTTTGTATACATGAATGTACTGTGTTGTATATATATTGTATATATTGTATACCTGGTTTAAATATACTGTTTTTTACTTATTTATAATTTATAGTGTGCATTATGTAAGATTTGTAATTTTGACAAATTGTGAATTGATATTACGAATTGAATAAAATTGTTAAACAGGAAAAACAAAAATTACTTAAAATCCTTGGACAAACAACCTTGGACAAACAGAAAGGCGGAGCGATCTATGTTCGTCTACTGGTTCAATTGTTCAAATTGCGTTACCCAAGCAATATTATTATTCCGCAAAGGAATGAACGTATTAAATTGTCTATAAAAACGAGGAACTTATATATGTTAGAAATACTGACATTGTAATTTAAAAGTATTTACACTGTTACACAGTATTAGTGCTTATACTAATACTTTATGGATAAAAAAACATGATGAATATGATCAATATAAATAAAATGATGACTTTGATGATGACGATTATGGTGTTGTTAATGATGATGATGATGATGATGATGATGATGATGATGATGATGGTGGTGGTGGTGGTGATGATAATGGTGGTGGTGATGGTGAAAGTGATGAAGAAACCGATACCAATTGGGTCATAAACTTTGGAAAGTGAAAAATAAAATATTTATATATACTGTGCAGTCAATTTTCTGGAATAAATAAAAACACAAAATAAAATATTTAATAATAATAATAATAATAATAATAATAATACTATTATTATTATTATTATTATTATTATTATTATTGGTAGTATTAGTATTAGTATTAGTAGTAGTAATAGTAGTAGTAGTAGTAGTAGTAGTGGTAGTAGTAGTAGTATAATAAGTAGTAGTAGTAGCAGTAGTAGTAGTAGTAGTTAATAGTAGTAGTAGTAGTAGTAGTAGTAGTAGCAGTAGCAGTAGCAGTAGAAAGAATAGCAGTAGCAGAGCAGTAGCAGCCGCTGTCGCCGCCGTCGTCGTCTTCGTCGTCGTCGTCGAGGAAGCAGAAGCAGTAGTAGAAGTAGTAGTCGTAGTAGTAGTAGTAGTAGTAGTAGTAGACTGTACAGATAGGAAAGACGCGATGTCTTTAAAAATGAACTTAACAGATATTCCTAATGTAATAAGATTTGTGTTTTATATTTAGTTTATTGTTACAAAGGATGCATTAAATTAGATATTGTTATTGTTACGTGTATGGCGAAAACAACAATGTTAATAATATAAATTAATTTTATTTTACATATTTCCGCCGTAAGACTGGGATGTTTTCAAACTAAGTTGTTTTAAAACTAAAACAAGTCAGCTTATCTGGTCTCGCTAGCGGTTATGTGTAACTTATACGAATAGTATACGGAAAAAAACAATATGCACTACAAACTCATATATGTGACAATTAAAATTAAACTGCATAAACTATTTAATTTAATTAATTTCAACCTAGACAAGCAGCTTGATTCAGACGAAAGCCAGATACTTATTGCGACACGTTCGAGTCCGTTTCCTGTGAACATTTAGGACCAAGATCTAGTATCTAAATGGAAGACCACCCGAACGTTCCTGAGTAGGGATGGAACTCACGGTCTCCCGATCGTAAGGTGGACCTCACATCCATTTGTAATTACCTTACAAAACTTACAATCGCCAACTAAACAACTCATTCTAAACATAAACAATTCATCGTAAATCATGTTGATTTTATGTCCAAGTTTATATAACACGCGTTGCATTTAATTATTATTGCTATCGTCATATATATTTCGAAACATATTGTGTTTATACTAGCAATTTGTTTTTATTTACTTTATTATGTTTTCGTCCGGCCTAACCAGTGTCAATTAAACAAATACGTGATATACAGTTACCAATCATTACTGAAATATAAATCATAAACACTTACCACTGACATAACAAAATAAAAATCACAAACACCAGCGACAAATAAACATATGCATGTACAAATAATATAAGTCATAAACAAGGGCCAAACAAAAAACTAAAACTATACAGCATAAACATCTACAACTAAATAAAATAAACAACATAAACACATACAATCGACAACTAAACATACGCAACGAAGATATCTTAAATATAAATGCTAATCACTAACTAGCAACAACTAAACCTTTACAACATAAATACTTAAGAGTGATAACTGATAATAAAAAATCGCCAAGACTAGTGACAACTAAAACAAACACCATAAACACTTCCCATGTAATATAACAAAATAAATCATAAATAATTGCCGACAATTTACGAAAATTAACTCATGAACACTTACAAATGCTAACTAAAATTAAAATCGCCAATACTTACAGTGACAGTTTCGTTGTTGCAAAGAAAGCGGAGAGTCCCTTCGAGTGTCGGTACCAGGGATTTTTGACGACTCTCACCAAAGAAACCCTCAATATTTTATAGGTACATGGCGTTGTTAGCCGTTCAGCCAATCACCATCTTCGATCCTGTTACTGTTAACACGTTTTGTCTTATCTTTAATTGTATTCTCAACCGGAAATATATCAGGACCGCCGTTCGCGGGCTGACAGCTGCAGCGGCAGATAGTCGTAGATTTAATTTAAATATACAAATCACTGCCTCATTAATTCAGCCCAGATGGTGCGATTAAAATTACGATTCTTCCCTTTTATAATATTTTGAAAACATGAATCTTGCTGTATGAGGTTTTCTTGTAAAGGAAGAAATATAATGTTTTAGCTATTAAAGTGTGTGTTTGTCTCAGGGTATTGTATTACTTTAGACTGAATATTCCTTGTTTTGCGTAAAAGGCAACCTAATACAGTTAAAACCCTTGTACTACTATTTAGTTTAAATAAAAAATATGGATATAATGCTGATTACACCGAATATGTTTTTTTGTATTTTAACGAATTTTTATTCATTCGCTTAGAATATAATAACATAGTCAGCAGAATACATGTACATGTACAACATTTTGTAACGGTGTTTTGTGCCAACGACATGGCAAACATGTGTATAGTCATTTTTATAAAGGTATGGATATTCGAATATAGCGACCGCTTTATTGAGTATCGCAATAGTTTTATCCTCCAAAAAACAATGTTTTTTCTAATATTGATTATATATACATGTTTTTATATTTCAACATTCTCTATACAAAATCATTGTTGATCATGAATAAAATGTATATAACGTCAAGGTCGGGCCCAAACATAGGCACGCACGCACGTGCGTACACTTGACTGCAAACAAACATCGAACATTTAAAACTGACAAAAACGTCTTTTCAATGAAACGTCACTGGGGAAGTTCAAATAAAAAACCAACAAAAGCTGCATTTGTATATGTTAGTCGATCAAAAACACGTTGTACAATTTTCTGTTTCAATGCGATCCTTTACTTGAAGCTTACATTCTATTTATTTTTTTTGGAAACAAACGATGTCTTATTCTTTATGACGTGTTTTATACTATACACGAACATATTTTACACCCACCATCATGTACCCTATATTTAAACATCTATGTTCGCCATTCTTAAAATACTGAGGGGATCATGTTTCCATTTTTCAGTGTGTATGCTGGATTCAACCTCAGACGCACCCATGAAATTTTTCTACCAATAAGGTGTTTTCGGCGCACGTGACTGTATTTTGTGGTACATAAGAGAGAATAAGTAGATGTTTCTATATATGTCCATCATGTGCAAATAAATCGGCATATTTATCCAATCATGTGTTTTACAGTTATCGTAATTTACTCAAAAGTGCACGTGGTTAAGCTTCTGATGTGTTTGTGATGTTCAATAAATTGAAATTTATCTGTGTACAATAGCTGTGCATGGGTTTCATCTGTTCGTGACAAAACCTGTAACGGTCTATTAGCCCCTTGTATATGCATCCACTATATAATATAAAGGGATATATTTCGAGAAGGACCGATCAATGTTTTGCCACGGATAGTTTAAACTCCTCCCCATCTATTGTTAAATGATTAATTTCCATTCATTGAATATCACAAACATAACCACGTGTTCTTCAATATATCACACACATTTAATGAAATAGTTAAACCGCTAAACACGTGATATCCAAGTGCGATGATTGGATAACATTGCAGATTAATTTAAATATGATTAACATTTGTGGAAGCGTCTACTGACATACGAGCAGACGGATACATGCAGGCACTGATACATTGTAGATTATAAATATCGGCATACACACGGTTTTAAACTGTTTGATCAACAATCAAACAATAGCTAGATATGAACAATAATAATGTTAACTGAATTTAAAATTGGAGCCCATTTTTCTTATCACGTTCATGTACACGTGATTTTTATCCAAGCTCTATACCAAGAAAGGCATTTGCATACGTTTAGTACTTGAAAAAAGAAACAAGCCAACTGGTTTCAAAAATAAATGTTACGGCCCTCCCTAATTTCTGTGTTTTTTTTCTAATGAACAATTACTAATAAGTACTTTGTTAATTTATGAATAAGGGTACAGAAAAATGTATAAAATAACTACATGTAAACGTATTAGAAAATTAAACCAGTAATAAAAACAGACAAATACATGAACCAATCTCTGCGATCCGTTTGAAAATGTCCAGTTTGTAAATCAACACCTACTTTAATGTATATAATATAAAAACGAAATGCGATACATTTCAGTATTTGTTTAGCATATGCAAAAAATGTACATCCACGTTCCCTGTTTTCGGCGGACGCGACAGTATATAACTAGAGAATAATGAGAATAATTAACAAGTACATCCACGAAAGGATATAAATGTTTAAATTTGTTGAACGCTCTAAATAATTATTTAGGCACTAACCATGCTTATAAATGTGTTACTTTAATTGAATCGTCATTATTCATCATTTAACGGGTGACTGAACATTTTACATGTCGAGTGATGGACTATGTGTATATCCACTATTGAATTATTAAACTAGATATTTGCACGAGGCCATTCAAACAACAAACCTGCTTACCTAGCGTTAACGACTTTTAACCAAGACCACTGTTTCCACGAATGACACGTATACATACAGTGTATATTCAGAGTTCACAGTAGGTCAAGAAAGGTATTAGCCATATACAATGTCATATCTAAAGGTACACGCAGACCGAAGGTCTCGGACCTAATAAGCTTATAAGTCAAATCGTTTAACTTTCTTTTTTGTCAAAATTAAAAATCAATTGCGTGTGTTTAAATTAATAGTTTATTTTTGAACTTAAGCAACCAAATAATCAATGTCGATTCTGTTCACGATTCAACAACTCATTACATAATGCCACATCTTTAAGGAATTGTATGCATTTAACAAATCTACTTACTTTTCTACTGTGAATATTGATGTATCCTTGTATCCAAACAAATATTTAAAAAATGTTTATATCATTTTTAAACGTTTCTTGTATTTATTTTACTCTCCCGATATTCAAGAAGTAGAGAATATGATAGTTTACACATGTACATATACAATATTTCCCAAGCTGTCACACGCGTATTGCATCGTTTATTCTTAAACAACGAATGTCTTGAATATGTTCAGTTTGTTTGCCAGGAAATGCTTCAAAATCTTGTTTAAATTATGCCTACAATTTTCGTAAACCATTTGAAAATTGATATTCAGCTATACCACTATGGAACTATATCATGACCGTTTGGTGCATCAAATCACCGATCCTATTGTATGCATTTTATAATACCGGGGTATACGTTTATTTCATGTACAAACGCGTCCCTTCAAAATGTGCGTGTGGCGCCCTACTGAACGCTTTCAAATTGTCCCTTGAAAGTCAGAGGGTGCTATGAGCATAGGTGCACATAATGCTAACAGCACCTTATGGCTTTCAAGAGACGGTGGTTGTAAATACCATTAATATTGTCATTTACATGGGTCATTTTCCTGGGTCACTTACTTTTTTTCGTCTTAAGTGTCTAACCTCACTTTTGACCTTCTCAATATCCAATAACATGTTATGAAAACTTCCCGCGAGTAGTCCCGAATGATGAAAATCCTAATATTGCATCGGCTTATTGAAAAACATATCAAACTACACTGGTCATAAATTAAGGGTGCAATATCCCAAAAATATGGAAGACACATTCGTAACAATTTTGGAGTATTGATGGAAGATTCAATAATGGTATACCGCAGAGACACGAAATGAAAGCTCTCATATATAACAAACTCTCTTGAAATATTTGAAATGTAATTGATATGTAAAAGAGCGATAAATTTATCATTTTGCAACGATGTAAATGAATACATTTGACTACGTTAGAGTGTTCCTTCTATACTCGTACGCAATAAGCACACTATAATTAGCATTGTGTCGAAGACCATGCTTCCACCGCAAAGGGCATATTGACCCGACGCTCGTGAATGAATTTATCCTGGACTCAAGGTCAGTTTGAGATCACTCTTTCTGAGCTTTAAACTATAGGAGTAGTGGAAAATGTAAGGAACTTGACTTCAGAAATTAATGTACTCGTTACCAAAATAACTTGCCGTGCATGCACAGATACCCAATGTATTGAATTGTATACAATCTAGCCATTATTATCTGTATTGCTCTTTTTCTCTTTATTTTTTTTTCAATTTTATTAAGTAATACTAAAAACTCTGAAGATCACACAAAGTCATTTTTAAAGAAGAAGAGACGAAACTTTATTTTGAACAATAAGTATACACTCATTAGTTCAAACAGTGTTAGTTACATATACATACATACAGTTGCAATTTCTGGTTAGGACGTCTTTACATGAAAAATATTAGAATCTGAGTGTTAAAAACATTACACGAGTTTTTATCTGAGTGTTAAAAATATAGCAACATATTTATAACAACGTCATCGTGGTCTTATATTCATGCACGTATCTTTGCCACTTTAAACTATATAGTGTTAGAGATTATTTATAATAATATAATAATTTTGCATTAGTTGCAAAAATGGTTTTGTATACGTTACTTAGCGTATACGTTACTTACGTATAAAAATACATACAGCAAAATATTAACGTCATGGTAACTGACATATAAATAGACATACAGCAAATAAATGAGGGAAAAAAAGTAGTTGCACATGGAAGAAAGACAGACAATTTGAAATATTAGTTAAGTGCGTATCCGTAAAATATGTTTTATAGATTAAAGAAACATATCTTTGTGTCGGAGGAAGCTGTAATATAAATGCATCGATAATCCGCATAATTCACTTTTAATTTCTGTGTTTACTAATTCGGTAAATTTAGGGATATTTGGGCGATGCCAGTATTTGGGTTTAATATATTGACGTCTAAGATCGTAATACACGGGACATTCTAAAAGAAAGTGAAACTCGTCTAAAATGTCTAAAAAAAATAAATAATGTAAAACATAAACAGATCTGTTAGGGGGAGTTAAGTATAATTCAGTATGTGAGTATTGTGTGCCGTTTGGATCTAGTCATTCATGTGACGGATAAGTGAGTTATAAGAGGAAAACCAACCGTGTTACGCATTTGTCAGTTTAAATATATTTATTTATGTATGAAGTTCGGCTACCATAGACGCCGAATATATTGTAAGGACATTTTTTGTTTAATATTACCTGCACGTTGTACATTTCATCAGAGACAATCAGGCATTGCATCGAGATTGTGGATTGCCTGATTGATGTAGAAGTACATTTATTTCCAACGCGTCAAAGTAGTTGCATGTTGTTGTGTTTTTCGTATGGCTGCGGCATAAAATTATTTCAGTAACAATATATACAGTGGTAAATGACAAGATCATTACAATCTGTATCTAGTGCTGGTAAAGTGATATTTGAATTACTTCTCTTTTATTTTATTAACTAGTTTATAACGTTTAAATATAAACCGGGTGTTACGTGTACATCTTATCGGAAAAGCCATAAACATAAAGATCTGTAAACATCGCTGTACCCGTGGGTGATTGATGAAAAACGTACAATCAGATATTGATTATTTAAACATGCAGGTAAAATAAACATCCTTGTGCTTGTGATTTATTATAGTAAACCTGGTAAAGAAGGACAATCTACCAATGTTAAATGATGCAATTATATTTGGGTTACTTCGCCTCTAAGTTTCAGAAGTTTAATCGATGTAAATAAAAACTGAACAGTTAATCGAAACTGCCATACATGTAAACATGCAGATAAACAGCCTTGAGCGTGTGATTTATAAGGGCCAGCAGGTATTGCTTATATCGGCATGCAGATAAACAGAACACTCTTGTATGTGTAATTTATTATTGTAAAACCAAGTATTGATAATAAACCGCTCTTCCACGAAAAGAATTCAGTAAGGGATAGTCAACAACGCAATTCTTTTTTTTAAGTAACAACTGCAATATAGTTTGCGTGATTTGGTGCTTGTTCATAACAATACATAAAGCAGATATGGGAAGTTATGTACCGATACATTGTTAAATATCACAGTAGTGCGAGTCGAAACCAACATGACATCCACTTACAGGACAATTAGTTTCCATAGGGAACAGTATTGTTACATAGTTATAAGGGACAATTACTCTAGTTAATGTCCTTGATGCGCAATTACTAATGATTTTTAAGATAACACAAACCCGGCGGTGTCATTATAATTAAGAATATTGCAATGTCTTAAAGTATAATACACACGTTAAAGATACTCCAATACAAACAAACCAACATTAAGACTTATTTAAAAATGCATTTTGAGTCCTTATAAGGACAAAGAACTTAATTCACAGAGTAAACAAAAATAACGTGTGTTATCCCTTAGACGTACATGTAGATCTATGCAATGCATCAGTAATAAAACTTGTATAGCTTATTAGTGTCAATACTTACAATGGTAATTACGTGTTTGCAATATGAAAATATGTGGCGTTAAAACATTTAGATTTCCCTTTCAATTTAGAGGCGAAGAATAGTACACGTCTGAGCAGTACATTGTGGGTATTGATATATCAGTGACAGTCGGTATACATATGTCGTGTGAAACCGGGCTGAACGCCTGTGCGTGAAGTGTCGCCCTGAATCAGCCTGTGTAGTCCGAACAGGCTGATCCGGGACGACACTTCCCGCTTTTATGGTATTTTCTGTTTCAAAGAAGTCTCATCTAAATATTAATCAACTGTAGGCGGAAAGTGTCATGCTAATCCGGGGCGACACTGTACGCACACGCATTAAGCCTGGTTTTCCCACTACACGCCTCATATGGTTTATAGATATGGATCTAACACAAAATATGATTGTTTATAACTCAAACGAGATAGCACGATTATACATTTTATTCAGCTTATTACCCGAACAATGTAATATATGTCACTGTACATGCATGAATGTTGTATGTGCGAACAGCTTTAAGTTAGAAATTAAATTTGAAAAAAATGGCGGAATTTAAAATATCAACATATTAGGTAGGCCTACGTGGAAAGTGTTTGTCAACATTCCATTGCATTCTTTGCCCTAAAAATATCGATACTTCCTTGAGGACAAAGCACAAGAGGACTAGAGGAGAATACCTGTTTTGATTTATAGATTTTGTTATCAGAAAGAGGCGGCGTGATTATCAATCGAAACCTCTTCACAATCTAAATATGTTATACAGTCATAAACAGTAATAACAAATAACTTAAACTTTTAACAGGAAGAATAATGCAATGCATCGACTGGGTATGACAGCCATAATCAATATCGTGAAAACCCAAACAACTCTTTGGCTTGGTAATGCTAGATCTAATTATTATTCAAGATATATGTTGCGTGGTATTCATCTACTGTAATTGATAACAAAATGAACACCTATGCGGAATCAAACTCGATTGTTTCATAGACTAAATCACAGGACTATTTGGTAACAGATTTTCAGCCCTCTTTGTCATAGTTCGATATATCATGCATTATTGTTGAACATAAAATTGGACATGTTTTTCGACAAAATACTGGTACATGCAAATATATCAACCGTAAACCAATCCTATTGACAGCCGTCGGCGTTTTGCTCCCATTTAATTAACAAAAATAATAGTATATCAAATTTTATGTAATACGGTCCATGAATAGTATGCGTGTGACTCAGACGATGATGCATTAATATGTTTCCACTGTGAGATTGTATCGATTTCAAAATTAGTTTTAAATAGTTATTTAAAATAGTATTATATTATTGGTAAAATGTCATGAATTGAATGAATGAATTGGTAATACATGCATCTATTATCGACTATCGCATGCAGTGTGTTAAACATGGCAAATACACAATAGAAGGTGGGATTAAACAATGAACAAATGGCAATGGCATGTGCAACGTGTGTCCAAAACAAAAATATATGCTATACACATAACAACTTGTGAATATATATTAACACAATAGCACAAATCGTTTAGTGATAGACAAAGACACGATGATTTACTATAATAGTCTAATTATCAAGACACTTGCTTATATATTTAAGTGAATGTATGTTTTTGGCAACTGCTTATCACTTAGTGTGTAGTATGGGCTATTTGATCTCAAAATCATTCACATATTCGTGGAACCCTTCCACGTACTTTCGTGTGAATTCGTGGCAGAATCGGTATTGCGCCTGAAAAAAGGAACGGAACAATAACATAATGACATCAAATCATATTACAACCATATGCATGGAGGTGCGTTATGATTTCAGTGGCACGTGTCAAATTACGTCCTTCTTTCAAACAAAAGTGAAATGGTTAAAACCATTACCATTCAGAAAAAGCGACAACTGATTTAAGACTACATTGGAATTTTAACTGACATTCTTACCAAATAATACACCAGGGAAGCGTCAACTAATTTGAATATACACCGGGGAACTATTTTATACGTTTATGTCGAAACTAACGTACCTCGTTAGTTATTATTTGCTTCCTTCTCTTTCTGACCATTCGTACTGTTTCTGCAAAAGCCACGTCTCCGTCACGTTTTATTCCTTCACAATGCACCACATGACCGCAAACAGACCACTGCGTGTGTAGCCATCACTACAGTATGTACAGTACGTACAACGTTATAATTTAGTAAACTTGAATAGCATTGATTACGTTGACAAACATATCCCAAAAGCCATGACACAATGCTGAAGAAATCGACATGCATAATACATTGGTTTGTCACGTACTTTGTATATTAGATGACATACGAAGAATTGTCTTCAATGTAATAGCATATACTCACTGACATTGTATCCCCACTGGGCCATTCTTTTGAACAATCCTGTGCATCGACCACAGTACTCAGCATATCATCAGGTTTGCAAACAGGAGAATCCTTCGGCCACTTCAGAAATTGGAAGACACGGACGTCGAAACGTTGTTTCTGACAAATAATGGCAAACATTTCATGTCAGTTCTAGAATTGTGCTTTAAGTACAAATAATATTTCACTTATTGTGTTTTTACAATTGTATCTCGCTACAGTAGTTTTAATGTGTTTAGTCACGTATAAGCAATTTTGGAAGCACATTTATATAGTTACATATGAAATAAATCATTACCTCAATATGTTTGTATCTGACAACATTATCTACATAATGGCCTCTACATTTGCTAGACAGCTGTGTGGCTGTGAATTTACCAAGCACGAGGACGCTGTCACCCACGGGCACAAAGGGACTTACCTTAACATATCGTAACAGTTTATTGCGCACCATTATAGTGAAGCATAATTGTTCATAAAATACCGCGGCTTCACATTTGGATAGAAAATAACGGTTGGCTATCATTGTGTCGCTTTAATGCTATTCCGGTATTCACTTTGTTAACAGCAAGTATATCTTTAACTGTTAGAAATTTATATATAAACTTGAAGTAATAAAACATATAGTAATATAATTGTGTAGTGTCGTCTGTCTTCAGTTTGAGTATCATCTACTTTGTTTGGATTTAAAAACACACAAATTATTGTTATCACTTATCTTATGAAACTCCATGTGAAAGTCGTAATAGAATAACGATTTATAAGCGTGATAAAATAGAATTACATGTTTGTGTCTGTCGTGTGTGATGATTGGAGATTTGACGAAACCAAACAATGCGCACATATTTCTTTCAATATGAAGAAACCAGAATTTAAATCGAATAATAAATATGATCCTCTACATACCTGTTCACAAAATGCAACAACAGTGTTCACATTGTGGTCGTGTAGCAAGCGAACAAAATCAATTATCTTTGTTATTACTGTACGATATTGAAATTCTTGTGATGTCTGTTAAAAATCATGATGAAGTAAGAAATTATTGGTTCTATTGTACGTCGTCTGCATACGACTGAGGCTATTTTTTGGTTTAAAACTATGTTTTCTAACGCTAAATAGATTTCAAAGTGTCATTGTAAATGTAAAACTGTTGAAATAAACGTTTGTGTTCAAATGATCACAGCATGAATGGTTTAATCAGGTTTAAATGAATATGCGCTGTCACTGCACGTCATTTCTTTTGTTTAAGTGGTGCGAATTTTCAAAGTATAGTACGATAGTTGGCGTGGTATAATGGACAGTGTCGTGTACTAACACGCTGTAGTACGCAGTTCAAATCTCGGTGACGATACTAATTTTTTTTCCGTTTTCTTTACTATGCAACCGTATTACAGCAATGACAATGTGCATCAGTAAATACAATGCTTAAAATAAAATAAATGTCAGCATTATATTTAACCTCTAAGTTCTTAATTTGATTTCTTTCAGCATGCCTTTAAAAACGTGCGTTCTATGCAACAAGTATCTTAAACTACACGAGCGCCGACTCATTAACAAACATGTCTCCAAATATTTAAAGAAGAATTTTATGTTAGATGCAACGAAAGAACAATTTATCTGTGGGACCTGTAGTCGCCCAGCTTACAACGATACATTTCAACAACCTACACGCGTCACCTCTAGCAGTTCAGCGCTGTCTCAAGATAAAGAAACTGTCCTACAAAGCAGCTCCCCGTCAATAAAAATGAATATTAAGACTACTTCAAAAAGTCATGCCTATTGTTTTATTTGTAAGAAACCTGGACCTAAATTAATTGTTGTTCCTGTTCAGAACGGAAACCTTCGTCAACCACAATGTTCTCATTACAGAGGAAAGTAGGTGTTGCCCAGGCCATATCAAACAATATTGTACTGCTTTTGAAGAAAACGTCACATCACGTCGATTAACTATTGACAATGCATTTTTTAACAGATCCTCTTTGCTTAAACTGCTAAATACAGTTCGGGAGTATTCCATTCGATCAACCAATAAAAGGCTGTCTTTTGACAATTTTGAATCATTGGGTGATGAAGATATTATGAATCTAACTGGGATTTCTGTGTCTAACTTTAAACACCTATTGAATGCCGTCGGACAATCCCTCAGAAACACGCATGCAAGAACTGTGGCAACCACTCTTGGAATTTTTCTTTTAAAGTTCAAATCGGGTCTTTCGAATAAAGTTCTTGCAACACTTTTTGATATTTCCAAATCGAGCGTCAGAAGAGCTATACACACATCAAGAAATGTTCTTATTTCCAGCTTTGTGCCGTGTAATATTGGGTTCTCCCACATATCACGTGAAGATGTTATTAATAAACATACAAGTGCTTCAGCGCAAATTCTGTTCACCGGAAACAAAGAACATGTTATTCTCGTCCTTGACGGTACGTACATATATATTCAAAAAAGTGGAAACTTTCAATTTCAAAGGCAAACATATAGCATGCACAAAGGACGACCTTTAGTGAAACCCATGGTTATTGTTACTACTTCAGGGTATTTTATTTCTGTAATCGGGCCATATTTGGCAAATAGTAAAAAGCAATGATGCTTCAATACTGCAACATATAATAACAAATAACATCGAAGAAATAAAGAACTGAGTCAAGGAAAACGACGTATTTGTAGTTGATAGAGGTTTCCGTGATGCCATTTCTCTACTTGAGGATCTCGGGATTCGAGCGCAGATGCCATCGTTTATTCCGCGAGGAACAAAACAACTACCAACAGAGTTGGCCAACGGCTCGTCACAAAGGTACGGTTGTTATTTCTGCGTATTACAGTACTCAATAATTATTGCTGGTTACATATGCATGTTACGTAGACTCACATTCAATATTCCATCGATGCAGCTAGTGCCATATGTACGTGTAATTGATAATATTTAAAGTGTATATAATTCATGTCAATTATTGTCAAAATACGCAGATGAAAGTGACACTATAACTTGAATACAGACTAAAACACATAAATATGGCGAAGGAAAAACTAAATTATCTAATAAATCAACAAATACGACTGTCGACGTTTGAATACTTTATTAGTGTTTTGTAACCTATTGGAACTGTGGAGTCAACGTATATACATGTATTTGAGTTTCTGTCTCAACATCCGAAAAATAGTTTGTCATTAAAAAGTAACTAAGTGTATTACAGCAATGGTTTTTATAAGCTTTTCTTTTGTTTTAAATCGTACATGACAATTGACTTTAATTGTTTTAATTTACATGTATGTCACTATATCTGTTGTAAGATCGTACATGCGCATGTTTAAATCCTAATTAAATACCTAGTTCACATTTGGACTAACATGCGTCTACGGCGCCCGTAAACTCTCCTTAACTCGCTTTCTGTGTGGCCTCCTTAAGGATTTTCGTACGACATCGTACGGATTTACAAGCACGGTACCCTATACGATTCTGTTGAACTGAAAGTTATACACATTTTAAAAGTTGTAAGCACGTAGCTCGTAGACATATCGTAGGTGGTACCGTCCGACGTCCGCACGAATGCCCCACGGGCTCCGTGCGATTTCCGTATTCGCCATCACCTGCTTCCGAAAGTCAGTAGAAAAATTCGCACGGAGGTCATATACAATGTCAACACAGAAGCCGAAGCCCATAGCCACCTATGATGCCTAAAATCGTACGGAAAATCGTATACGAATTTATCGTACGACGCCGGGCCAAATGTGATCTAGGCATAAGCTATTCAAATCATCAATCGATTATTCTTGTATTTCGCATTATAATTGCAGGTTAGATGGGTGGTCGAAGCTGCTAACGCCCGAATTAAACGATGGAAGTACTTAGACCACATCCTTCCAACAAATCAAGTGCCATACATAGGCGACTATATTAAAATTATATGTGCTTTATGCAACAAGTTTCTTTCACCTTTAAATGCCACCTCTGACTCTTCGGAAGATCTGCTATGTGCTGAAAGGATGCTAGCTAAATTAAATGACAAAAATACATTGCAAACATTTATAGAAGAAAACAACCTTAATCGCCGTAGTATAAGTAAATGGGCAACTGTAAGCGACACTGTCACAGACTTTCCTCAACTTGATGAAACAATGCTTAAAATCCTGACATTATGCACATACCAGTTGAAGCTGTGTCCATCTTACATTCAGGAATACATGGGTTCTGAATGCACAATCGATGTATTCAGAGAAACTTGTGATCTCTTGCGTGTCCGTCTCCAGAGACGTCATATTTCTTCCAAGACATATCAGGTCTGGATTCAATATGATTCAGACCATGTTAAAGAATGGTACTGTCAATGCCGGGCAGGTGCGCGAACAGTTGGCACATGTTCGCATGTTGCATCTGTCATTTGGTATCTGTCTGGATTAGCAGGACAAACAAACAATTGTGGCATACAGGACTGGAGTAAGTACATTGATGATGCCTCTCATGTGCCACAAACTGTGGACACCTCAGACTCCGAATCCGAGTCTGATTTCAGTACTGTGGAAGAGTAAATAATACGCAAGTGGATTGATAGGTTTCCTTTCGGTGGTTTTCCCTATCTTAATTTTCAATGCTGAACACACTCATGAAATGAATATTCAACATACAATCGAATCGCCATTAAAACAGGAATAGTCACAGGACCGCCGCGATTATTCATATAATCGCATTTTCAGTATGATAGCATCATTTCTAAATAATACAAAACATCATTCTGTAATTGCAATATCACTGTACAATTTGACCCACAATTGTAAAAACAGGATAAATATGTCTTTAACGTAAATACAAAACAGGTTGAATTTAAATTGTTTATTGGCTGATAAACAACGATAATGCGAAAATTATTCTGATTATAACATGAGTTGACATATTTTTGCAATTATAATTGGAACTACTTTTTACTATGTACCGCTCAGAATCGGGACTTCTTTTTGTGTTGTTTATTGTGTAGTTTAACAACGATAATATTGTGCTTTGTCTATCAAAAAAAAAAGCGAGTATCATGTTAGAATATTTATTCAACAATGACTTATTAAACAATACAGTTTTTCGTTGTAGTTTGCAGATGGCGTATGATCGTATACCAATGTTATGTTGGTGATCTTTCAGATTTCGCATAAATTACTTCGTGCCCTATCACACATTAAAAGTAGTACCGTGTTTATATAACTTCAGCGCTTACACCTGAAATATGTGAAACAAAGGATGGCGGTTATCAATCAAACAGGTGTGAAAATAACCGCCAGTTGGCGATTCGTATAATCGCATCTTCTCCACTCGTATTTAATTTTTAAATAACCATGATAATTGTCCTTATAATTGCATTTTTCGTAAAATTGCGATTTGAATAATTGCATCTTTTTTACATTGCATTAAGAGGACAAAACGACAGGACTGCCGCATTTGTTTCTAGTACACCGTCATTTCGTATAATCGCCATTATGCTTTAGCAGAAATGTACGTCTCAATCTAACAACGTTTTCAACGTTATTGGGGCTTTATGATAGATAATAACTTTACAAAAGTTCAACAATTTGCTAACTTGTGTACTATTTACATGTTTGATTGCACTCATAGTGACACGTTACAAATTAATTGCTTTTAGGTTAGTGAAAAGTTTATATTCACTGACTTCACATGTTTAATATGTTGTAATATGTTATGAAAGTAAGTAACAGTGCCGCTTATGCCATCACCATTATTTGATGTTTCTTTTTGTTGTATATGTGTGCTGGGGTTCCTTATTCTGTAATATCATATATGTCTCCATATAATATATTTTGGTATATGAGATGAATTACCATGGCAACATGTATTTACAGGCGCAGTATAAATAATATTTTCCTTTCATTTGAAATCGGACTGTTTGGATAAAGTGTGCATTAAGTATGGGCAGCGTATTTATATTTTGTTTACTATTCTTCAATGAAAAACTGTTACCATGGTAACAGACCATTAATTAAAGTTGTATGTTTTGTAAAATGTCTTCCTGTATTCTTGTTTATATGTCGGTATTTTTGGAAATCGAAATTGATAATGGAATTGTTGTTTTTTTTTCCGGACATAAAAGAATGCTATCATCCTTATATTGTCTACATATTAGTTTTTCGGGTAAAATATAACTGTTACCATGGATACGTATGGTATACTTATACATTATATTTACATAAAACATTTGCAAATAAGCCGACATTTTAATAATGATGCATAAGAGAAAGCACACTGTGTATAATGTCTAATTACAATACTTTCATTGATTTGCATGCATATTTCATTGAAAAAACATCATTTGTTAATTATTACCATGGAAACCAACCATGATATGTTGTTATATCTCAACTGCAATGTTTTCTTTGGTGTTCACATATATGCTGAAATATATTTTGTTGGTAAAATTACATATATACACACATATATTAAACCAAATGACAAATTAATACATATTTAGAACGTTGCCATAGCAACCATAATAAAGTAATAGAATTTCTAAAAATAAGTTGTTTTCATACATCTGAAAGATTGTCCTTGTAGACAAAAGTACAGTCAATAACTTTTGAAACAGGGCATATTTTCACCCTTCGTGAACCTAGCCCTTTCTCATGTGAATAAACAAATATCAGAATATATTAACTAGAACAATAAAAGAAGTGGCACGACATGGTATAACAATCAGTATGGGTTCTTTTAGAACATGTGTTAGACAACAGCAACATCTACACTATTAACTAATTTATATAAAACAACGACTGCTTAGATTCAAATGTGTACAATAAAATGCTTATCAATATAAATATAACTAGCGCAATACATCATTATTTTAACTGAATTCAACAATTGGACTTTCTATCTTGAAATATTAATTCCACTTCTTAAGGTTAGATTATTTCAAAATAATAATTCCAGATTTTGTTGAAGATTTTCGCGAATTTAGCACCATCTACCTGTATAAATCTATTTAAAAAAACGTGCACAAAACATTAATATAAATGGAAAATCTTTTATCGTGTGTCATACTTCCGGTTTGATATATTTAGAAAGGATGTATTGTGCTAATTTTAGCACCTGTAAATCTTATGTGAATAAGAACAACAAAAACGACGATTTTGTTATAACAGGCAAGTTTGTACATATTAATAAAAAAACAATCTGACATCTTTAGATTAAAAAACATTAAATGTAGAGAAACACAAATTCATAAGTATTGCACCAACTGCTTTAGATGTATACACTAAAGTTTCTATAAATTGGCGGCGCATTAAGGCGAATGTGCATAAGGGCGAGGAATTTTTTTTTATTTTTCAAAAAACTGCTTTAAATGAGACAATGCCGTCTATTTTGTAACGTTTAGATATGCATCAAAGATTGTTCACGCGAAATTATGTGCACACATAACGCTTCTGGAAGAAAACGATAAACTCGCCCAAGTACAGGAAAATTATCCGCATCGCCCATACGCCGTAGACGTAGCAATATATATATATATATATATATATATATAGTTAGTGTTTAAAGCCACTCTGCCACACAACATAGAACTATATAATTATATCTACGCGTTTAGATGGAACACAACAATAGATTTTTTAATTGAAAAAAAAAGCCGGAATTTTATGCAATTGAACTAAAAGACCTTGATGTAGCGAAACAAATTGATGTCTTGAGGCGCAGGTACTTACCGACAATTAGAAATATTACAAAATAATGCATGGCCAATACGCTATCAAAAACAGTCCCAACTCGGACCACTGTGAAGGTGCAGATCTGGTAAATTCTAATTCTAATATATATGGCCGATCTGGTAATTTTTTAATCGAATTTGAACTGGTGTTCTGTTAAAGTCTGATGTTCTGTTTAAGAATAGTTACACTTCAACAAGGGAGTTACGACATCACCCATATTATCATGCTGGGTGGTCTACTAATCTGGTCAGAAACTGGGTTTAAACTTCTGGATGACGTCTATGTGGCTCGACCAAAGGTTCCCAAGTTTGTGTACTGCTTAATGAGTGTGAGTTAGTCTGCACCAAACGTAATATATTGCACACCGGCTACATGGTTTTAGTCACATGATCATAACATTCAAAACGCGACGCACAATACCATCCACTTTGTCCATTTTGTTTACATCTGCGAACTGATTCCATCTGCGTCAATGGGCATAAAACTAGTTACATTAAATGAAATCGAAATGAATAATATTTCCTCATTCTTGATCATTCATTCTTTATTTCTATGATTGTGGTCCTAAAAATAAACTTTAATGTGCGTTTAATACATTTTGTTCCGTTTTGACAAGAATCTTGTCATTGAGCTGTTGTAAATGTGTTTGGTGAGAGCAAAGAACGACAACTCTGGTAGGAGATTGTAATCGCACATCTATATCTAATGCACCAAGCACTGGCAAGCAGCGCATGCATAAATAGGTTACATCTCGACGAGTTTAAGTGAGCAATATTGAAAATACAATTGCCTGCACTGAACTACATGTACTAAAACATTGAAACACTGAGAACTACGACACACCATTCCGGTAAACTGACAACACAAACCACGTGATTACCCGCGGATTCCACGCGGTGAAATTTAAATCTATGTACTGCAAGCCCCATTGCCGACGCCCTTGAGTATACTGGAAAATCGCTTCTCCCCTGTTGTTTAAAGTTTCTGTTCCACGTGGTCAATTGAATGACAATCCATCATGCTGGCCCCTAATCCGTGACAATCAACGACCCATGTGTCATAAAGCATGACATTGATAATGATATTTGTAGATAAGCGCCTGTATTACACACTTTAAATACGAATTTATTCGAAACCCATGCATTATGTTGTTCATAGTATTCGTAGAGAATATTGTAAATGTTAATGAATACAGTTTGCATGACAATTATTTTTGTTAAGCTTTTCCAGAAATGTTTGCAGCTGTATGCAGATTAGAAAATCGCATGGCAACAAAAACAAAAACACAAAAAACAAAAAACGACGACAACAACAACACTTAAACTCAAGCGAAATTTGTCGTATTTGTTGATCTCTCAATGTTTCCTTATAAACCACTCCTGTGCAATTCAATCATTTACGTTAATGATATGGCTCTATTCAAGCATTGACAATACACCCTGATCAATACACAATTGTACTAATGGTTAGGCTAGATATTTTTAATTGAAAATTTGTAAATTATTTCTAGTATTATATCTAGTGATTTTCGAGTGATACTTCATATACTACTCGGATTTGTTTTATCTAAACACTTTTTTTCTGGATACTATTTATTCAGGTATATTGGGTATATTGTTTGTATTGTTATAACAGTCGTGCATCATTGTTACAGTATAAATAATATCATACATATATTGTTTATAAAAGCAGAACTTTTTGTTTTAGAATTGAAATCAGTTCTGATGGAAAATTTACATGAAATGCTGTAAGTGGTGTTAAGTGTTTTATCAAATGCGAATTAATATAAAGGTTGTTAATCAATATACATGTATTTATTAAACATTCAATACCTTTTCTTATTGAACTAGTTTGGACTGTCCAAAAACTATAACAAAATACAGTTAAACAGGGCTACACTCCACTGATAATTTTCGTTCGTAGAAAAGTGTGTTTTATCTTCCCTATTACTACTATTGCAATAACAACTACTGTTGCTGTTGCTGCTGCTGCTACTACTACTACTACTACTACTACTAGTACTGTTGCTGCGGCTGCTGTTACTGCTGCTGCTGCTACTACTTTAACTGCTTTACTACTACTACTACTACTACTACTACTACTACTACTACTACTACTACTACTTCTACTACTACTACTACTCTTACTACTACTGCTGCTGCTGCGGCTGCTGCTGCTACTGCTGCTGCTACTACAATACTACTACTTCTCCTTCCAGCAGCAGCAGTAGTAGTAGTAGTAGTAGTAGTAGCAGTAATAGTAGTAGTAGTAGTAGTAATAGTAGTAGTAGTAGTTGTAGTAGTAGTAATAATAATAATAATAATAATAATAATAATAATAATAATAATGAAAGTGAGTTCTTCATCTTTAGTGCAGATTGAACTGACTATTGTCAAAATAGAAACGCTAAAAGAATAATGGGTGATTCTCAGTCGAGTGATGCGAAAAAACAAACAATGAACTGCAACCCTTACCCTAAACAAAATGGGGCCCAGCAAGAACCCTACATGATGCAGTTACGACTCCCAGAACCTCGATCCTCCGATACCGTAAGACCAGTTTATACTCGGATCTCATCGGACGAAAACATCCAAAACACGACGAATGCGAAAGAAAAGTAATCTTAAACAATCCTTTGTGTTGAAAATGCCAGGGATGAAACTACATGCACCCGGCAAAGAGCAGTTTGGCAATTTTATGTATATGTCAAGCTCTTAATTGGTGCTTGACAAGCGCTTAAAAACATGCTGCCCTTCCAAGAAACATTTTGACTGCTAGAGGTATTTAGTTTTTTATTGCTCAAATCTTAGTACAACAAAGTTTTGATATAAATAAAAACGCGAACTAGAAGCTTGCCGCTGTTACAGGAAAATAATTTTACAATGAGAAAGACTTATCTTTGCGAGTTGAGTTTTTTTCTGAAGTCAATGACGCTTGAAAATGTGGTAACTGATGGTAAGAGCAAAATGAAATCCAAACATTTCGATAAAAGTTACCAGGACGATTCAGAAAATGGAGAAGAAACCCAATTGTCAAATATTGGATTATCAATCGTTGTTTAATAAGGATTTTGTATACTTTGTAACATAAATACGTGTTATTTTCCATTGAACTGTTTGGTACATGTGTGAATTAATTGTTCATGACTTTGCATGTTATTGTGTTGTTGTTTTTTGCTTTTACTTAAAAATTTCAGAACATTCGACGGGTTTATGTCATCATTTAAAGGTTTATAATAGTTAAAACGTATAATATTTAAAACCAAAAAGATTAGAACATTTGAGTGTGTATAAAACGTGAATTATTTAATTTACCAATGTGTGTGCTTTGAACTGTTAGATGTTTTTTTTTTTTTATATACAACCGTATTTTTAAACAATTACGTAAACTGTAAGTTATTAAGTACATATATTGTAAATATGTTAAGCATTGTAAAAAATTAAAACTTAATTTCTTATGTAAAACATTTTAATTAACGGTGATATGAATAAAATACCAATGAACAATCCTACCAAGGTACTACTTATATACATATTTTGTGAGGCAATGCAAAATAAGACAGATTATGATGTTTGGTCATCCATTTAATTAGGATTGCCAATGAATACTAATAACTGGACAAACACTTGATGTTACAACATATCACAAACAATGATGTAAACGTATGAAGTATTCGCAATGGTAATGGTAACCGTGGAAACGTGACCCGAAGATCGTTAGATTAATTCCGTAATTATTCGAAAGCGGTGTCACCAAAATGTAATCAGTGTGTTGTGCATGTGATGTCTGTTATTTCATGATGACTTTCACACCAAAATGTAATCAGCGTGTTGTGTATGTGATGTTTGTTATTTCATGATGACTTTCACACCAAAATGTAATCAGTGTGTTGTGTATGTGATGTTTGTTATTTTATGATGACTTTCACTTGCCTTACAATTAAGGCCGCAAGAGAAGGTTTTCTCGACCGTTGATTCAACCACAGTTTGACTTAAGACACATTTGAAAAATAGTGATGTTTTTTATTGTTTGAACAAAAAAGTCACCACAAATTATTGTACATGTATTGTATTTTGATACATGTGAATGAAGATTAAAAAGATCAATGGCTTTGTCATCTTTATTAGTATTTTACAACACAATAATTATCCAACAATCTCCGCCGACGGATGACACGTTTCACAACAAATCTTCTAAATTGAAGGATCGTAAAGGCCACATTGGCCTCGATTGCAAAAATCTAGTGTATCTCCGTATTCACAGCATGTTTGATATAAGAATTTATATTAATTATCATAAACAGATACATGTAATGATTCTGAAACTAAATGACAATAAAAACTTAAAATACACAATCATAATTTTAAATAACTTTTAAATACATAGGTTGAAAGTAGAACATAATTTTATGAGTCGCAGTGGTGCAATGATATGGAGTCCGCCTTGCGATCGGGAGATCGTGAATGCGATCCCTACTCGGAGAGCGCACGAACGATCTTTCTCAAAAGACACCAAGTACTGGTTCTTCCCAGGAAACGAACTCGAAAGTGTATCACTTAACCTCCTCTGGCTTTTGACACAATTGAAACTAAATAAAAAAGGTTTTTAAAAAATATGGCATGAAACACAAACACAAATGTTATTATTGTTACCTGGCACATTGGTATTGTAGTGGGCACAACCTCCACAACATATGCCCCTATTGCTGGCTATGTAGCACATGTTTTTATCTTTGGGAAAGTAGGCAGAACAGCCTGTAGTATCTCGGTCGCCATACTCGCATCCTGCCAGTAAATCATAGTCCGACATTATAAGAAAAGTTTATGTACATTATTGACGCTCTGCCATTGCATTAAAGACTCCGAATCCGTTTGGATTACCAATAGTGTTGACATTTTACTTAGAGAAGAAATATTTTTGCAGAAATATAGTTTTCGACACTTTGTCATACTATAAACAATTACATTTATTTTTACGATTCTGAAAATAAGAAGTAAACGTTTGTAATTCCCAAACTGTTTCAAGCATAAAAGTATGCATTTCTTGATTACGTTTTATGGTTTACGATAATTTGTTCTGGTTAAGAAGGATATTTTGCTGCCAAAACTGTGGGTGAAGATCATGTTGGAACGGGGTAGTCGACATATCTGCTGAATAAACCCACATATACTTATGACAAAGAAAGGAGAGTATATATTAAAACAAACTTAATATAACTATAAACTAGAAAGGACTTATACATTGTCAAAACTGCATTAAAGCATAGTAAAAGCAGAACAATGCCAACACATTAATAATGCAGAATTACTGAACTAAACTAAATAACAACAACAACAAACATCCAACTGAACTGTAAGGAAACCGTTGACAAGGAACATCATAATAATCATCAAAGTAGTCTAGCAAAAATGTTAATGGTAACATCCTCTTGGTAATGAAGAATTTTTGTCTCATTGTATTTATGCCGGTGTTTTCTGTAAACATTATCTGCGAGGATCGTAAATGCAGTTCGATCGATATCTGCAGTGAAATGTTCTTCTTGACAATAATTCTGATCGAGAGGGAATTTTAACTATAGATTACCATTTTATTTAAAGATAGTTTCATTACAATCTTATACTTGGCACAGTGAAACAATACACAAAAGTAACCCGAGATGCTTGCATCGTTTAAAAGTAATGTTCATTTGGGGTGTACTACCTAAATTTTGACGTGCATTACATTACAATAACCCTGGCTTTATAGGAAATGAATCATGTTGTCAGAGCAGTTTAAATATAAATCCCTTTAAAACTGATTAAAGTCTCTGAAACCCAAGAACATTCACACAACGCTGACTCACACCGACGTTGCTGCTATTCCGGTGCTTGGCATAACTTTCGCAGCAGACTTTATCATTGGGGTCGGTGTAAAACACGTAGGGTTTATTCGGGAAGTAGGGAGCACAAAACGAGGGGTTCTTGTCACCGTATTTACAACCTGGCAGAACATGGAAGTAATGAATAATAAGAAGCGACTTTTACTTTAAATATACATAGATATTAAAACGGACGTTAAATATTTCGTAATGCAGAACTGTCCACGTTTAAAAACGCTAACTAAATAATAAATGCTGTTATTTAGAACAATTCGTAATATATAAATATATTAGAGTGTTCTTAAAACAAGCAAATGTAGATGTATGTTTATTCATGGGGAAACTGTGATAGTTCATGTTTAAACATTGGAAGAAACAATTATACAGTTTTCTGAATTTAACTATTAAATTAAGCACCATCACTAATCCATACACAACTCACGGTATATACTGTTTACAAAAGTTTACAAACTTGTGAGTGCTTAATATGCCAAACACTGGTCGCATGTAAATAAAGTCTACCTGGAATATTCAGTTCGTATTTATGGCATGTACTGCAGCAACGCTTTGCGACCGCTTCACCGTAGCACTTGTAATGGTTGCCAGGGAACGAGAGGTCTCTGCACGTTAATCCGTTGGCAAATCTGACGTACGGGTCGTTAACCCAGGGACAATCGTCTAGATTAGAATCAAAATTAACGCTTATTACGTGGTGATACACTTTAGATATCTGCTTATTAAGAGTATTTTCAGATTATGTCGAAAATAATTATTTACAATGTTTTGATTTATTACCCGATGATTATGTTGCAGATAGTATTTTACCCAGAGAACGTCAAGATAGAGCTAGATAGTCAAATAGGAAAATTCACGCGTGTAACTAGTAGAGGATCTAGTGCTATCGATCTTTTTATGTGTACGCCTTCTCTGTTTAAATGTTTTGATCAGTTTGAAGTACTTGATCCAGATTAATAGTAGATCTTTGTGTAGTACAATTTCGTATGACTGCTTTCAAAAATGAAGGTACCGTACATGATAAAGTTACAAATGATTCATTTAAAAAAGAGTGTGTTAATGGGCCATATGTATATAAATGGGATAATAATAAAAAGGATGTTTATATATAATCGCTTGATAATAAAGGTATTGTACAATCTTTGAACAATATATGCAACGATATTGATCTTACGAACAATCCGACATATTTAGACAATAGTTTATAAAAATTCTGTCGTATAATTTTTAATGTTTGTTCACCTTTATTTAACAAAACTATAAAAACTCATATTGGAAGAAATTATCTCGAAAATAACGTTAATCAATAGTTTAATGATCATTGGCGAACAGCAAAGTCTGATTGTTATAAAAGATTGAACATGTATAGAAATGATTGGTCTGATGAAAATAGAATTTTAATGATCAATGCCCGAAGTAAAAATAAAGATTTAGTTCGAAAAAATAAATATAAATATGATACAAAATATACACATTTTTTAAAACATAATATAATTTTAGATGCGAAACATACTGAAATATGTTAAAGGGATCAGTGAAGCCATTAAAGTCAAATACATTGTTGACGGATAATTTTGTTCGATATTTTAAATCCATTAATGATCCAGGTAAGCATTTTTCTCAACCGGACGAAGACATATTTTTTATGAGCAATATTTGAATGGCGAAGTACACGTAATGTTTGATAAGTTAAATATTGAAATTACACGAGAAGAAATTAAAAAGGCATGCAATTCTTAAAAAAAAAGGATAAATCAGCATGTCCTGATTAAGTTTTAAACGAGTTTCTTAAACATGGCGTTACAAATGATCACTTTTTGAGGGTTTTGTATGTGCTTTTTAATAAAATGTTTGATTTAAGGTATTTTCCAGAGGCATGAAGCGAAGGTTTTATTGTTCCTCTGCATAAGAAAGGGGACTTAGACGACTAGGGCGTATATAGAGGAATTACATTGTTTAGTACTGTAGAAAATTATTTAGCAAAATTATTAACAATCGATTGAGCTTGGGGGGGGGGGGAGTATTTAATGTTGTAGAAAAAGTATGGGAACAATAGATAATATTTTTATTTTGCAAGGTATAATTACGCATGGTTTAAGTCAAAATAAGAAATAGTACACAGCTTTTGTTGATTTTACGAAGGCCTTTGATTTTGTAGTTAGAGTTATTATATGGTACAAGTTAATAAAATAAGGTGTAAGAGGTAAACAATTTTACATAGTAAGATCAATGTATAATATGGTTAAAGCCTCATTTAAGGTGAAAATGTCAAATTTATATCAAACAATTAAAACATGTCTGGTAAAATTGTATTACTGTATGTTTAAGCTCTATTATACCCAACGTCTGGAAACTATTTGATTTGTGAATTCCGTTTAAAATAAAAACACCGATCCTCCAAGTAAACTGTTTATAAATACTTGCTTTGTTTATTTGCTAGTGATCTGATTTTCACAAGTTCCATGCTTTTCATGAATAACTGTACTGCTAACAGTAATGTCATTTGTCATAAACTGGACATGTCATTTTGAGGGCCGTCTCTAAAACGTTTCGTACAGTATTTGAAGTTTAAAATATGTAATACATGCAACAATTTACGAACTAAAAATCACTTGGTAAGTTTCTAACCACTATAATAAGTAAATTTGCATACAAAAACCATGTTGCTTTGTGTATAATTACCTTTGTTTTCTCAATGTGTTGTACCAATGTTTTTTATTTAATTTTGATACTAGTATAGGTTTATTAGACGACCCTCCAAATTGAAACACTTCACTGACCACAATAACGGGATTATTCCATGCAAAATCATGCATAGGATTTGCATTCCTTTTACGGGAAACTATGACACCAAATGTCTTTAAATGTAAACAATCATGTCTTCATTAAATCTTAGTTAAATATTGGTGGTTGTCTTAACTTGCAGCACCTTGTGTGTGCCTTTAAATCAAAAATAAAATTTAATAACGAAATCAGTAATGAATCTTTTACATATGTTTTAGGAGTAAGACACGGGGAATCATTATCGCCTTTTTTATTTTCGATGTATTTAAATGATATTGAGAAACATTTCATGCCCAATAAATCTGAAGGCGTTAATCTTGGTATGTAAAAACTGTTTTTGTTATTATATGCTGAGGATATTGTTATTTTGGCAGATTCGGAAATAAATTATAAAATGGGCAAGATTTGTTAGATCAGTATTGTGCTAAATAGAAGTTATGCGTAACTGTTGACGAAACAAAGAAAATGATTTTCAAAAGGGCGGGACAAATAGAAGACATTTGAAATTTATTTATGAAGGACACGTTTTAGAAAGTGTTTATAAATTTACATATCTAGGTATAGTTTTTACAACTGGGGATTCCTTTTCGGCAACATTTGACGCGCTTTCAGGACAGGCGTTTAAAGCAATATACAAGTTAAAATAAAACTTAGTAATATTTCCAAATATATCAGTTAGTCACAGTATCGATTTTTTTTATAAGCTTATTGAACCAATTCTTAGCTATGATTCATATACGGTGAACTTGGGCGTTAACCTCTAATAAGTAAACGGATTGTTTGTGTTTTAATATATTAGTTAAAAGTATTACAATCTGGTGATGTTAAATATCTTAAAATAGTTTATATTATTACATGATATTGATTTTATACAGAAAAACAGTCTTGGGTTAAATCTATTAAACATGACTTTATACACTAGGTTTTGGTGAAGTATTTTTTTTCAGGGAGAGGAGATGTGAATAATTTTATATATGTTGCTAAACAACAAATATTTGATATGTTTGTTCGAAGCTGGTCAACTAAAAATGAAAAGACAATTAGAAACTTGCCACATTTATTTTTAAAGCTTGTAAATTGAGAACAGAACTATATTATCAATAGTTTTTCTCCATATAACTATTGTATGTATCCGTTTACATGTTATTTTTTAACAGAATTATAACTACATGTAAAAGAATTGGTTGTACTTGAATGTTAGCTCAATAAGATTTTCGTTTTATTATTGATATTGTTAAAATTGGTATTACTTGAAACAGTTATTTATATGCCTGTATGTCATTGACCACTGTTGACTTATTTGTGTTGTACTATACATGTACTCATGTGTTTAAAGCCTAATGTATTTTTGAAATAAACTCTTATCTCTATGTTAACAATGCGAAAATATCGGCATCAAATGTCGAAATTGAAAGAAAAAGTAAATGCGTGAAGAATGCTATTTTCAAACAATGCCGAATCGCTCCCTAAATGCAAAATGGATGAATCTTAAGGGGCAGTGGCAGGACTACAGAATGTTCGGAAACTGACCAGCACGAGCCACGTGCCAATGGGGCCCGTAAGTCCCATTAGCTAAACAAACTGCCACTGCCTTGTGGGTATACACTTCCTTCCAAATGCTAAGGAATTGAACTTCTACAGAAAAGCCTAGCCGGATTCATACAGACGGCGTGTGCAGAATCCCAATATCGGATATCACAACAGTTGGTGTCGAGCTGGATCGATTATTCATTCCCTTGAATCAACCAGCTGTTTGGAGAGGGGGTGGGCGGGTCTGGTGCACAGCCAACATCTCAGTGACAGTCAATTCATCGACTTCTTTGCTTGTGGAATGGCGCAATGAAGTGATTGTTATGCCCCGATAAGTATTGCCTTGGAAATCTGTCCTGCTAGAGCAAATGCATCAATTTCTCTGCCTGTGCTAGGAAAACGGTCGCATTACACATAGCATGCGAGATGCCAACATTGTCACCTTATACAAGAACAATGCAGACCGAAGTGACTGCAACAACTAACGGGGTATCTTTCTCTTCAGTATTTTTGGTACGGCATTTGCACGAGTGGTCATAGCACACCAGAGACCCGCAACTCGGCTTTACCAGTGAGGTTTCAGAGTTGATGGATAGATAATTATTATTTGTGTCGCTGCATCAGATACAAGAAAAGTGGCAGTAACAGAACATGTTTCTATGTGATGCTTTATAGATTTGAAAAAGGACTTCAAACTGGTGAATCAGAGTGGTCTTGTCAAGCTCCTGCTGTTGAACAGGTATGTGTGCTTCTGCCTTCTTTTCTCCATGCTCCTAAGATATGCAATACAGGATTAACATCGCCAATCCAACAGAAGAGCTCATCTATATGATGCTGCTATTTTACACCAGTCTGTGTTATGTTCATTGCACACGTTCATTTTTACACCAGTCTGTGTTATGTTCATTGTACACGTTCATGTGATCACCAAATAATTACAAAATTTTGCATTTTCACGTAAACTCTGCATTCTGATTGGATAATTCGCCCACGTGACCTGTCATTTATACCCCGATGAACCGGCTGCGTATGCAAATTAACTCTTTTTATTTATGACCGTTATACTTTTTTCTATTGGCGAAATAACGTCATTATTTTGCGCGAACCTTTACGGTGATTACTTTTATTCGCAATTTAGGAAATGACCTCATTGTTTTGCGCGAACTTTACAACGTATACACTATCGTTCGAAAACAAAATGACTGATTTATCGGTTGCCGGTGTTGCAGGCGATGCAATTTTTTACGCATATTGGGACAATTGAATAGTTTTTTCTAGAAAGGCTACTTCAAAATGATCCACAGGGATTTGAAATGTCTGACGAGATATTAGAAATGCCGTACAGTTACAGTTTTGATCCACTATGGGTTGTAATTGTAAGAATTGAATTATATTTTCTTCATTTCATCGGTGTATTAACTGTCGGGAAAATTACGCATCGGCGTTTATGCAAATTGGACGTAATTTTCCCGACAATTCATACACCGATGCAATGCAGAAAAAGACTATTGAATCCTTAAATGAAGAGCAAAATAAACTTACACCAACAATGCACATATGACCACTTCCGGTCAAAACAAGCGGTACGAAAAAAAAAACAATGTAGTGTTCAGTAATCGCGTGTGAAAAACTTGTGAAATTGATGGAATATAAGGACTTAATTTGAAGAAGTATGTATGAAATCAGTTCTTTCAATTTATGAGAAATAACGCTATATAATTTCTAACATTAAAGGGTGGGGTATAGTAAAAAGTGTGCTATTTAGTGGCAACACAAATCGGTCAATCGTCACGCATGACTTACAATAAAAACGTCACGCTTGAACTACTCGATTGAATGAAATGTATAATTACCCGCTCTAAGAAACATTCAATTGTATAGCTGTATAGCTGTAGTGATTGTTCGATCAGTGTAATGGCTTTGAATAATCAAGCCGCGAACGCGGCGCTCCGATGAAAGTACTGACATGAATAAACGCCAACACTCATCAACCGCCAGCGAAGCAACTAACGCTGACGCAAGCTTATTGGAAAACACTGTGTTTGAAAAAGAAGAAACAATAGTTCAAAGTAACATTAAAAATAGCAACAAAAAGAAAAAACCTAAACCCGATTCCAAAAAACAAAAAACAATGACAACCTTCGTAAAAAGCACACCATCTGTCACCAATGACTTACCTGTGCAACAAATTGAGACGAGGCTTGACGAAATAAACGATAAACTATCCAAAGTTCTAACAAAGGAAGATGCATGTTTCATAAAAGATATCGTCAAAGAAACAATTGAACAATTAAAAGAAAAACTGCTAGGAAATGTTCTCCGTCGCATTGAAATCTTAGAGGGAAACGCTTTCGAACATAAAAATGACATTGAGCTTTTAAAAAAGGAAATTACAGCGAAAAATAAACAAATTGAAGAACTCAAAAACCAAAACGCAATCTTACAAGCCGAAAAAAGTGGCATTTCTGATCATCACGAGGAATTTGCAAATAACACTGAGCAATACAGTCGACGCAATAACCTGAGAATGACCGGTGTTCAAGACGATCAAGAACGACAATCCTCAGAAATTGTAACACAGAAAATAGTCACGCTAGTGAACGAAAAGCTCGGCATACCAATTACACCCTGCGACATAGACATCGCCCACCGGCTGGGAAAATTTAAACCAACAGAAAACAGACCCGTCATTATTAAATTCGTCAGGCGACAAACAAAAATTGACATATTAAAAAAAGCAAAGCTGTTCAAGGGCTCCGGCGTCTTCGTCAATGAGGACCTAACAAAGCTTAACGCAAGTGTGTTGGCGTCAGTGCGACTGAAAGACCCCAAAAATGTAGAAAAATGCTGGTCCTTTGAGGGCAAAATTTACGCCGTTTTCAAAGGAAACCAGCATGCTACTCAAATAACATTTGAGGACTACAAAAAAACTGGATAGCAAAGCCGTGGCCACGAAAATCCTACTCTGAGTCTCTCGGGGCCTCGTCCCAGACGAACCGCAAACGTGTCACCAACAAAAAATAAGCCATATACGCTAAGATAGCTGTGCATAATATGTAAGCGCCTCTAGATCTCATTTAGCCGTTAAAATTTCTTTGTAGTTAGTTTACATAAATAAACGTAATATAAATTATATACTAAATATATTAAATAATATTACATATTTGAGTAACTAAAAATTGTTCTACGTAAAATTTGCATACATAATGAGATGTCTTTGTAAAATAAAAATCTATTTTCGCTATTAAGACACCCAAGTGTTAAATGACATAGCTACGCCCGCGCAATACTTTTAATACTTATCGGCGAAGTTATTTCCCTTTCAAACAAACTTGCCACTGCGAGTAGTAAAAACATACATGTCAAAATAGTAAATAGAAGGTCAGCTAGTTGTTTTTAAACATTTATTACAACAAAATAGTCAGACTCAGGTATATTCATGACAGTTAATGCACTAATTTAACTTTACTGTGCACTTCCAGCTATTTATGTAAGAGGCTGTATGTAAATAGTGTACATTTTTTGTTGCTTATGACACTCTAGAATAGGACTTTTTGGCTCGATGTATTATTACCTTCTTGTGCATGGATAAGTCGCTTGTATTTTTGTTGTATGCATACTTCTATATAGGACCACAATGCATCATCCTTAAAAGACTGATATAGCCACCGATCTTCTGTTGTTGTTTTTTCAGACCTTAAACATGTCAAATGTTTATTTTAAGCATTATTTGTCATGTCAACAGACAGTGATAATGTAGTCTATATAGATGTTTTTATGTCGTCATCTTTCTTTATTTATTTGCACGCCTTCAGCCTTTTTGTTTAGTGCTTTATATGACTGTTAACACTACAAATGCCTTCTTTACAAAATATGTTGTTGTTTTACACAGTGTTTGTTCATACTTAAGAAGGTATTAAATGTAGTGAAGTGAAAATAATATAATTCTCCACTTAACAAATACAAGCTGTTTTTCCAATAACATCTTCTCACCCAAATTGCTTCATTTTCGCTTTCATACGAAGCTCTTTAAAATGTTAAGTGAATGATTATGCTAAAAGCAATAAAATTTCAGATATTATTCAAAAAGTTGAAAAGGTGCATAAATCTTGTGTGATAGTTGACCTGCATTGAAAGTCTTATAATGCTAGTTCTTTTGGTCTTAGTCTTTATCCGTCCTGAGTCAAAATTATTGATCAACTCTAATTTTATAGCCATAATGTACTCATTATGTAACAAAACATGACACTCAAATTTTTGGTATTTTCTGTAAATATATAGCAACACATACACAATTATAAAACTCCTTTTCCCTTTTCAAACATAATGTTAATAAAATGATGGCATCTCGTAAGTGGATAACACTGTTAAGTGTAATAAATCATATGGTTGTGCATAATGTTCCAGTGTTTAAGGCTACTAAAGTGGTTGTGTGTTGATAATTGTTTGTTGTTTTAATTTTCAACAAAATATCTGATAATACATCATTGAAAAAAATGCAGTATCAGTATGAACTTTAACCGTGTTAAATGTATATAAATAATATGGTACTGCTACTACACTGCATCTTTCTGTATTTTCTTTTTCGTTTAAAAAATAAACATAGACTATTGTTGTTACCACTTTTTGCTATGGCCTCCTTCTGTTTCCACTTTTTGTTTATAAAATAAACATGGACAAATGTAATAATGTAAATTTGTTAATATATAGTATATAAAATAAATATAAATATATATATATTGTATATACCCAGTATGTACTATAGAAAATTATATAACATTATTCTGTTTAAATATATATATAGATAAAATTTACACTTGTTGATATGTGGATGGTGTTCAATTTATGTCAGAAATTACTTGAATTACTATTTACATCATATTAAACTTTGTAGTATTGACAATTTTATAAAATAATGCTGTTAAAATGTAATTCAAATAAAACTCCACTTTTTGATCTATAGATAGTTTTCAATTTATATCAGAACTTAGTTAAATTACTTTTTTACATTAGATATATATTAAACTTTGTATTACTGAAAATTATATAAAATAATGCTGTTATATTGTAAAATTAGATAAAACTCCTCTTTTTGAAATGTAGATAGTGTTCAGCTGATATCTGAACTTAGTTAAATTAATATTTACATTAGATATATATGTCACCTTGTATTAGTGAAAATTAAATAAATAATGCTGTTAAAATGTAAATTTAGATAAAACTCCACTTCTGAGATGTAGATTTCTTTCAAGTTATCTCTGATTTTGGTTGAATTACTACTTACATTAGAATAAATACATATAGTAATTCAGTATGAAGTACCACGATGCTCCATTTTGTTTCCTCTTTTTATTTATTAAATAAACATGGACAAATACAACTATTTATACTTGTTAAAATTTATAATATAAACATATATAATATTTTTAATATTGAAAATTATAGTAACCTATATTGTTAAAACGTAGATATAGATAAAACTTTTTTAGTAAATATTTTTCAATTTATCTCTGACTTTGAATGATTATTTAAACTAGTAAAACCACTTATAGTAAATCAGTATGAAAAAATGATGATTAAAGTCTAGCAGTTTCTGTAATAGACCACCATTGTGTTGCTACCACTCAGCTTTTTGCTTACTCCTTTTTTATATAAAATAAACGTAGACAAAAACAAAAAATATACTTGTAAATATGTACATATTGGTAAAACTTTGTATCTATTCAGAGTAAATACATATAAAAATCCTGTATGTACATATTGATATTGTTAAGGATCAATTTCTTGTAAAAATACAGCATTTGTTGCCTCAAGTCTGCTTCTTTTGTTTCTCCTCTTGTCTATAAAGTAAACAGGGACAAATACAACATTTTTACTAGTTAATATATAATATATAATGTTGATTTATTCTGTAAAATCCTGTATGTAAATATTGATGTTTTTAAGTATCAATCTCGTGTAAAAAAAATACAGCACCTGTTGCCACAAGTCTGCATCTTTTTGTTTCCTCTTATTGTTTATAAAGTAAACAGGGACAAATACACACTGTTCTCTAGTTAATATACAATATATAATATAGATTATGTTCAATATATATTTTTAAGTATCAATCTCTTGTAAAAAAAAATACAACACTTGTTGCCACAAGTCTGCATCTTTTTGTTTCCTCTTATTGTTTATAAAGTAAACAGGGACAAATACAATTTTTTTTTTTCTATTTAATATACAATATATAATATAGATTATGTTCAATATATCTCTAAACTTAGACAAATTATAATTTACACTAGAGCAAATACATAGAGTTATTAAAGCTCTACATATTATTAAATACTGATAGATATTTATTGATATCTTCAGATGTTGCCATTGTTCATTAATCCTAGTGATAAGCTTATTAATGAAAACATTTACTTGTATATGCTATTTTGACTCGGTTCTAATTTTCCTAACAAAAAGATACCTTATTATGTTCACTTATTTTTTTTCCTTTCATGTTAGTTTTTTTTTTTTTCTATTATTATTTTGTACTTTTTCCGTTCTGTACTACAAGGTATGTTGTGTTGTTACTATGCATGCAAGTGCTACATTTTATATGTTCCTTAGTTTTGATTATCTATGAGCGAGCTTAAAATTTTATCTGTCAACTGCAGAGGCATTCAGGGGAAAAAGAAGCGATTACAAGTTTTTCAATACTTAAAAGAAACAAAATGTGATATTTACTGCCTTCAAGATACACACTTTATTAACGAACAGATTAAAACCATTTACTCAGAATGGGGATCAGAGTGTTTCCTAAGTTATGGCTCTTCTAATTCGCGTGGTGTAGCAATACTTTTGTCGAAAATACTTGAGTATAAAATACATAATGTACAATATGATGAATTTGGTAACTATATTATTTTGGATATAAATATTGGTGAAACTAGACTCACACTTGCCTCTATATACGGACCGAACTCTGACAGTCCCGAATTTTTCACCAATATTTTTGATATTATTGACAATATTGGGAATGACTCCTACTTAATTTGTGGCGACTTTAATTTGGTTCTAGACCCAAATATAGATTATCAAAACTACAAATCAATAAATAATAAAAATGCAAGAGAATTTATTTTAAAAAATATGGAAGATCGTGTTCTTACAGATCCTTTTAGGATATTATATCCTAACTCTAGACGATATACATGGAGAAGAACAAATCCAATACAACAAGCCCGGCTTGATTTTTATCTTTTATCGTCATTTTTGTCACCGTTTTTTCACGACATTAATATATTGCCCAGTTACCAATCTGATCATTCGAGTGTAACGTTGACATTAAAATTTACTGATTTTAAACACGGAAAAGGTCTGTGGAAACATAATAACATGCTTCTTAGCGACATCAACTACATTAACACAATAAATGATACAATTACCGAAATAAAGAAACAATATATGTTACCTGTATACAATAAAGATAACATTGATACAATACCTGACCAAGACATACAGTTTTTAATAAACGACCAACTTTTTTTAGATACAGTTTTAATGGAAATAAGAGGTAAAGCTATTTCATATAGTTCGTATAAAACAAAATCGCGTAACAAGCGCGAAAACCAATTAAAAGCTGAAATTGAACAACACGAGAAATTGTTGACCGAGAGTAACGTGCAAATTATACTTGAATTAAAAGATGAACTAATGAAAATACAAGAAGAGAAATTAAAAGGAGCCATAATAAGATCGCGAGCCGAATGGATACAATTTGGAGAAAAACCATCAAAACTTTTTTGTAACCTCGAAAAATATAACTATACAACAAAAACTATCACTAGCCTAACAACTGATGACGGACTTGTTTTAGACAAGCAGGTTGATATCTTGAACGAAACCGCTTTGTTTTATAAAACATTGTATCAAAATAACGACAATACCAACATTGATGATGATTTTAATAGCTTTTTTTTATAGCAAATATTGACATACCTAAACTGTCGTATGAAGAGTCAAAACTATTAGAAGGGCCAATAACACTAAGTGAGGCCTCTTTTGTCTTAAAAAACATGGCAAACAACAAAAGCCCTGGGTCGTCTGGTTTTAGTATTGATTTCTTCAAAGTCTTTTGGCCCAAATTAGGTACGTTTGTTTGTAGAGCGTTAAATCACGCATTCGATAGCGGCATTTTGTCTATAACACAACGACAGGGGATAATTACTTGCATACCTAAGGGTGATAAATCCAGACAATTTTTTAAAAAACTGGCGTCCAATAACATTGTTAAACACTGTATATAAAATTGGTTCTGGAAGTATTGCTAATAGATTAAAAAAAATACATTAACAAACTTATAAATAATGATCGAACTGGTTTTATCAAAGGCAGGTTCATAGGTGAAAACACTCGACTAATCTACGACATTTTGAAATACACTGAGGAAAATAATATTCCCGGACTTCTCCTACTTATAGATTTTGAAAAGGCTTTTGATTCCTTGTCATGGAGGTTTGTAAACAAAACACTCTCCTTGTTTAATTTCGGTCCTGACATGAAAAAATGGTTTAACGTTTTATATAAGGATGGCATTTCAGCAGTAACGCAGTGTGGGTCGTTATCTGAGTTTTTTCAAATACAACGTGGTTGTCGTCAAGGTGATCCCCTCAGTTGTTATATTTTTATTTTATGCGCTGAAATTTTGTCTCTTAAACTCAGGGCAAATCCCAAAATCAAAGGAATCAAAATCGATAATACTGAATATAAGTTATCGCAATTTGCTGATGATACGTCTATACACCTGGATGGCTCTGCAGAATCCCTTAATGAAACCTTAGATGATTTGTCGCATTTCACATTGTGCTCTGGCTTAAAGGTAAATTTCGACAAAACCAAAGTAGTTTGGATAGGGAAGCATAAATTCAGTTCCGAAAGCATAAAAACTAGATGGAAGTTAAAATGGAACCAGCATACTTTTGATATGCTTGGTTTAACATTTCATGTCGATCTTGATAAGATGATAGATCTTAATAGGATAAATTGTATAGAATTAGAACGCTGCTTAAAAACTGGTCCAGAAGGATATTAACTCCCATTGGAAGGATACAAGTAATAAAAACGATTGCTTTGCCAGTGCTTAACCATTTATTTGTTTCACTTCCCAATCCACCACATAGAATATTGGTTGAGCTTAATGATCTCTTTTTAAACTTTGTGTGGAATGGGAGTTCAAAAATTAACAAAAATGTACTTATTAAAGAATATACTGAAGGAGGTCTTAATATGGTCGACATCTTTTCATTTATAATTGCGTTGAAATGTTCTTGGATACGAAGGATCATCACAGGAAATGGTAAATGGATTAATATTGTAAAAATGATAATAGACACCCAAAAACTTTACAACTGTGGTGTTCACTATCCAGAAAACCCTATAAATAAAACAGGCAATGCTTTTTGGAAAGACACTTTAAAATCGTTTGTTGATTTCCGCAAAGCAGAATCATTAAATATAAAATACATATTACAAACCCCAATATTCTATAATCCTGATATAACGATCGGTAATAAAAGTGTATTCCTCAAAACATGGTTTGAAAATGGCGTGCATTTTATCTGCGATTTGATCAAAAACAACGATGGGTTAGAATTATATAGCTATGAAGAACTGTGTAACAGATATAATTTCTATCCAAACTACTTGCATTACTAATGTAGTTACTAAATACTTGAAGAAATATGGTTTGTTCGATAAAACATCTGCTCTGAATACGATTGCAGATTTTGACTTTGTTAAGCCTTTTGTTCCCCTTCAAGTGATATCCATTTTAAAATATCAAAAAGGTACCCAACCCATGTATAATATTGTTAAAACAAATGACACTTTACCAGTCTGTATGTCAAAATGGACGAGCATTTTTGAAAATATTGAATTAAAAGACTGGAACCATATCTTTAGTATGCCATTTTGTATAACCAAAGATTCTACGCTACAATGGTTCCAGTATAGAATTATACACCGAATTATTGGTACCAACTATTTTTTGTATAAAATCAATTATAAATCGTCAGCTGAATGCTCTTTCTGTCATGATATGTCGGAAACAATTGAGCAAATTTCTTGGGAATGTAAATACGTTAAAAAATTTATTGCTGATTTGTTTGAAGGTTTTGAGGTATTCGCTGTCGCTGACTTCATAAATGCACCCTCTTTCATGTTAGGACATAAAAACACAAGTAGTCCTCTTAATCTAACATTCCTTCTCACTAAAAGGTTTATTTATAATTGTAAAATGAATCAAACATTACATACCGTTATCGCGGCAAGATCATTCTTTTCTATCCAGTATCATATTTTGAAGGAAATGAACTTCTTCTGCAATTTAGATTCTAACTTAATAACTACATGGGACATTTTGTTAAATCTGTATCGTTAAGAACATTGTGACTTGCATATTTTATCCGTATATTCAAAATTTCAATATGTATATCAATTTGTATATTGCTGTTTAAGCAATTATGATATTATTGTTAATATGCAAATGTGAGCACTTGTCTTCATTGTAATATTATATATCATGCATGTTGAACTATTATCAATACTCATGATGTACGGTGTGGAGGGGGATGCCCTCGACCCTCACACACCTATTGACGAGGAAAATAAAATATATAGAACGGAAAAAAAAAACAAAAAAACAAAACAAAAAAACAACAAAAAACAATGCACATATTAAAGGAATAATATGAACGCAAAATAACAGGGAAACAATAACGTTAGTATATACCTGTAATATTGTTTTTATAAGGGCTGACAACACATTCGCTGGCCATGCAGTACTGAAACATGAAAATGGCCTTTTGTTATAAGCAGGTTACACAATGTTTAATAAAATATGGACGCTTTGGAAACACTATTGAAAATAACTTCAGTTTAAAAACGTTCGCAACAAAAAGAAAATAATTGGGTTAATTTCGCCTTTTGCTTCATTTTTTCTTTATTGTATATAGGTTACAATATACTAATTTCATATATGATGATATTCAAAATAAATATTTTTAATAGTAAAAGTTCATAAAGCATATATAATAATCAAAAACACACGTATGCAATGTATTTCCAAAGAAATTTAGTTCAGAAATGATCCATTAAATATTTCCATTCTATTAATACGTTGTTTATGTATGTTAAAACGAAACTTGAAAAAGGCTACACAGGTACTCTATATGAAATCCAATATTTCCAAAACAAGTTCGTTGAGCCATTTTTTTTAGTAATGTTTTGGTGTAAGTATACATTGATGCCTGTATGTGCGAAATTTTAAGAAAATCTGTCGTTTGGAACCAAATATGCATTTGATAAAAATAAAGTTTCAAAAAGCATTATTAGTTCCCGTGTGACACACTTAAATGTCCAGTCAAATTCATTATTTAAGCAGTAACTGTAGGTAAAGCGTTTTTATTATCAACATACACATGTATATTGCCAAACAAAGCATGTACAAACATATCAGTTGAAAGAACCATAACCTTGTTTGAAAAAAACTATCCTATATACTTCAAACATTGATAAAAATCCAAACTGAAAAAGGGGCTTCAACAAGTACCGTATTCAAAACCCAATATTTCCCGAACAAGGCCGGTGACCCCATTTTTTAAAACTGTTTTACTTTCAGGATACAATGACGCATGTATGTGGGATCTTTTAACATAATCTGTCGTTTGGAACAAAAGATATTCGTATATTTGATAAATTATTGATGTTTTCACAGGAATATTTAATGCATAATTAACCTGGTAAAGTGTCCATTACAAGTCATTTGTTGAATGATAACTGTAGATAAAGCGCGTTTTATCATTAAACTGCATTGGTATATTACCAAACGAAGCATAAAAAAAAATATGCATTTAAAAATCTCCATCTTTGTTTGATTATAAACGCTTTATATTATTCAACATTCTAAGTAACACAAACTGAACAAAAGGCTTCGACAGGTACCGTATTCAAAATTCAATATTTCCGGAAAAAGGCCGATGACCCCTATTTTTAAGACTGTTTTAGTTTTAGGATACATTGATGCATGTTTGTGCCAAGTTTTTAGAAAATCTGTCGTTGGAAAAAAATTGAAGGAAATTGTTGCGAACGTCTTTAAAACGACTGAACTGAACAAATTACAATTTGATCAACTTGTTACAAAAACACGGTGAGCAGAGCACTGCAACATAATCGCAGCTTTGGGCTGAATGTTAAAAATGTATATATATATATAATCTCGTATGTTTCATTCCTTAATGCTTTATATATCCATGGAAAAGTACATACACAACATACAACATGCCAATGAAGTTCATTCTATCTCATGCTACTTTGGAGCCGAACCGAGTGTCGTTTCCATTGTTTACGTGCCGTATAATTGTTCATTTTAATGCTTCACAAAGGGGGGAGCATATAGTCGCTGACTTGTGCGTCCGTCTTATTCAACTACCATTCAGTTTGTCCGGGTGTGAAACTCATTTCCCCGACAGTTAGATCCATCAAATTCCATGTTTGTCCGTCCTTCCGATTGTCTGTGTTTTCCGTCCTTTCTTTCCCCCCGGTACTTCGTTTCCGCGCGAGATTTCAGAAACTTATGACTCAATTTCAATTAAACTTAATATGCAGCATCTATACCAGGTGAACTTGCGCATATTGTCAGGTTGTTCCTGTCTGATGATTTTTTTCAGGTAGTTATTGCCCTTTTTATATTAATAAATAGGTCATTTTAATTGAATATTTTCGTTTTCTCGCGAGTCCTCAGGAACTAATAATTCAATTTCAATGAAACTTTATGTGCAGCATTATTATCAACAGGACATAAGCATATTGTCAGGTCGTTCGGTCTGATTATTTTTCAGAGAGTTATTGCCCTTTTATTATAAATGTCAATATGATATTTCAATATGGTATGTTCGTTTCCGTGCAAGATCTTAGGCACTATTTACTCGAATTCAATGAAACTTTATATGCAGCATCCCTATTAAGAAGACATGTTTTTTTTCAGATCGTTCCGGTCTGATGATTTTCATTATTTTACAGGGAGTAATTGCCTTTTGATCATTACTTGGCTTTTTCGCTTGTCCGGACTATTACTTGGCCGTGGATGGAGGGATTTTGAAATTACTTACCAAATCTTTGCTGCAATGAGTTGGTGTGTAACGCTCATGAATCAGGTCCCTAAGTCAAAGGTCAAGGTCACACCTAGAGATCAAAGGTCAAATCTGGCACTTTGCTTGTTCATGCTTGATCTTTCCATGGTTTTTAAAACTACTTGGCATAAATGTTTACCTCAGTGAGACGGCACAAAGCGCACATGAACTAGCTCTGTAGGTCAAAGGTCAAAGTTCAAAATTGGCTTTTTGATTGTCCGGACTATTACTTGGCCATGGAAAGAGGGATTTTCAAATTACTTGGCACACGTGTTTGCCTTAATAAGACGGCATTTCACCCGCATAAACTAATGACTGTAGGTCACAGGTCAAGATCACAATTAACGGTCAAAGTAAGAAATTGTCTTTGCGCTTGTTCGGACATATAATTTGGCCATAAATGTATGTATTTTAAATCACTTTACACAAATGTTTGTCTTAACAAGACAGAGTGTCGGGGTATGAATCAGGCCCATAGGTTAAAGGTCAAGGGCGGAATAAGAGGTCAAAGCGGCGTCGGGGAGCATCCATCGGTTTTACCTATATTCTTGTTTTATCATAGCTATAGCAACAGTATATTAATAATTACCTTATCATGACCGTACTGCGTGCCGTCCCCAACTGCGACATTAAAACAAATGTTGTCTCCCGGAGCTTTGCACATCAACTCGTTGCAGACAGTCAAATTTTACACACCCTGCACAAACATTATTAGAGCCATATGGACTTTGTTGTTTTATGTATATTTTTCACAATTTACATTATACATTTTCATTTGTAAGTGTAAACGATGTGAAATTATTATACATAGTTCTCTTCTATTTATTACCCATTATTTATAAATCCGTTTCTATTTCTGAGACAACAATGTCACACATTGCATTTTGTTATCCGTTCACAAAGCATCTCGTTCAATTATTACATAGTGTACGTAATCAGGCATATATCCTCGTCTTATAAAATGTATAAATTAAATTGGCTCATTAAAGTATGACTATTCCCATCACACGATCAGTGCACTATCAGAGCCAATTCAGTTCCAAGGAACAATACTTCTGTGTATTCACAAAACGCATAGAAACTAATAGGACTTTTATTATTACATTTTTCCACATAGTATGTATAGTTTTGTGTTAAGTTGTCGTCGATGAAACGGAATTTGGCCATCAATGTTAACGAACATTTTTCGTTGTTATGCGCCTTGGTATAATCATCATTTGTTTGACAGTGCCTCTGGTGTTATTAACCTAAACAAATAAGTTGCATTATTAAATGCATTTCTAAATACACTTATATATTGATGAAGTATATTGTTTATTTTAACTTTAGTAGATTTGTACCCAAACATATGTAGCTGTTACTAGTTTCTTTAATAACTAACAATATTTGCTGTCCAATTTCCGCAAATGTCAGTCTGATGCCAATTCATATAGTGTTTATCCAATCATTGAGAAACGGCCGAACCCCTCGCCAAACTCCCGCTCCAACACGGGGTCTACGTGGCTGTCGTTGATCACGTCCAGGCAGTTCTCGTGCTGACTGAAAAGTGTGTTCCGTTGTTAGAATCAGATTAAATCAAAATTATTGGTCTAAGCAAACTTTTGATGCAAACAAATACACAAACAAATCTATATATATAACCGTCTCCGTGGCCTAGCGGTTAGGGCGTTCGCCTACGGAGCGGGAGGTCGAAGGTTCGTGTCCTACACAGGGCGAGTTCTGATATGGCCGGTTGCCTACCCAGCAGCTAGTTAAATCAAGGGGTACCGATTGCCTTCCTGCCAAGCGCCCGACATATGGGATAGGAATCGTGAGTAAAGATGTTCATCAGTAAAGGTGTCTCATAAGTCAAAACTGGCTGGCCCTTAATCGCGAGGGGTGACACTATAATAAACAAACACTTTACTTTTATAACGAACGTAAATGCGTTGTCGTTGTGACCCTACACTGTGTTAAACAAATTTCCTTTTTATTTCATGCTTTTGAACGATAAATAAAACAATGCGCGAGAAATGCTGAAGCGTCACAAGTTTTGTCGATCATTGTTGTGGTGGGAAAATAGTGCCACTCTTACTGCGTCGTAGTCGCTTAATTATATTTGTATTCAGTTGTATTATGTGTTTTCTGTTGTTTAAAAAGGCCGATGTTTAAAATGTCGATTAGGGTATTCACATACTTTAAAAAAAAAACAACAACATAAAAACAAAGTTAAAAGTAGTTCCATATAACCAAGAGTGAAATAATCAAACGTTATCATTTCACTCGACCTAGAGTGAAATGATCGGGTTACCATTAACTGGTATTCTCCACTCATTCACCTCATAGCATGAAATAAAAAGAGGATATTTGTTAAACGCAGTGTAAGATCGTATTTTTATTTCATGAGTGGTCATAGAAACATTTTCACGAGTGGCGCAGCCACCAGTAAAACTATCTAGTTTCTATGACCACGAATGAAATAAAATACGATATTACACTGTATTAAACAGATTTGCGTTTTATTTTATGCTTTTGAACGATAAATAAAAAAAAATGAGCGAGATTTGCTGAAACGTTTTGTTTATTATGATGTCATAAATATGACGTCATTATGATTCCTAAATTGTCGATCACTGTTGTGGTGGGTAAATAGTGCCACTCTTACTGCGTCGTTGTCGCTGCATTATATTGTATTGAATTTAATTATGTGTTTTCTGTTGTTTAAATAGGTCGAAATTTACACTGACGGTTAGGGTATTCACATACTTTCAAAAGATACACATAAATACATAGTTAAGAGTAGTACCATATAACCATGAGTGAAATGATAAAACGTTATCGTTTCACTCGACCTAGAGTGAAATGATCGGGTTATCGTTCACTGGTATTCTCCACTCATTCACCGCATAGCATGAACTAAAATATAGTTTTCTATGACCACGAGTGGAATAAATATTCGATCATTCACTGAAATCAACAAATGTTATTTTTATTTTATGCTTTTGGACAGTAAATAAATAAAATTGCGCGAGATAAGTTTACACGTCACAGTGTGTGTATTCTGGTGTACTTGAAATGACGTCATAAATTATTCCAAAATTGTTTATCATAAGTACGGTGGGAAAAAAGTGCCATAGTTTGTGCGTCGTTGTCGCTAAATTATATTTGTGTTGAATTGTATCATGTGTTTTCTGAAAACAAATGTATGTAAATACTGTACATGAATATACATTTGCCAAGGCAGGTTAACCTGTACTGGTAGATCAATGCTATTGATAGATTGATAGAAAAATAGTGCGTTTAATGTTATATTTTCACTGCAGTGAAAATATATAAAATCTTATATTTTCACTCCTCCAACAATGAAAATATAAGATTTAATTTCACCAATAAAATTCGATATTTCACTGAAAAACATATAATAAACTACTGTATTGAGTAACAATTTATTGTCAATTGTCAATATTGTAAAGGCAAAGTGACGTTACAAGGCTCAATGGGTGACTTTAATATAATGGCGTAGTGATTTTACTGTGATATCGGGGCGACTTTTCTATAATTACAGGTTGACTTAATTGTTATGGCAGGGTGACTCTACTGTAATGGCAGGGTGACTTTACTGCAATGGAAGAATTATTTATTGTAACGGTAGGGTGACTTAACTGTAACGACAGGATGACTTTACTGTAACGCCAGGTTGACATTTTGTAACGACATGATGACTTTACTGTAACGGCAGGGTGACTTTATTCTAACGACAGGTTGACTTTACTCTGACGACAGGATGACTTTACTGTAACGGTGGGATGACTTTTTGTAACGACATGATGACTTAACTGTAACGGCAGGGTGACTTTACTCTAATGGCAGGATGACTTTATTGTAACGGCAGGATGATTTTAATGTTATGGTACGGTGACTTTACTGTAACGGTAGGGTGACTTTACTTTAACGGTAGGGTGACTTAACTGTTAAGGCAGGGTGACTTTTGTTTAACGGTAGGGTGACTTTATTGAATAGCAGGATGACTTTTTGAAATGACAGGGTGACTTTATTGTAATGTCAAGCTAAAAATTACTGTTATGACAGTGTGACTTAACTATAATGGCAGGGTAACTTTATTGTTATGACAGGGTGACTTTGCTGTAATTGCAGGATGACTTTACTGTTATGGCAGGGTGACTTGACTATAATGGCAGGGTAACTTTATTGTAATGTCAAGCTAAAAATTACTCTTATGACAGTGTGACTTAACTATAATGGCAGGGTAACTTTATTGTTATGACAGGGTGACTTTGGTGTAATTGCAGGATGACTTTACTGTTATGGCAGGGTGACTTTACTATAATGGCAGGGTAACTTTATTGTAATGTCAAGCTAAAAATTACTGTTATGACAGTGTGACTTAACTATAATGGCAGGGTAACTTTATTGTTATGACAGGGTGACTTTGCTGTAATTGCAGGATGACTTTACTGTTATGGCAGGGTGACTTTACTATAATGACAGGGTGACTGTATTGTAATGTCAAGCTAAAAATTACTGTTATGACAGTGTGACTTAACAATAATGGCAGGGTAACTTTATTGTTATGACAGGGTGACTTTGCTGTAATTGCAGGATGACTTTACTGTTATAGCAGGGTGACTTTACTATAATGACAGGGTGACTTTATTGTAATGTCAAGCTAAAAATTACTGTTATGACAGTGTGACTTAACTATAATGGCAGGGTAACTTTATTGTTATGACAGGGTGACTTTGCTGTAATTGCAGGATGACTTTACTGTTATGGCAGGGTGACTTTACTATAATGGCAGGGTAACTTTATTGTCATGACAGGGAGATTTTACTGTTATTGCAGGGTGACTACTATACTGGAAGGGTAGCTCATTGTCGTGACATGGTAACTTTAGTGTATTGTCAAGCATTCTGCGGTATTGTCTGCACTTTCTTTTTGTATTGTGATCATTATCATTATTAGTATTATTTTAAATTATCGCCATAAAAATTGTTTCGCAGCTTATATGAATAGACCAAAATATGTTGTGATTGGTTTTTCAATTCAACTGACTGCGTTAGGTCCATACTGGACCTTCTCATAGAAGTATCAAACCTGACGCAGACATATATTGGACGTATCATGTCAGGAACCGTCATGAAATTGACAAAATCATTATGAACTATTGAATATGAGGAATACTTTTGTTCTTTTCGTATTTTGTGTGTGTGTGAAAATTACATAGCATGAAAGTGCCAATGTATACTTGACCCCAAGTTCGAGTGATTTGCATGACTTACTGTTGCCAACAAGGTCGTATGAGCCACGACTACGGTACCAATTTTTCATTGTTTATCATTATATAAAATTTCATGTAAAGTTTCAAATTAAAAATGGCTTAGTTTTCGCAGTTAAGACGTCCAAACTTTAAAAGGAGATTTTTCAACAGATACGAAAATCCGTGAATAAGTATCTTCAAGAAAGTTAAATGGTTTCAGAAAGCCACTTGTACTCAAGAACTATATCTATATCGATGCAAATTATTTATACTTAATTCGGAGATTTATGCAAGACTATACAGTGCTGTTTTTGTCTTACGTTTCTCTGTGCTGTATATACTTCCGAATGTATTCTGCGGAGCAATCAGAGAAGACCCAGCCCATCTTGGTGTGGTGCTGTTTGGAATCCATAAAGTATCCAGACCCGCAGGTGTTACCATCTCCATCTTGACTGCAGTTCAAACTGTAGTCAAATGGAATACTAGTATGTCAAGTTGAACCAATATCGATATTAGTTTCAACTTTTTGTTGTCCGTGTTCTTCTTGGAATATGGATATGCATTAACTTTCATCATTATATAGTCTCGCACAGAATGTACATCGTTAAGTTTGTGGTGATACTTGTGTCTAAACAGGATTCGTAACATCTGCAAATCTATACAATCTAACTATTAAGTCGCTATCATGTGTATAATCAGGAATTGTAACACGGGCAAAGCATTACAGTCTAATTTTTAAGTCACTTACTTGTGTCCAAGCAGGATTCGTAACACATGCAAAGCATTACAATCTTACTATCAAGTCGTTTCCTTGTCTCCACCCCGGAGTTGTAACATGGGCAAAGTCCTACAATCTAATTGTGTACTAGATTCCGTTCTCAAATGGACATCACCTTACAATCTAACTACCAATCGCTTTCTATTATACAAGATTAGCTTATCACAATGGCAAAGTCAACAAGTCTCATAATGGATTTGTTTTTGTTGTTGATTTTTTAACCATTTTTTTCATAACATTGAGAAAGCCTTAAAATCGACATATGAAATCGCTCTCGTATGTTGTAGATTCCGTAATTATATGGGCCTTTCTGTCTGTCTAACTGTCTTTACAGAGTCATTAGTACGCTTACCACCGCTTACCTATATTTTAGCTCATGCGTTATTGTCTTCACATAGTAATTAATACGCTTACTTGTGTCCTAGCTCATGAGTAACTGTCTTGACAGAGTAATTAGAACGCTTACCTATGTCTTAGCTCGCTTACTTGTGTCCTAGCTCATGAGTAACTGTCTTCACAGAGTAATTAGAACGCTTACCTATGTATTAGCTCATGAATAACTGTCTTCACAGAGTAATAAGAACGCTTACCTATGTTCTGTCTCATGCGTAACTGTCTTCACAGAGTAATTAGTACGCTTACCTATGTCTTAGCTCAAGAGTAATTGTCTCCACAGAGTCATTAGTACGCTTACCTATGTCCAGCTCATGAGTTATTGTCTTAACAGAGTCATGAGTACGGTTTCTTATGTCCTATGTCCTAGCTCAAGAGTAATTGTCTGCACATACTCATTAGTACCCTTACCTATATCCAAGCTCATGAGTAATTGTCTTCAGTCAGCAGGCTTACCTATGTCTTAGCTCAAGAGCAATTGTCTCCTCAGAGTCATTATTACGCTTACTTATGGCTTAGCTCATGAGTAATTGTCTTAATAGAGTGATTAGTACGATTACCTATGTCTTAGCTTATGTGTAATTGCCTCGACATAGTCATTAGTACGCTTACCTATGCCCTAGCTCATGAGTAATTATGTCCACATAGTCATCAGTACGCTAGCTCATGTGCAATCGTCAACGTAGTGTCAAAACCTCGCAGAGCGACCAGGGAGACGCTATTTTGCTGGCAGGCAGCACCTGTGTATGCGTACCCTAAACAACGGTGTTTGCATGTAAGAAAGTAGCATGATATAACAATTAGTTGATGTATAGGTTTTTTATTATTTAAACAAATGTAAGAAATTCAGCAGAATGTAAATATAATTATCGTACGTCCAATAATGTCTTCACTATCTGAATACGACAACCAGTATCTGAAAGAAATCATTAAAATAGTGAGTGTCTTTGAACTCGGGTTGTTTACTTCCAATTCACTCAATGAGACAGGTAAGCCTCGCATAAATATACTCAGGTAAGGACAATCTATGGCGTTGTCATTTCGCTCTGTCACCTACATAATGTTAATAGTAGGGCGAAACGTGACGCGTGTACATGCATGATGTTATACGACCATAGCTTTTGTCGTGCGGTATACTGGCCGACATATAGAACCCATTAAACAAAGTACTTATAAAATTATGTAAAACCGTGGTAATTAATTATGTACGTATACATAAGTATTAATGTGCAAAATAAGAAAGACGAAGCGCACATAAACTGTGGTATATCTCTCGCGTTGTTAGACGGTATGCTCGCCTTTGTAAATGTGCTAAGTGCTCCAGGTGCGCATATACATAATGAGTCAAGGCAAACGCGTGGTCATGTCGTATGCTCACCTGTAGCTGTTTCGACACAAGCACGAAGTCATCGATGGCCCTGTCACCGTCTACCACTACGGTGCCGTTTACCGTGACATTCTTGTTCGTCTCGAAGTAAGCAGAGTCCTGAATGTTCTGAAATGTCATTTAAAGATATAGAGTATTATGCATTCGTCAGGTTTTATTAAAACAAATAGGTCAGTGCACAATGTGATCTAAAACTGATACAGAAAAGTCATGTAAAATCAATGGTTTGTTGTTGCTTCTTTTTTTAATTCAGGAAATGAAGTCGGGTTTAAATATTTGTCAATTACCCATCATCGATGTACAATTATGTTTTAAGTGTGTTCATTTAGTATAACTGAATGTGAAATGTAACCGAACAGCGATACTCTTACCTGTTTGAAAACAACGCCGACTTACTTGATTTAGATAAAGATGTTCCTTGCCTCTAATATCTTGAAAATATTATTTGTCTGACAAAGAGAAAATTACAAAATAATGATTAATAATATTTAAATAATAGCGTTAAAAATACAAGTCAATGTATATATGCCTATCTGCTTGTTGTGAACGTGACAAACTTTTGTTCTAGACATCGGTTTAAACTTGGTGAAGGCACCACAATATTTAGATATTTGTATAATTTGTATAAGGTAATTTATGTCACATTGTGTATAACAGAATGGCGCCTTCACGGCCTACCGAATGCATCATAGCCGCTATGGCTTGCTGCAGGGTATCCTTGATAACCGTTTCCCGTTTAGTAGCTGGCCAGCTGTGGTCAGTCCAGTTGAACCATCTACGACAATCTACGATTGGATTAAATATCATAAAAGGTCAAACGCAAAACAAAAACACAGGAATTCTTGAACTGATTCAAGAATTGCATACGAATACATTTTTTGTTTTACATCTGTTCGAGCAGTATATCTTTTCAAATTTTATATATCAAGGAAATGATGGAAAATTACTTCTGAATATAGTAATGTTGTTGACTTTTTTTTATAAACTTCACCGGTACAGTTTATTTTCCATTTAGTTGCACGGCAAGTTTGTTTCAAACATGTTGACCTCTATTTTATTAATATTTACAGGTCACTTAGATAATATCTATGCCCCCTATACAATTTTAGGACACGTCGGAATACAAACGCGAGCATAAAACCAGATCGTCGAGATAAACATTGCGCATTGAGACGTGGCCATGTTCTAGATTTACATTCTATACACAGAGGATGACGTCACACGCCAAACCTCTGTATTTAACCGCATTATTTCGCCCAAAACGGCGAAATGTGCTTACGCATGAAGTAATCCCGTGTATGAAAGTTGTTTCATGAAATGACTTTATTGATACTATTAATCAGTCTAATATTCAGTTAATACTGATAGTAGAATATATTTCTGTTAAATCAAAATAACAGTAGTTCGTGTTTAACGCTGTTAAGCGTGATTTTTATAAAAAGCTCATTTCACTTTCGTTTTGTGCGAAAATTCAAGGTTAGATGGCAGTAAATCCAATTCCCATAGGGTCCCATTATAAAACTTTCAGATTTCAGATTTTGCAAGCTTGGTGTCTGTTCAAAGATTAATGTTTTTCTTCCGAAAATTATAATAAAAAGGTATGGCATGTTACTTCTAACAAAATGCGTCTCACCCGAATGCAGACACCGGTAGAAACTAGGGTTTCGACAGTAGACCAGTAAAAGTCCCAGTAAACACACCGCAGAAGCTCACTTCTCAAGTTAGCCTCCAAAGAAATGCACAAAAATGTTCCAAACATACAGAGGCTATTAGAAATAACCACAAAAGGCATGTCTGACATTGCTTAATGCTTTTCATAGCAGAAGAAAAAAGGAACTCTAGTTAAAGGCAAAATTTGAAATGTAGAACGGAGGAAACACATTGATTTACTGGTATCTAACCACCATGCGATGTTAAATCAACCATTGCGAGCTATGCTAGAAAGTAGCGCATACCCATAATGCTTAGAGCGTGATTAGACAGGTCTGTCAGACTGGTGTAGACACAACGCTTGATTAATGGATTTTCCCGAAATCGGGTAGATCATATAAACGGGAGATAACTGCAGTGAAATGATAACTCATTGCACTGATACTGTGAATGCCTGTATTCGTATGTATACACTATTATCGATAAGAATAAATGGCTCAGGTGGTAAAAGCACGGTGCGGTATTTTTCGGCGTAGCTGTCTAAGATCACTTTTGACCTAGATTTCTTGCGATAATTATGCAGCGGGAAAATTGAATGCCAATAGAATTGGGCAAATTTTCTAATTTTAGGGAATGCAAACTTCAAACAATGGTTTAACATATACCAATACCTGTTGCATACTTTCGGGGATTAAAAATTTACATAATTGTTTACATAAGCGGTTAAATTAAAGTTATAAACATATCTTCGACATACCCTCTCGATTCTACCGGCTTTGAGGCATCGTTCATCTGATATTGAAAGCACAACTTACTAGTATTAAGTAGCACGACTCGTTTTTCGAGTCAGAAACACGGATCATTAAAACTATAAGTTGACCTACGAGCAACAATACAAAGTGTCTCGGCAACTACCGGTATTTAATGCAAAGTACATTAAATTGGTAAAGTGTGCGGGTTTTTTTTCTGAATTGCTAACTTAAAATAGAAACACGTAAAATACTAACCATTTATTTAAAGAAAGCCTGTATGTATCAACTTTGTTTAACACACAGCAAGATAATAATAAAGCAAAATAATCCGTTTCTGTAGCACATTCCTTTTTAAAAATTGTAACGTTTACAAGAATGATTGTTTTCTCAACTATCTGCTTGTACCTTTAGACTGTCGTATTTACATGCAGAGGCGTTTTCTATTTCGTAGTAGATTTCAAGTGGAGTAAACATTTCTTCAGGAGCAACGATTTTCCACACGCAGTGCATGTTATTTTCATACAGACTTCCATCAGCCGGGTAAAATAAGCTGCTTCCATTATGTACATAGTTCGAGCCACAGTTTGTTAGCACTGTAATAAAAACAAATAAACGGTAAGAATCAATTGATATTTATCTAAAACTCATTCAAATTTTAATGAGTGGATGTAGGTTTCTTAACTTAATAATAATGATAATAATAATAATAATAATAATAATGATCATAAATAATAATAATAATCATAATAATAATAATAATAATAATAATAATAATAATAATAATATTATTATTATTATTATAGTAGTAGTAGTAGTAGTAGTAGTAGTAGTAGTAGTAGTAGTAGAAGTAGCAGTAGTAGTAATAGTAGTAGTAGTAGTAGTAGTAGTAGTAGTAGCAGCAGTAGTAGTAGCAGCAGTAGTAGTAGTAGCAGCAGTAGTAGCAGCAGTATGTGTTGTTGTTACTGTTGTTCCGATGACGTTTGTGTCATTGGTTTATTCAAAGATGTATTTATTCCGTGTTGCAACACACGAATAGTAGTATGCAGCAGCGATGATCAAAGAATTAAAAAAAAAATTGTCAAAATTCTTCCATGCCGAAAACACATGGCTCTTGAGTAGAGTGCGCCTCGGGGAACACGAGATTGATCTGTCTTTGTCATAAGGTCTAAGCATAAAAAAGCAGATTTCTTGGAAGCAGACCTTTGTTTTCACATCTGCTTAAGCAAACCGTGTATATTGGGCTTCAGGAACATATGCGGACTGCACAGGCTTATCCTGGACGACACTTAACTCACATGCACTAAGCCCGGTTTTTCCACGACACGCCTCATATCATTCAAGTATTTTATATTATGAATATTTATTTATTTCATCAATTATTGATTACCTCCATATACATGTACAAAGTGCACAAGTAATTCACAGCACAGCACAATTGCTAGAAGCATGGGTCTCATGATCTGTAACGAGAATGGTGTAAATTGTTATAGTAACAAAATATGCCATAAGGATCATTATTGCAATAAAAGTGAGATTTGGTTAATATAGTAAGATACATGTCTGGTCTGATTAGCTAAACAGACTGGTTACTTAAAAAAGAAACATTCTCGTGCAAAATTCGTTCATCAGGAAAATATTTTTTTATTTTCAATAAAATTTATTAAACGAAGAGCTAACGAGCAGTGAAGCTATTATATGTGCATGCTATTTTTTTTTGCATTATTCCACGCATTTGAATTACATGATGGGATTTGTGAGTGAAATACATTGACTGAGCTGGCGGGAACAGGTAGAGACGAACCTTATCCTGTACTTACCAATCAAAAAGTACCCATGGCCGATGATAGTCAAAACAAATAACAGCTGTTTGAATATCAGAGCTACCACCTTACATTTGAGTTACTTGCGCAATCGCCTCATATTGATTTCCTCCTTTGGGGGAAAAAATTACTGCCGGAACAAATATCATGTGATCATAGTGGCTTAAAAATATATATATATTACATTATATACTATCCAACAACAAAAATATAGTATGTTTCTAAGTTTGAAAGGTTAGTAATTTCAGTTAATTGATATACATGTATAAAGAAAGAGATAAGTGTTTTGGTTGAACAGACATCTTATGGAAACATGCAGAATTTTCAAGCTGCTTTTTACTTTCACTTTCTCTTGTTTAAATGCACAGGTGATATAATGATTACGTTTTAAGTAAAATGACACAATTCTACTGTTGCAAAAAAGTTATATATTAATTGAATACATATAAAGATATGTATAAAATAAAAATATGATGATATAGAGGATATTTGTTTGTTTTCGGTGTGATAACGCGTGATATTATCACCGGAAAGGGAGACAATTAATATTTTAATATGTAAATTGTCTCCCTTTCTGGTGATGATATCACGCGTTATACCGGAAAGGGAGACAATTAATATTTTCACGAGCGCTTGCGCGAGTGAAAATATGTAAATTGTCTCCCTTTCCGGTGATGATAGCACGCGTTATCACACCGAAAACAAACAAATTTCCTATTTATTGAATGCTTTATTAACCTTTGCTTTACATTTTATTGGAAAATATCACGGGAATCATAGCGTCATGACGTCAAAATAATGACGTCATTTCACAGTTTTGAGCCCGGCATCGATGATTGTCCGTTTCATTTATCGTATTAAATCGGGACCCCAAAAAGTAGTCCCTCACTGTGAGTGATATAGGGATATATCTCACTGATATTTTTCTATATTTCACTACTTAGCATTAAATAAAAGAGGATATTTGTTGGTTTCAGGCCACAAGTGAAAATATCAGTTTTCTACGACCACACATGAAATAAAATACGATCTTACACTGAAATCAACACATTGTCTGTTTATTTCATGCTTTTGTATAAATACAAAAAAAAAATGCGCGAGATATGCTGAAGCGTCACAAGTTGGTGTATTTTGACGTCATAAATATGACTTCATAATGATTCCGAAATTGTCGCTCACTGTTGTGGGATAATAGTACCATACTTTCTGCATCGTTGTCGCGTATTTGTATTTTTATTGAATTTTGTTATGTGTTTTCTGTTGTTTAAAAAGGCCGATGTTTACACTGACGATTAGGTTATTCACATACTTTTAAACAATAAATATAAAAACAAAGTAAAAAGTAGTTCCATCTAACCCAGAGCAATATGATCAAATGTTATTTAAATAACCCAGAGTGAAATGATCGGGTAATCATTAACGGGTATTCCACACTCATTCACAACATAGCATGAATTAATATTCAATATTTATTAATCTTAAGCAAATTTGGGTGAAGAACTTGTGAACCAGTGCAGCAAGGGAGGCCACTGTGAGGTGCTTGCTATGAGTATGTGAATATCCCTTTAAACCAGGAAATGCATTAAAATGGTTTTATCAATATTAGTTAAATACACTCACATCCATAATATAAATGACATTATTAATAAGTTCGTCAACGAATCAGTGCAATCATTTAATGAAGATTTGAAACTGCATCATCAGTTGAAAAGAACACAGATTCGCTTTATTACTAAGAGAGTGACTATATAATTGTCATAAACGTGTAACAGAGTTGAAGTATAACTTTAAAATGCTATATTATTAATAGCATCAACTATTTAGTATACGCGTTTTAAAAGAATGCTTGTAAAACAAAAGGATCGTTGCAATACATCTAGCTGTTTTTAATAGTTTTACGAAGAAAAAACATCTTGGTGTTTTTCATAGTTTTACGAAGAAAAAAAAGTAAAACATATGCCTATGTTTATTAACATTAAGTCCGGTAGGAATATTAATTTGTTACTTGAATTAGTTGACACTTAAAGTAGTTATTTCAATTATAATTGTTATAAAAACAATGAAAATTTCTTCCGACTTCAATTTATACAATTTCTATCGGTTTTTATGAAACCTGATATTTATTCGATTTACATCAGTTTCCTCTATTGTTCAACGGTCTCAAGGAAGTTTTAATTGTTATATATGGGATGTTGAAGATTACCCTTAGAATATAACCATCATTTTCAGCTAATGAAATGGCACCCATTGGCTACTTGGAACCTAATATATATGTATGTCTTACATTAAGTCAAACTCCTATCGACGACTTAGGCTCAGCGCATTCAACCAACAAATTGATCGTATGTAATAAAAGAATAAGAGATAAAGGGTTGTAAAATAATGCTGTACTAGTATCGACCAGGTTAACAGATATAAACATATATGGTTTATTGCAACATGTGTCACAATATGCACTGAAACAATAATTCCATCAAAGAAACATCGGTCTGTCGGTAGAGAAAACCATGTCCGAGCAATAACTACAGAACCCTCGGATCTTAAAACTTCATATGCATGTTGGTCATGACTAGTAGAATATTCCTATTGATTATAAATTTGGGGTCTTTGGCCCAAAGGTCAATGTCAAACTAACCAAACGAGTATAAAAACTCCCTTATCGTAAAACCTTGCCCGGGCAATAATTATGGAACCATTCTGTCTAGATTATTCAAGCTTTGTGTGAGGTCATGACAGGTAGAGGCCGGAGTCCTAGTGATTATTTTGTCCTTGGATCAAAGGTCAAATTATTTCCTATAACATGTAATAAGTTTGAGTATTCCTATGCAAATAATATTGTTATGCACCTATCAATTATTTCCCCAGGCGGTGGGGGGGGGGGGGGGGGAGGGGGGGCGGCGGGCACATATGGAACTTTAGACTCAAAGCGATTCCCGACAGGCGGGAATTTGACATTCCCAATGATTCCGGGTCCCGGGGTAATAGACTTTGGTCGGATTTTAGATCCTGGTAATACACGCCCCGGGCCATTTGATAGACATATAGCATCTCCCACTGACGGGACTTAGAAAAATATGCTTGACTCTAGGGTGGGAAATTAACCCCCCCCCCAAAAAAAAATTGTCTAATTCCCCTGGGTCAGCCCGCCGCTCCCCCTGGGGGAAAATATTGATAGGTGCATTACATTAGTGCAATTATCTCTATTTTGTTTTCAGACTTAAATACTGTAAATCGTAGTTGGTGTTCCTTCAACACTAAAGATAGCCAACCAGTCATATTGTCGCTGTTACTGTCCAAACAATAATAAAACTCACAAAAAGTTACATATAAACCCAAAGTGCTGCCCATGTAGAACCTTTTGGTATTGAGTATGGAACCCATATACAGCCCATTTGGGATCCGTACACGACAATGACACCAACGTGGACCAGTATACATTTGATTTAAGACCAGTGGAACGTCAATCGGCATTAGTGAGTACATGTACATTTGTTAGTTAACAAATGGTTGAATAAAGTAAATCATAAAACATATTCCAAGTCAAAATATTAATATAAGATAAATAAAACCCCAGAAACATCATCAGGAGAGAAACCCTTATTAACATCATCAGATTCTGTTTAGAGGCGAGTCTCTAATCGCATAGACAACAAATATTCAATACAAAGAACTCATCATTAATGTTGTTATGGTGATTTACTTTTTTAAGAAAATGCAGCTAATAGTTTTGAAAGTACAACATTGTTTACATGCTGTTTTCAAATGTACATGTAATGCTATAAAAACTTATTTGTGATTATCGATAAAGATATTGATGTCACTGACACCAAAAGATTTTAAATATTCGCAATAACATTATAAGTAAAATTCCACAGTACTTACATGCGAGCTTTAAATTGTATTCGCCTTTATTATACAAAACTAGTTTTGGTCCAGTGAAATTCTCACAGTCTCACTCTGTATGATATATACGAGTCTGCGTCGATGTTCTAATGAGTCTGTTAGACTTAAACATTTAACTAGGAAGACCATATTTTGAGCAATTATAAACACTTTAAGAAATTAGTTTCCCGTAAACAGTTGCTGTATACGTCTTATAAGATCTTTACAAGATTTTACATTTGCATTCGACGAATTCATAGAATAGTATTACCCGGTACTCCATATTAACATATTACTATTACAACGCCCAAAAATGTAAGTCCATGCATTGTGCGCATTTGTGACTACTCTTGTTGACATACCACGTAGAATCCGCATTGTCTTGTTTGCAGAATTTCGTTATTTCGAAGTCGGCGGGAGCTCATATCACAAATGATTTCGAGTTATCCTAACTTCGACATTTCCGAATAAAGACATTTTTGAAGTGTTTAGTCCAGTTGTTAAATATATCTTTATAAAAAATATAGATTGTGTATACATATAATGAACTCAAAACCAGTAATCAATGATTCAATTAAAGTAAACACGTACTCTTTTAAAATTGAAAAAAAGAGGTGTTAAGATGTTTGCAATTTGCGACAAATTTGGGTCTCGACTTGGTACGTCTTGCGACAGGCGTCAACACTTCGAGATAAACAGATAGAAATAATTGTGAAAATACTTGTTAGGATAGAAAATGTCGAAATAACCGAAAATTCGAGTTATAATAAGGGAGAAAGTCGGGAATATTTTTCACTTCGACATATTACCGGAATTTTGACATAAGCAAGTTCGAGATAACGAAATTGTGCTGTATTTATTTTAAAAATACTATACTTAAGTTAGTTCCAATTACAATATGGAACACAAACTTATTCTCATGAATAAGCAAATAAATTTATTTAGAATTGACGTATTTACTTCAGTTAAACTAGATCCATGAATATATACTTTGTTTGGTATGGATCAAGAGGATTCTTATTAAGAAAATGATTAGCATATTTGGCCGCATCAGTTACTATAGAAGATATTTCTGCTCAGTACCAGAAGAATTACTCAAGTTAAAAGCGTCAGTGATGCGCTTTGCTCTATTAGGTCAACAGTTGCTGTATTAATCTTACAATGGAAATCATAAACTGCTTCCGCTTAAATTTCCATGTGGGTTGAACGAAACAACAATCTTGATGAACATTTTCCTAACCTGGTATAACTTCAGTATATTATGCAGTATCAAACTTGAATACAAGAGATATAGCGCATTATAAACATACTAAAATATCGGATCAAAATCAAAAACTTGGAAGTTCTTTTCTTTTGGAAATAATTCAAGTGACAAAATCGCGTAATCAACAAGAGTTACTCCGTTGCTTGTAATTTAACCTAAAAAGGCATCTTTACCATATCTACCATTCGCAATATGTAGGTCTAAATCTAACTCGATTTGCAAAGATCTATAATAATCTTTTACCGTAGTTATTACAAACGTTATCTTTGGAATATCTGTTACAGGAAACTCAATATCTTCTAAAATACTTTTGTTCATTGCATTAATAGTTTCGTTATCAAACAACGAAAATCTGCAATAATTTTATCAAAGTTTATGAAATCACTTCATGTGCCACTACGAGCATTAATTAAGTCCCCAATTTAACAATCATTACTGGACCATTTAGGAGGATACAATGTACAGTAAGTGCATTTATTTTCACCTAATAAATGAAATCAGACAGAATCCTCACAAGAAGTATCTCAACTTTGATAAATGGCAAATCTTAAAAAAAAACTCCGACACCACTAGATTGTTTTTACAAAACGTACGATATGCTCCATATATTTTAAACCATTAACATCAATACAATTAAATATATCTATCGATAATTTGACTTCTGATAAGCATGCATATAATGTCACGAGAAACAATGAAAGTTTGTTATTTTAGACACAATGATTTGTAACCACGGACGAACAAATACAGTGTTTTGTAACCATAGGTTGTACGTACTTGGTTATGTCAGTTTAACAAAACCTTATCAGTTTGTGTTTTTTTCTACCGATATATCGCTCAACAAGATGAAAGGCAGCATAGATCGCTAAATGTTGACATAAACAGGGTATACATAGATTAATCTAGCATGTCGAAATTGAAAAGTACCGAGACTACTTATACAACAAGTCATTTTAAATGGATTTAGTTCGGGTGAAGCACCATTTGGTGGCGGTAGTGAACATAAAATTTTGATTTAATACAATATTTATTAGATTTATCTGACTTATTTCACATTTTTGTTATAAATAATGGCATAAACAGTGTATATGCAGATTAATCAAAAAATGTTGAAATTGATAACAACAGAAAGTACCTATATTTCAAGTCATTTTCAATGGATATAGGTCGGGTGAAGCGGCTTTGTTGGCGGTTGTGAATTAAACATTTTAATTGAATTTAATTATTATTTATTATGTTTATCGGATTTATTTCACATTTTTGTTATAAAAAAATTAAAACAAGCTAGATCTTGTCTTGGGCACATAGCAATAAAAATGATTGTATCCCTTATTCGTCAGATACCGTTATATCTTAGATACCGTTTCTTCACTAGATACTATAGAATAACAGCGTGTTCTGTATCCTTACAATCCGGAAATATATGCGTTTATGCAGACATCGTCTCTCTGTAAATACAAGCCACAAAATCATGTTAATTCAGCAAAATAATCAATGGTTTAATGCGTTACTTTCATATTCTTGTCTTGTGCTTAACAGCAGTGCTAGTACCCTTTTCCATCGATATTCACTCGATTTTTCGAACTTAAACTGAAAAGTATTTCACTCGTCTATAATTGAGATTAAAATAGATTGCTCTGTAAGTTTGTAAAGAACAATAGCGCGTGCACCAGCCTTATATGACATCATAACCCAAACAAAGACAAGAAATGGTATCGAATGACACTTGTTTTGTTTTTTTATGGGAGATCGTTATGGTTGACCTGTTCTGAGTGCTGTCATTCGTTTATAAAGTGAGATTTTACAGATTTTATATTTTGAAATTAAAGATAGATGTTTTGTTCATATTTAATATGTTTTAAAAACGAGTATGGTCAAACCTTATTTAAGTATGATTTCATAGTGTCTTTAAATGTTACTGTTCATGTTGAAATGTATGTTTTGTAATTTTCAGCAGTCAACCAATCTTGAACAACCTGGCAATTCACAAACCAGAAATAAAACATGCTTCAAAATGTTTGCCCGTAGATGTAAAAGAAATTGTGGTGGGTATAAAATTAAGAAATGCTGATCTCTTCTTGGTTTCTGTCCAATATTTCAAAGTTTTATGTTAAATTATCATCATTACTGTCATACCTGTATGTTTTGTTTTGCAAATTATTTATATATATATACCCAACAAGGTTTTTTAAGGTTTGTACCACTATGGTTAGGGTTAGGATTAGGTTTGAGTTTCCCTTAGTTAAGGCTAGGGTTAGGTTTTGAGCCCCAATTGTTGCTAGTTTAGGAGTTGGCCCTACGATTACTGGGTCCATCCCTGTAATCGACCTATGGGAGTTTATAATGGGCAAGACCCAATATGTTGGCAAGTTTAAAATATATATAGATATAATAAAAATAGAATCATGTTGTTGTAATTTGTTTAGAAAAAAATCTTTGTTTTGAGTGTTTATGTCAATAATTTTATGACACAGACCTATGATTATATTAATATACTGTACAGTACATAAAGTACATTATTTTATGTCCTTGTAGTTTGGCCTATAAAGTGTTATGAATTTTGGTGTCTTGATGGGGAAAAATCAATAACATGTTTTATGTGTTAAAACTGCATTTTGTTAAATCATTTCTATTTAATCTGGAAGATCTGTTTTTAAAGTATGAACCAAAAATATCTTAAAATTTCAGGCTTGAAGAAGTTGATTCTGCTAACCTTGGTGTGCTGTTTTGCATTGTATGCCAGATCAGTATGGTTCCGGGCTCAAAGTAAGATTTATAATATATTATAAATTGTGTTTGTAAAACCTAGCTTCATCTAATGTGTGCATATCTCTTTTTAATTTAAAGAAAATAATATATGATACTATTGTGAACTAGAGCTTCATTTAAAGCTTAAATGTATCCAAATCTCTTGATCAAATTCAGTATAGTCATTATTAAATATTGTTTTTATGAGAAAAGTTGATGTTTTTACATGTATCTAATTGAGCCTTTTTTAACCACAATACACTACAAGTCGCATGGTTTTTGCCTAAAAATCACACATAACGTGGACAATTGTATCTTTGCGTGGAGAATCACCGCGATTATTGGGGTGTTTTAACACGCGCAGTCCACGGTTTACACCGGTCCACCATGGAGTTGATCAATATCGATGCCACGGTGGACCACGCAACCGCACTGATTTGCCGTGAAATACTTTATACAGGTAAATGGCGTATCCAATGAAAAAGCTAATGTACTACATTCGCATACACAGTGTATGCATATATGTTATTTATTTTACACAAGTTCCTGTGTACATTGTGTACATGTAATGTTTGCAACTTTATATGTTTTAAAATTGTGTTTAACAATTTCGTTGATTCGGTTGCCTCTCATTACAGTTATTTAACACGTAATAACTGTTAAATGGCATTACGCTTTCATGTACCGGTAATTGTTCGCTTGCTTACTTTATTTATTGTTGTAATTTATTGTTAGCGTTACAGCGTCAGTATTTAGCTCAATTGTTCATCGATTGCTGCAAAACTCTAAAGTAAAATATACTGTTAAATAATTACTCAAATGCATTGATTTTTTTTTTGGAGAGCTGGCTTTGAAGCTGCTCTACTTTTTATAAAAAGGACTGATCTTGTTTGTGAAATGGTTACGAAATTTATGGACTTTCGTGATTTAGTTTGTTAATAAACAAACGAGTTTTCCTTTCTTGAAGTATTGCATTTGATATGTATTTAATCCGCATCGAATTTCAGAAAAATGCTCTACACCAGTAAATGTTCATTAACATATTTGATCATATATAGGCTTTTGTGTATTTAAAATATGACTTAAGTAAATTAATAATAATAAAAGGTACATACATGTACATAAAGCACTACAACAGTATGTGTTACATATATACGGTAAATTGATTCATTCAACCATCTTCTTGCCTTGTAAATGTACATGTATTTTTAACTGACCGCCGATAATCGCGCCAATCCACGGTGATCTTATCGATATAAAATCAAAATATCATCGTGATTGTCCACAGCAATGTCCCCATGGTCCATGCAAATCGCGCAATTCCACTGTGGCCAGTGTGGAATTCCACACAGCAGTAAATCGTGGTGACACACAAATTTAGGTAAAAAACACGCGACGTGTAGTGTAAATAGGAAACTGTGTTGCCTTAGTCTAATTTGATTTACAAGAGCTTGAGCATGAAAGCAGATATGATTTTAAGTCTGGGTTAATTTCAGTGGTTCAGCGGACAGTGTCTATTCACAAACGGGCACATTTATAAAAAGTGTTTGTAATGCAAAAGGTTTTAATAGGAGGAATACTTTCAGAGCATTTCAGACTTTTGATCTGAAGGGTTGTAAGTTTGAGCTCTGGCGGGGGCACCAGACTAAGTTGATGCTGTTGTGTTTTATTTGTAGTTCACATGTTTAATAACATTAAAAACGAAAATAAGTTTATGAGCTCCTTTAAAGAAGCCCTGAGTCTCTGCCCTTACTTCTATTGTATCCTTCCATTTGCTGCGTTATATAACATCATTACATGTTTATCATCATGTTTGTGTATTGCCAGGGCTTGAGGGAACAAAAATAATCATTCGCACAACTACAGGTATAATGAATTGAAAAAGCTTGTTATGAAATAATAGAATGATGCGGCATTTCTAAACTTTCAGTGGCCTGGCTTGCAATGTATTTCTATAATCGAAGTCTGACTTAAATGCCAAGTGAGTGTGTTGCTCCATAGACATCATATATCGTAAATTTGCTTAAAAATGTTACTGCATGGCTAAACCAGTGTGCGACAAATCCAGTGCCCGGAGCCCAGGGGCTTCCAAACAAAAGGCTACGACAATCAGGGTTTCCCATAGGCCAATAAGGCAGGTCAATGCCAACATCCCTTCGTAATCAGGGGTGGTCATTCTTTATTACCGCGACATGCCTTTATCAGCCGCTTGACATGTCATGAATGTAAAGCAAAAAATGTGAAAATAATTAATTATTCTCAACACGTGCGGCTCGCTATTCAAAGATAATCGGTTAAATTAGGTGGTTCTGTTACTGAAGACAGTAAGTGGAGCGTTAATCGATACTTGAATGCACTTTAACTAGCACATACTGTATGTGTCTCTATTATCGCAAAACTGTGAACATGAAATAAAATGTTTAAATGATTTTTCTTCTCATTACAATGAACATTAACTATTATCTCACCTTTTAAATTTAAATAAGTACTTTTGTAAATTCCATAAAACATGACAATTGAGCAAAGTTTGCTTTTTATGATTTTCATTAATTGGCAAAATGTCGAAACGAAAGGCAGTAGATTCAGGACCTTTAGATTTTTTTCCCAAGAAAGTATGTTCATAAGTGCGCACTGACGTCAGCCCCAGCGTCACCAAGTACACCTTCTAAGCAGTGTATGACAGGTGCAGCCAATCTCTGGAAACAGTTGTTTTCATGGCTAATTATTACACCTGGTGTTAAATTTGCGTAAATTCATTTCCATCATGGCACATATCTCATTAATGGGCCGTTGACGGGCATTCTCGAACGGGTTGTGGGGCCGTTCAGCGTAGGTATGGAGGACCTCGCTGTAAATGCTGCTGTTTGACTCCTCATCCTAGCGTCCACTAATCCAGGATGGTACTTTCCGCTTTTAGGGTATTTTCTGCTAACATAAAACCACTGCAAACGGAAAGTGCCGTCCTGAAATAGGTTGTGCAGACTGCACAGGCTAATCCGGGACGACACTTTACATGCATGAATTAAGCCTGGTTTTCCCACCACACGCCTCATATTATTTAATCTGTACTTAAGTATTATATATACCTGGGCTACCTGAAAATTTTAAAATTTGTCGGACACTTTCGGCATGTATGTGCCACTTCTGAATAACAAGCAAACTCTTGAATTTTTGCTTCCATCATTTTAAAAACTTGTTCTGAAAATGTGTGATTACAGATGCCTACCTGTCCTTTATCAGCAGTGAATGCTGTTCCTTTATTTCTAAAACATAACTCGTTGAAACATGGGCTTTTGGTAGTTCTTCCTGAATACTTTGAGCAAATGTGTACATTTATGTAGCGACCCAGAGGTTCATGTAGTTGGGAGTTGTAATGTTGCAACAAGAGCTTTTAGAATCCACATTCATGCTAAAGGCTGCGATTTCTAAAAAATTATTAAGATCAAAGGCTTAAGTCTCTTATTTCATAAAAATATGATTTTAAAATTGATGTTTCAACACAAAACATTATTTATTGTGATTATCTGATACACAACATCAATTCAAAATGTCATATGCTTTTACACTATTATTAATACACACATTATTGCCTTGATGAAAGTAGTGAGCTTAAGCTTAGCATGTTATAACAGACTCAAGAATTTTCCAGAAATCGGGGCTTACTCTTGTCTTATAAATTATTTTATCAGTTTGCTGTTGTATGTTTCATTTCCTTGTAAGTTTCTGTAACAAAATTGTCCTTTGAGTGTTCGGTAGAACATATATAAGTACTGGAATTACAATAATCTTTAAATTGATTACTGTTCTGTTTAGAATGCAATGTTTATGCACCTATCAATATTTTCCTCCAGGGGCGAGCGGCAGGCAATCCCAGGGGAATTTGACTAATTGTATTTTGGGGAATCTAAATCCCCACCTTAGAACCAATAATTTTTGTCTAAATCCCCTCAATGGGGGCTGCTTAATTGGTGCATCAAATGGCTCAGGGGCCAATATTACGGGGATCTAAGATCCGAACAACGTCTATTTCCTGGGACCTCGAATCATTCGGTGTGACAAATTTCCGCCTGTCACGAATTGCTTTCAGTCTAAAGTCTCGTATATGCCCGCCGCTCCCCCCCTGGGGGAAAATATTGATAGGTGAATTGAAGGTTCATTACATTATAATTATCTGTTTTAAATACAAAAAAGTACTTCTTAACTTGCGTATTTGCCGTTTTCATAACAAAGAAAAAAGAAAACTGTCTGTTTTCGGTAAAAAGATGAGAGAACACCTAGAAGCCCATTACAAATTGTACCATACGGACATTAATATAATACATAAACTCTTTGCATATTTAAGTAATTGTGAGTTGTGTCTTGCTTATCCTTTATTTTACAGTTATATGAAAAAAATGTAAAATCATATTGCTGACAAAAGTGGAAAACATAATTGTGAATTTCCTTTGTTATTTGCCTGTGCCTGAAAATTGCATTTTCTGTGAAATTAGTAATTTACATCTATGTAAATTCATATTGGATTGGAACTAAAGTATATCTGTAATGGAATAGAAGTATGAAGCATTTGTTACAAAGTGTACATATGCATTTTGTTTAATTATGACTCTATTTGCTAAAAGTATTGCAGCCAGTTCTCATATCAATGTAAACATATACTGAAATAATGAAACCTTATGCTAAAAAATTGAAATTGTATGCTAAAATAATGCAATTTTACATATACTTGAAAATAATGTGAAATAAAAATACCTATGCTGACATGCAAATTGTATGCTGAAATAATTCATATTTTATGCTGAAATAGTGAAAAAATATATTAAAATAGCACAAATGTATAACAAATTAGAGCAAACGTGTTCTTAAATGATGCCAATTTTTGCTAAAATAATAAACAAAATAAGCAGACTTATATTCCATATTTTTTTTTAGAAGAACATAACCGCATAACATTAAGGAAGTTACATAATAATGAAACAAAGAGATGGCGCTATTATATTTCTTATATCTATTTTTGATTTTGTATCCAGTAAATTAATTGAATTTTAGCATTTATTTCTATTATTTTGCAGCTAAGCCCTTCTTTGTGGATGTGTTCGCCTATCTAAATGTGTCTGGTAAGTAGTACTAAACATGGTAGGGCAAATTTTGTCTTCAGACTTAAAACAGGTCATTTGTTTGTACTTGTACTAAATGTTTGCTTTCACTAACACACACTGTATATTATTATTAGAGAACATTATGGACACATTCCGTCCCTCTCTACAGGCACTGTCACACTGTGGCAAATTTGAGCTTCTAGTTTTGTACGAGTGATAACTCGCGTTAAGTGGACGTTTGGGTCGCGGAATTGTTTCAAGACGACATTTGTTCGAGTTCTCTTATTAGTACATATATATGCGTACGATATCTTTTCGACAATCAAAGACTTGTCTTCGAAAATGTGCGAGTGTGGACGAGTCTGTACGACTTACGATGACATGTGCATTAGCAGACGTCGTAGGCAAGTATCCCGAAATTGCAGCAAACTCTTGTTATTTCATAGAAAGGTAATATACGGCAAAATGCTTCGACAAGGGAAGACATGTCTACGGAATGTGTTAGAGAGCGTGCAAAATTCCTTCGACAGGTTTACAGAAACAAACTTGGTGAGGTCTGGCGACATAAAAATACATAACAAAAAATCACTGTGACATAGAATGACATGTGTACAAGATCTACACGACAACAGGTGAGCTGTAGCGTTGTAACCCGCCAGAATTTGTAGCTCAAATTCGCCACAGTAATATAAACTGTTCCCACTTAAGATTTGTTTCTTGCTCTGATCACCTTTCTCTAACTGTGGAGAAAATGTTATGTATATTATTATAACAGAAAAATATGAAACACATATGAATGTAATTTATGGTCATTTTAATATCTTTAGTAGTAGTTATCATAATGTACATAAAATAAAATTTATCCTCTATTGCTGATTAACTGACGTCCATCAATATTTAAATAATTAGTGAAATATAAATTATACAAATTTAATGTTTCTTAAAGAGACTATATCAACAAAAAATTGGCTTCCTATTGCACTATAAACGATATAATATGATTGAAATGCACTATACTAACATGTGCGCATTAAATGAATCAATGAAACAATATAATACCCAATGAACGAAAGAAAGTATGTTGATAAGTGCGCACTGACGTCAGCCCCAGCGTCACCATGTACACCTTCTAAGCAGTGTATGACAGGTGCAGCCAATCTCTGGCAACAGTTGTTTTCATGGCTAATTATTACACCTGGTGTTAAATATGCGTAAATTCATTTCCATCATGGCACATATCTCATTAATGGGCCGTTGACGGGCATTCTCGAACGGGTTGTGGGGGCCGTTCAGCGTAGGTATGGAGGACCTCGCTGTAAATGCTGCTGTTTGACTCCTCATCCTAGCGTCCACTAATCCAGGACGGTACTTTCCGCTTTTAGGGTATTTTCTGCTAACATAAAACCACTGCAAACGGAAAGTGCCGTCCTGAAATAGGTTGTGCAGACTGCACAGGCTAATCCGGGACGACACTTTACATGCATGAATTAAGCCTGGTTTTCCCACCACACGCCTCATATTATTTAATCTGTACTTAAGTATTATATATACCTGGGCTACCTGAAAATTTTAAAATTTGTCAGACACTTTCGGCATGTATGTGCCACTTCTGAATAACAAGCAAACTCTTGAATTTTTGCTTCCATCATTTTAAAAACTTGTTCTGAAAATGTGTGATTACAGATGCCTACCTGTCCTTTATCAGCAGTGAATGCTGTTCCTTTATTTCTAAAACATAACTCGTTGAAACATGGGCTTTTGGTAGTTCTTCCTGAATACTTTGAGCAAATGTGTACATTTATGTAGCGACCCAGAGGTTCATGTAGTTGGGAGTTGTAATGTTGCAACAAGAGCTTTTAGAATCCACATTCATGCTAAAGGCTGCGATTTCTAAAAAATTATTAAGATCAAAGGCTTAAGTCTCTTATTTCATAAAAATATGGTTTTTAAAATTGATGTTTCAACACAAAACATTATTTATTGTGATTATCTGATACACAACATCAATTCAAAATGTCATATGCTTTTACACTATTATTAATACACACATTATTGCCTTGATGAAAGTAGTGAGCTTAAGCTTAGCATGTTATAACAGACTCAAGAATTTTCCAGAAATCGGGGCTTACTCTTGTCTTATAAATTATTTTATCAGTTTGCTGTTGTATGTTTCATTTCCTTGTAAGTTTCTGTAACAAAATTGTCCTTTGAGTGTTCGGTAGAACATATATAAGTACTGGAATTACAATAGTCTTTAAATTGTCTTGCCATACTAGTTTCGTCCGGACTTAGTTGTCTCCCATAATGTGAACAATACATAAATAAGTACTGGAATTACAATAGTCTTTAAATTGATTACTGTTCTGTTTAGAATGCAATGTTTATGCACCTATCAATATTTTCCTCCAGGGGCGAGCGGCAGGCAATCCCAGGGGAATTTGACTAATTGTATTTTGGGGAATCTAAATCCCCACCTTAGAACCAATAATTTTTGTCTAAATCCCCTCAATGGGGGCTGCTTAATTGGTGCATCAAATGGCTCAGGGGCCAATATTACGGGGATCTAAGATCCGAACAACGTCTATTTCCTGGGACCTCGAATCATTCGGTGTGACAGATTTCCGCCTGTCACGAATTGCTTTCAGTCTAAAGTCTCGTATATGCCCGCCGCTCCCCCCCTGGGGGAAAATATTGATAGGTGAATTGAAGGTCCATTACATTATAATTATCTGTTTTAAATACAAAAAAGTACTTCTAAACTTGCGTATTTGCCGTTTTCATAACAAAGAAAAAAGAAAACTGTCTGTTTTCGGTAAAAAGATGAGAGAACACCTAGAAGCCCATTACAAATTGTACCATACGGACATTAATATAATACATAAACTCTTTGCATATTTAAGTAATTGTGAGTTGTGTCTTGCTTATCCTTTATTTTACAGTTATATGAAAAAAATGTAAAATCATATTGCTGACAAAAGTGGAAAACATAATTGTGAATTTCCTTTGTTATTTGCCTGTGCCTGAAAATTGCATTTTCTGTGAAATTAGTAATTTACATCTATGTAAATTCATATTGGATTGGAACTAAAGTATATCTGTAATGGAATAGAAGTATGAAGCATTTGTTACAAAGTGTACATATGCATTTTGTTTAATTATGACTCTATTTGCTAAAAGTATTGCAGCCAGTTCTCATATCAATGTAAACATATACTGAAATAATGAAACCTTATGCTAAAAAATTGAAATTGTATGCTAAAATAATGCAATTTTACATATACTTGAAAATAATGTGAAATAAAAATACCTATGCTGACATGCAAATTGTATGCTGAAATAATTCATATTTTATGCTGAAATAGTGAAAAAATATATTAAAATAGCACAAATGTATAACAAATTAGAGCAAACGTGTTCTTAAATGATGCCAATTTTTGCTAAAATAATAAACAAAATAAGCAGACTTATATTCCATATTTTTTTTTAGAAGAACATAACCGCATAACATTAAGGAAGTTACATAATAATGAAACAAAGAGATGGCGCTATTATATTTCTTATATCTATTTTTGATTTTGTATCCAGTAAATTAATTGAATTTTAGCATTTATTTCTATTATTTTGCAGCTAAGCCCTTCTTTGTGGATGTGTTCGCCTATCAAAATGTGTCTGGTAAGTAGTACTAAACATGGTAGGGCAAATTTTGTCTTCAGACTTAAAACAGGTCATTTGTTTGTACTTGTACTAAATGTTTGCTTTCACTAACACACACTGTATATTATTATTAGAGAACATTATGGACACATTCCGTCCCTCTCTACAGGCACTGTCACACTGTGGCAAATTTGAGCTTCTAGTTTTGTACGAGTGATAACTCGCGTTAAGTGGACGTTTGGGTCGCGGAATTGTTTCAAGACGACATTTGTTCGAGTTCTCTTATTAGTACATATATATGCGTACGATATCTTTTCGACAATCAAAGACTTGTCTTCGAAAATGTGCGAGTGTGGACGAGTCTGTACGACTTACGATGACATGTGCATTAGCAGACGTCGTAGGCAAGTATCCCGAAATTGCAGCAAACTCTTGTTATTTCATAGAAAGGTAATATACGGCAAAATGCTTCGACAAGGGAAGACATGTCTACGGAATGTGTTAGAGAGCGTGCAAAATTCCTTCGACAGGTTTACAGAAACAAACTTGGTGAGGTCTGGCGACATAAAAATACATAACAAAAAATCACTGTTACATAGAATGACATGTGTACAAGATCTACACGACAACAGGTGAGCTGTAGCGTTGTAACCCGCCAGAATTTGTAGCTCAAATTCGCCACAGTAATATAAACTGTTCCCACTTAAGATTTGTTTCTTGCTCTGATCACCTTTCTCTAACTGTGGAGAAAATGTTATGTATATTATTTTAACAGAAAAATGTGAAACACATATGAATGTAATTTATGGTCATTTTAATATCTTTAGTAGTAGTTATCATAATGTACATAAAATAAAATTTAACCTCTATTGCTGATTAACTGACGTCCATCAATATTTAAATAATTAGTGAAATATAAATTATACAAATTTAATGTTTCTTAAAGAGACTATATCAAAAAAAAAAAAGGCTTCCTATTGCACTATAAACGATATAATATGATAGAAATGCACTATACTAACATGTGCGCATTAAATGAATCAATGAAAAAATATAATACCCAATGAACTCACGACTCATATACAAAGAAATGATCGTAGGCAGTACTTTAACCAACTGCGCTATTATGCTTGGTAAGGAGTCGTGTGTAAAATATGGTTATACAAACTACCCACAATTCTGACGTCAAAATCTAAACATGGAAAGGGCCAAACAAACACGAACCATATTATAAATTAATTTTGATCTCATTATGCGTACACTCCTTTCCAGTGATATAATCCCAGTTATTATATGCCAGTATTAATATCTAAATTCAGATTTTTAACTAGAAAATGCCCCATTTAGGCCCTTGTTGATGACATAGTCCCGTTAAGTAAAGATGTTATATTTATTTGGATTTATGCAGTAATGGCCTTTGTTTCAGATGGAATTTGTGGACCTGAGTGTAGTCCCAACCAGATCTCGTTCTACATGAAAACTGGGGTCGAGAAAGATCAACCTCCAGTTATTTGTGTACATCGTAACATGTGAGAATACTTAAAATGCTCTGATTTTTGTAGTTATTTATGAAGTTTTTTTTAAATGTCGGCTAAATACTGATGGTCTGTTTCGTATCATTTCATATTAAGTAGTGTTGTCGCTCAGCATTTGTATTAATGATCGTTACCAGTGTGTTTCTTTGTGTCTGTTTTCATAAAATCATATGTTATATTTTATTTTACATTATATTCTGTACTAGATGAGATTTACTTGTCTGAAATGTTCATATTATATGTATCAATCAGTGAAAGTGCAAGGAATGACAAAATATGTATGCATTATGGTACTTGCTGCTAATTACTAGTAATAAGTGCAATACTGGCATATCTGATATACAATTTATTGTCAACTGATTCTCAAATACCATTTACAAAGCTTAGTGCATTTAGTTTTCTATAGATATTTGAAAAAAAATATTTTTACTGTTAAAATTGTTTTTCAAAGAAGGACTGTTATTTTTGGCATTTTTATTAATTCTCAGACTTGGATTAGCATCAATCCCATCATCTTTGACACTGTCTTTATACGAACCTCTTGACTGTTACAAATGTCTGATAATATCAGAGTACTATATTGCAGTTCTTTAAATGCTGCTCTCGTTACAGTGTGATGCATAGCAAGAAGAACAATGTTGGCAGAGGATTGAATGTCGTTGTTATTGATAGTAAGAAGATGGTTCTACAAACTTAACTAGTATAAGCCATTAACTAAATTGTGGCAGGGAAAAACGATATCCGTTTATATTGGGAAATACAGTATCCTTAATTTTATCTGGGGAAAAATCAGTATTCTTAGTTTTGTAGGGATATATCAACATTCTTAATTTTATATCGGGAAAAATCAATATTCTTAATTTTATATCGGGAAAAACTATATCCTTTTAATGTTTACATAGGGAATCAAAACGCTGACAGCGTAGAAAGACTGTTGGAAAGTAAAGAAACTAAGTGCAAATAAATTATTGGTATAAGCTGGTATTTGACCTAATTGAAGATGGAGATCTAGGCCACTGTTTTTTTTTCAAATTAAAACTAATATAGCGCGCGTCTAATTCATTGCTATTTATCTAAGACATTCTCATCATTATTTTTTTCTAATTCGTGGGAGGCAAATATTTGTGTGCAAACTATTTAAAAAGCAAACAGAGTTCTATGCATACAAGTCAATCTACAACAGTAATAATAGTCCATGAACGTTATAAGTTCGAATCAATATTCAGTGCTTTTTATCGCAATCGCTATGTTCTGTAAATACCAATTTAAATAAAAATAAGTTTAATTAGTAAAATACATTCAAAACTCTCTTTAGAAGTATAATGCTTTTCCATAATTCTTATGCATATGTAAAAACAATTAGCAATCGTCAATCGAGTGGTTACAATCGCTCCGCTATAAGTGCTGACTCAATACACTATAGCACAAACATCTATCATACTTATGTGAATAGACATAACATAAGTTCACTTGTAGATGTGGACTAAATGGATTATTATTATTGTTTAGTAGTGTTTTAAGTCGGATCTATTTCCTATCATCTATTCATAGAAAGTAATATTGATAACAGGAAGTCTCAATGCTCAGTGAGCGAAGCGCAGTAATTTATCGATTTACTGACTCATAGTCTGCAAAGTAAAGCAGTAGTTCCCTTAAGACAGATTTCTGAATACACCTACTAAGTCCTGTTGGCTTGCACCAACAGTCTAAAAACAATACCGGTATCTTTAGAGGTCATAAGTCAATTATCTGCATAATACAGCTTGTCCGGACTGTCAATACATCATTCATCAGATAATTTTTGTTTGTTTGTTTATTTGGATTTTTCGCCGTATTCAACAGTATTTCAGTCATATAACGGCGGTCAGTTAACCTACTCACACTTTTCCTGGGTATACTGGTTTACCAGTACAAAGTGCACGTACTTATGCCAGTTACTTACAACTGCCCTACTTGAATCAGAGGTAGGGGGAGAATGGCCGTAGAAATAATTTTATGACCAATCCCCACATAAGTTATGTGGCTGGGCTGGGAATCGAACCCGCGATCCTCGGATTTGTAGTCCAGCGCTCTACCAACCAGCGGCCCGGCTTTACTTGCTACAAATGTTCACCATGTGGAGACGGCATGTTTCACGCAAGACCTGTTTCCCTATCTCAAAGGTCAAGGTCTCACTTAGAGGTCAAAGGTCAAATATGGGCTTAAAGGGACCTGTTCACAGATTGACGAATTGACAATTTTTGAACTTTTTGTCACCGATTCCAAACTAAAACAACACTGTATACAAGGGAGCAACATAACACTTCAGACCTAGAAATACACTGTAAAAACTGTTTTGTTTATGAATAATCATGTGTTGAAATTATTAAGCATTTGTGACGCTAAATGATGGAGTAATTTGGAGTGTTTCTGTTTTCGTTGAAGTTGTTGACGACACGCGGAAGACTTACATAAAGTAATTAATGATGTGTGAAATAAAGAAGTCGTAATGGCCGAGTGGTTAAGGTAATAGACTTTTAATCAGGAGGTCCTGGGTTCGAACCCCGGTGGACCTTTTTTTTTTCTTTTTTTTTTTTCTAAATACTTTTCTTGTTATTGTACTTGAGCTTTTTAGATCCGATGCTTAAATATGTCAAGTTAAGACATTTAATGACATTCTTCAAAAAATGCGAAAATCTGTGAAAAAGTCCCTTTAATACAACTTGTCCACAATACAGCTTGTCTGGACTCTTAATTCGACATTCATCAGGGAATTTTTAAATAAATCACACTCAGAGGTCAAATGTGAGCATGATACAGCATGTCTGGACCAGATGTTCTTGTGAGTGGAGATTTACTCAAATGTTCACCATGTGGAGTCGGCATGTCCTTATGTAAAAGGTCAAGGTCACACTTGAAGATCAAAAGTCAAATATGGGCCTTATACAGCTTGTCCGGACCAGACGTTCTGTATTTGGGGTTTATATTTTTAAATAGTGTTCACAAATGTTCTCCAAATGTTGACACCATGTTGCGTGCAAGACACTAATCCTGGTTCAGAAGTCAAGATAACACTTAGAGGTCAAATATGGTGAAAGGTCAATTAAGGGCATTATACGGCTTGTTTACAGTATGATTTTAAAATAATTACATTATAGGTTGCTTTCCTGACAACTGGCTCGACATGTTGCCAACAGGCATCTGGTTCTGTTTAAGCTATTGTGGTGCATTTTTACTGGTCACATTTCAATTTGACAATGAAATAAAAGCATGTCATTGTGTTTAATATCCAGAAGTTTATTGGGTGTTACCCACACAGGTTCAATGACATGTCAATGTCACTAATATTTGGTTGCGAACTACATAGTTTGTGTGAAAGAAACAAAAAGTTTTATTAGTTATGAATAAGATTTTCCCAATTTACACTTTACAAATATTTTCTCTTTTTTTTTTCCAGATAAAACTCTGAAAGTGGAAGCTGTTAAATCATATGACACATATGAGGATGGTAGGGAATAAATAAAAACATGTGTTGATGATCATGTTGATCATCATTGATGATCATCTCATCTTGATAATCATACCACTAGTTTCTTAATCAGTGTATACAGTCTACAGAAAGCATTTACTGTATACTGTTACAAAATGAGATGTATGTAATTACATAGATATAACCAATTTTATTGAATTAAGTTTTAATACTGGTTTTATTAGTTACTCATTTTTATAAGGTTGTGTATGAAACTGGCCAGGATATAATAATGTAATTATTAAAATTAACAGAACAATTGAAAAACACATTTTTCGGATTTGTATCCACACTGTTTTGTTTTATTGTTCCTTACATAGTCTTTTACCACAATGTATGAGTCTGGTATAATATAATGTGATATTTTTATCGCTATTTTTTATGTACACTGAGTTATCCTTGTGTTTCATAAATGCCATGTTTTAGATTACCAATTTCTGAGGGATCTTATGACTGGTGTTAAGGAAGGCAATGTCATAATTATGGCAAGTTTTGATGAAATAACACTGAGGTAAGTGTATATGTGTACACTATAGCTCCTCTATATCGCGATTTGTTATATCGGGATGTCCAATATATCGTTATATAATGTGTATTTTGTTTTTGGTTCATCAACAACTGTATGTGTCGCACATTATTTTAACTAAAATGTTTGTAGATGAAGGTATGGAGTATTATATTTCTTAGAGTATTTTCAGTTCTTAGTGAAAAGACCTATTAAAGCAGCAGTCCAGAAATCAGTTAATAAAAATAAAACTGTGCAGAAATCGTTTCTAATGGACATCTTACCAATCAAAATGCAAAAAACCGCATGAAATTGGTAAAATAATAACTTGTTTGTAACGTTTTATCGTAAAATTATCTGTCTGTGATAACTGGTGATGCCTCTGGAGTAAATCAGCATATACATTAGTGTATACTCCGTTCATTCCAAGCATTTTCGAACATAGACATTATAAAATGCCTTTCGTAATTAAGAAACAGTTTTCAGTCGAATAAAAGTCATTAACTTTCATTAGAACTAATGCCAGTTTAAGATTTAGTGAATTATATTCTATGGACTGCGGCTTTAATAATGATAGAATTTCAATATAAACAATATTATGTGAAATTTTTGCAATGCTTATGTTTCAGTATTGATAACTTATAGAGTCAGGCACCCAGTTAGTCCATATTGTCTCGGTCATTTTTCATTGTTTTTCAGTTACATATTGCAAATTTGTGTACATTGTTTGATAACAGTGAAACACTGGATAAGTAGATATATTCGAATGATTAAATACTGGCTGAAAATTGCTAGCTCAAACAATATTATTGTTAAAACTATTTATTCCCAATCTGTTATTGATAGTTATAACGGACGTTTAAATTGGGCAGCAAATATAAGAAAGTTGTTAGCTGATTATGGATTTGCATACGTATTTGATAATGTTAGCAGTATCAATCAGGATTTATTTTTGAATGAGTTAAAAACCCGTATTATAGACACCTTTAAACAAGAAACGATGTCAAAAATTGACAACAGCTCAATGTTGTGTCAGTATAAATTGTGTAAATCAACACATTATTACGAGCCATATTTAGATATTTTATCAAAACGTTATTGCTTATACATGAGTAGATTAAGATTAAATGGACTTCCTCTCAGAATACAAACAGGAAGATATAATCGAATTCCACGAGAGGAAAGATATTGTACACTTTGTAATTCTACAGATATAGAGGACGAATACCATTTTGCCATTATTTGCAATTGTTATACTGACATCAGAAACAAATATATTAGAAGATATTTCTATGTAAAACCTTCTGTCTATAAATTTACCCAGCTTTTAAATTCAACTAATAAATCAGATGTTTTTAATCTGTGTAAGTTTATTAAGGAAGCTATGAATGTTAGAAATGCACTAACTTTCGTTAATAATTAACACACGGTTAACGTTCATCCTCCGAATTTCCTCGATCGAAATACGCATTGATTAGAATTATTTAACACTACGCTATGTCATGTTGATTGCATGTATTATATTGATATGTGTTGTAGACGATGTACTTGTACAAGTCTTAAATAAAATGTTCTGTTCTGTTTTGTTCTGTTCTGATAACGTGAATCTCAGAAAAATGAACAGTGGCACTAAATAGCGAATTGTTCATAATGTTTAGTAATGTTTTGCAGTTTCTGGTCCATTAATGACAGAATATATAGAAACTAAATATAAATTGTTAAATAAGGATGTAAATGGATTACATTTATGTATTTTGAAGGGGCGTATCAATGGCTTAAACATTATTATATTTTCAAAAATAAAATTATATTTTAGAAAGTATTTATTAAAAGATTGCTTAAGACAAGGGTCTCGTTTTTATAAACAAACAGTAAAATACATTATTATATAATTATAAAAAGTTGTCACTGACATTTTTTGCGGGCGCAGGAAAATGAGTTTTAGTAGTAAAATCAATATAATTGAAATGTACATTATGTACTGCTATGCGCATGTGCACTGTTGATAACTGTATTGTAGCGTGGAAAAGTGTGATTTTTTACGCGTGAGTTCGATTCCTGCTGGAACTGTGTAGCAAAAAACAAATTTTTGGCATTGTATATATATTTTTTTCTTAATGATTATATAAATAATTTATTGCTACTAGAAAAATATATCTGTGGAAAATGGGAACATGCCTTGTTTTAGGATGCGTCTTTATTTATGCCTTCGATATGCCCCTTTAAACCACAAGCGTGATTTTACTTCTAGATTAAATGAAGGGTGTTTGAAGTTACTAATGGAAGAATAAAACAGTGTTTTAGGGTTGATGGTATTGTAGTTACTACATTTATCCTTCTATCAATTTAATATTGGGTTGAAATGTAAACAATTATTAATCATTTACTTTCTTGAAATTATGTTATAAAGAAACATTTTAGCCTCTGAGTATTATATTTGTTTAGAACTTAATAATTACTATAATAGGATTATATTTGTTAATGTTTTGATAACTGAAAATTGTCAAGATAACCAATGAAACTCCTCTAAACTCAACACTACCAAATATGAGAACTGTTTGTATGGTCCGAAGGTTGTTCAGTTTTTCAAGAGTTTCTCCTTATTGTTGAAACAATTGCATAACTTAGTTTCTTTAATTATCACATTTTTGTACTTTTTGTATAATGATGCCCTATTAAGTATAGTTATCTATGGATGTTACTTTAATTACATGTGTCATAAGATTCATGATCCTGTTCCATTTGTTTTGTTACGCAAAATAGTATTTACATGTTTTTGTTTAGAAATGATGTTGAAGTTGGTGAGTCTTTGTAAAAAATAACATTTATTTTTTAACCTCAAATACCCTAACATCATGTCACTGTTTATTTGTTTGTTTTGGTATTATGTAGCATGCACATTGTTTATTGCGTAAGTATAGCGCAATGAAGGCAAATTGTGGAATTGTGACATTGGGTATGGGAATAATACAAGTTTTTGAGACGTCGGCACATTTTTGCATGGTACATTTACAACACATCATCACTGGTATCTGGATATTCATCCATTTACGCTTTGACCAATTGTTTCCCATTGGTACCCACTTGTTGGAAGACAGCATAAAGTTACAATGTTATTAAAATAGTACTTCTTGTAGTTTCTGGATATATAATTTCAACCGAAACTGTACTTCAAAGTCATTTCCCTGGTGACCTTGAAAAACACAAAGTTCAATTGTATCTTATTATATCATGTATGTGGGAAAAACTGACATCTTGTGAAATTTACTAGCCAGCATATACTGGTATTCCATATTTGATGAACTATACTGCATAACTAATAACATCATGTGAGGCCTGTAATAAAATAACAATAAGGCCATGCAAGCTAGTGTAATACTTGTTATACCACCACAAACGAAGTTTAGGGGGCGTATATAGGAGTGAGCTTGTCGGTCTGTTGGTTTTTTGGTTTCCGGATGAGAACTCAATTTTGACAGAGTTATGGCCCCTTTTCGACTTAAATTCTCTAAAACAATGGTTTCCTGACGATAACTCAACAATGGCTTGGCATATTCAAATCATTCTTGGTATACATATGTAACATCATAAAATACGGGTGAAGTTTGACTTTGACTACAAACCACTAAATTTTGACAGAGTGATGCCCCTTTTTTGACTTAAATTCCCTAAAACCATTGTTTCCTGATGATAACTCAACAATGGCTTGACATATTTAAATAATTATTGGTACACATGTGTAGCATCATAAAATACTGGTCAAGTTCAAATGTGGTTACAAACCACTAAATTTTGTGGTCGCGTCAACTTTTCGTTTCCACTCTCTGACTCGAGAACAAATTTAGCTATTGTAATGAAACTTTATACATAGATATGTTATATCGAGACTTTGCTTTGGATTGCATATGGGGTGGATGGGGTCAAGGTCACTGTTACTAAAAATGGTTTCCGCTCAATAATTTGATAACGCATGAAGATACTTTAATGAATCTTCATACATAGATACGTTATAACGAGACCTTGCTTGGGATTGCATATGGAGTGGGTGGGGTAAAGGTCACCGTAACTCAAAAAAGAAAAAAAGAGTTTCCGCTCAATAACTTGAGAACGCATCGAGATATTTTAATGAAATCATACATAGATACCTTACATTGAGACCTTGTTTAGGATTGCATATGGGGTGGGTGGGGTCAATGTCACCATTATTAAAAATAGAAAAACGGTATCCGCTCAATAATTTGAGAATGCATTGAGGTATTTTAAGGAAACTTCATACATAGATACATTAAATTGAGACCTCCCCTGGGATTGCATATGGGGTGGGTGGGGTCAAGGTCACCATTACTAAAAATAGAAAAATGATTTCTGCTTAATAACTTGAGAATGCATTGAGATATTTTAATGAAACTTCATACAAAGATACCTTATATCGAGACCTCGCTTGGCATCGCATATCAGGTGGGTGGGATCAAGGTCACCATTACTATAAACAAAAAACAGGTTCCTCTCAATAAATTGAGAATGCATTGAGATATTTTAATGAAACTTCATACATAGATACCTCATATTGAGACCATCTTTGGGATTGCATATGGGGTATGTGTGGTCAAGGTCACCTTTTCTAAAAATAAAAGAACAGTTTCCACTCAATAACTGAATAACTTATTTAGATATTTTAATGAAACTTCATATGTAGATACCTTATATTGAGACCTTGCTTTGGATTGCAAGGTCAAGATCACCATTTCCTAGCCATAGGTGTATGACCTTCACCTTGCCCCCAGAACTTTCTTTCATTATTGTGCTGACTTTTATGCATTTCGTTCGAAAAGTTTGGTTTTCGTGGAAATTCCATGTTTCTTGTTAAATTATATTTGATACACAGGTGTGACATCATAAAATACAGATTAAGTTCAACTTTGGTTACAAACTAATAAATGTTGACAGAGTCATGGCTCCTATTTAAATTAAATTTTTCCAAATACACTGTTAAACATTCACAAATTAAAGCATTCTTTTTGTGTCCATTGCTTTCGAATGGATGTCATTGTTTTGTGACAAGGCCATATTGTGGGTGTATATCCGTCACTCGTGTGACAATTCTAGTTACCAATTAAAAGCTATGGACTACACTATTGTTTGTTGGGTCTTATTATGCCCCAGGCATCTTGTTGCGGTATAGTGATTGTCCTGTCTGTCTGTGATTCTGAACGAGGTTAACTAGATCTTAACATTTCATCTAGCACCAAGACCGCTTACTACAACACTTGGATACCAACACAGTTGTTGCTTATGACCATTCCAAATCCAACCATATCATCCAGCGTTATTTCGACCATGACCTTGACCTAATTGGGCAAAGAATAATTTAAAATGGGCTATTTCTTGGTTAACTAGATTTTACCCCATCTTCTAACACAAACACCAACACTGCTTACTACAACACTTGGATACTTACATAGTTATTGCTTATGACCATTCCCAATCCACCTATATCACCCAACCTTGCTTTGACCTCGACCTTATTTAGACTTAGAAAATTCAAATGGTCTATTTCTTGGTGCACCAACAATGCTAACAACACTTGGATACTTGTACAGTTGTTGCTTATGACCATTCCTTATCCATCCATATTACTCAACCTCACTTTGACCTTGACCAAATTTGGAATATTTCAAATGGGCTATATATGTTTTTACTTTATTTTACCATTTCGTCTACCACAAACACGGCTTACTACAACGCTTGAATACTTGCACAGTCATTGCTTATGACCATTCCTCATCCATCCTTATCACTCAACCTCACTTTGACCTTGACCTAATTTTGACATAGAATAATTCAAATGGGCTGTCCAGCATCAACCGGGGGCATGTGCGTTTATCAAACGCAATGTCTTGTTTTGAACAGATTTTATGAGTTAATCTAAAGATGAAGAACACCTACCATTCGGTATTATTTCTCCATCTGTGTGCAAAGAGATTGATATTTTAATTCTTTAAAGTTTAGTTTTGATATTTTTATTCTGTAAAATTGATTTGGGGGTTGGGGGTATTTGATTGCAAGGAAAAACATGACAAAAGTATTGGTGTATGTTCCATTTTTAAGTCTCTGATTTTACTTATACTAACACTTTCTAATATTTTTTTTATAGAGTAGTACTAATTATGATGGCTAGTCAGTAATTATAATGGTATTAATTGTACAGAAATACATTAGGGAAAACTGGGCTTAATGCATGTGCGTAAAGTATTCAGCTTTTTAGCTCACCTGAGCACGAAGTGCTTGGTGATCTATTGGTATAGGGGACCTCTCCTTCGTTGTCCGTGTGCCATCAACAAAATTTGGCTCGTTCTCACGTTGGAGACTTCACTTTTTATCCAATCTTAACCAAACTTGCACAGTTAGTGTATGACCATAAAATCTCGGACAGGATTGTTATTGGGCCAGATCTCACCAGTAACACTACAGTTATTGTTTTTATGCAAAAAAAGTACACAAATGCCTTTTACCAACATATAGACTTCATTTTCCATCCAATCTTAACCAAACTTTAACAGTTTGTGTATGACCATCAGATCTAGGCAGACGCCAACAATGGACCAGATTGTGCTTTAAAAAACTGAGTTATTGCCCTTTATTTATGAACAAAATATTCAAAAACAGGATTATCGATCACAGATTTTTGATGCCGAAATTCAGTATCATTGTCCTAACGAAAAAGTATACATTGTTCCCCCATTTAAGGCCAGAATTCCCCCTAACATAATTCCCCCATTGAATTTGTTTTTGTTTATGGGAGTAATTTTCTGGTATCAAATTTACTTTAGCACCGTTTAACGATAAAAATCCTAACAATTCCACGTGGTCATGTTAAATGACCGTTTTGACTTGTCTGGTTCCCGATTATTTTTGCTTTCATAATAAAACTTCATTTCTATATAGTTAAGTTAACTGCCAGCTTATTTGCCGGGAACCGTAATTTCTGTTGCGGGAAAATGGATTCTGCTAAAAAGTTATCAAAACAGGCACAGCAAAAAGGCTTAAATACTGTGTCTCACAGTCAATAACATAGTCTATTACTGTTTAAGAATTAGTATTAGTAGTTTAACTAAACTAATTAAGGTTAAAAATTGGCAGTGGATAAAAAACTATTTGTAACAACAAATGGTAGTGAAAAACTAATTGCATGAAAAATTACCTGTTGCACTGCTCCACATTCCCATTAATGGTCAAAATTGACTTGTTACTATAATATTCAATTTATTGATAATTAATCATGAAGAAAGTTGTTACTTAAGAGTTAGACTAAATAAAGTGATTTGAAATGTATATTGAATAGTTTTTATTTTTGACGCGTTTGCAAAGTCCGAAGTCCCCCTTCTGTTTAAAACAATGCTAAAAGCCCATTCACCTGAGGGTACAGGTACTCTTCCCCCAAACCAGAGAGAGACCCCTGGAAAATGGACATTATTCAGGAAAGAGACTTCATTTTTCATCCAATCTTCACCAGATATAAGCAAGATCGGACCAGAAGCACCGGAGTTTTTGCCCTTTGTGAAAAAAATAAGCTAAAATGGACATTATTCAGGATAGAGACTTCATTTTTCATCCAATCTTAACCAATCTATGCCCAGTTTGTCTATGACCATAAGATAAAAGGTGAAGTCGAATATAAGCAAAAATCGGGCCAGAAACACCAGATTTATTGCCCTTTGTTTGTGAAAAAATATACAAAAATGGACATTATTCAGGATAGAGACTTAATTTTTCAACCAATCTTCACCATTCGTGAACAGTTTGTCTATGACCATAAGATTACAACTGAAGTCGAATATAAGCATGATCGGGCCAGAAACACCTGAGTTATTGCCCATTGTTTGTGGAAAAAAAATCAACAAGTTATCAATGATTGTCTTGCACACACGATTTTTTATTCAATGTTGACCAAACTTAAACAGTTTGCGTTTGACTATAAAAATTAACTGATAAAATTTTATTTTCAACAGTTGCAAAGCTTGCATGCAGTTATTTGTACATGCAACATTGATGGCTTCTGAGCCTGCATTAACATCATTAAATTTTATCATCATTGGACAGAAAAGTATCAAAGAAAAAGCAAAACTTGACCACCGCAATTAGTGCATTGCAACTAGTTCTCCAAAACTGTCTACAAAAAAAAGACATCAAAATCTACTGCTTCTGCATTTTACAGAATTGTCACTGACTTTATGAAAAAGGGTCAGGTAAGAATATCGAGAAAAATTATTTGAGAACAGTTGGCAAAAACACAGCACATCAACTACCCAACTCGTACTTTAGTTAACCCATTGCACTAACCGATGTTTTAAATCAAATCGATTCTATCCATCTTTGCGTATTGTTCAGACACCTTAAGTTTCAAACCTGTCACAACAGTATGGTCTTCATCTGTACCAGTTCTCAGGTGAGCGCTTTGGACCATCATGGCCCTCTTGTATGGTATTTTCTGTTTCAAGGAAGTCTCTTCTGAACCTAAATCCAGTGTAGGTGGAAAGTGCCATCCAGGATTAGCCTGTGCAGACTGCATATGCTAATCGGGGACAATATTTGACGCACATGCATTAAGCCCGTTTTTTCCACGACACCCCTCATTAGTTTTATAATGCTTGACACGTTATTAAATGTTACTAGAATAAGCTTGAGATTGGCTGTCAGGCTGCATAATGTGTTTCATTAAAAATGAGATTGTGTATATTATATCAGCAGGGCTTTTTACCTAGGCTGGGGATGGGGCCCATAGCCTAAGTTTTGGGGAAAGTATTGCAACAAATGTGGTAAAAGGGGAACAAAAAGTCCTAGTGTGAAGTCAATTTTTTTAGGAAAAGTGCACACATTTTGCTAGGGGATGATGCTAGGTAAAAAAAGCGCTGACAAGTATCAATCAAAGCATAATATTATTTTAATTGAGTTTTAGAGGTTACTCGATAAATATATAGGGAATGATCTACTATCAAATACATAACAAGCGCTGCTCAAAAGGAGCATGTTTGAAAGCCGGGAATTTGTTTGTACAGTGTCTAACAAATTCTATAAATGTTTTTTTATCAGTATAGTGCCTCAAATTAAGGGTTCTAAACATGAATGTCAATTTGTATTTGTTAAAAGTAGGGATGGGACCTATTGCTTGAAGATTTGAGTATTCAAATATCGGATAATATTCTAATATAAAAAACGAATACGAATATTCAATTTTCAAATGTATTATTTATTAGATTCCAATTTCTTTAAAAAATCATGTTTTTCTCCAGTTTGATTGCAAAGTTAACATGAATTCCAGTCGTATTTCCTGCCTAGCAGGTGGGTGGGGCAGTGTAATGTGTTTACAACACATGCCAAACATGTCCAATTAACGACAATTAATAATTGGCAGGGGGGCCACTTCTTTACCAGGGCCGCAAATTAACGGTTTGTAGGAGGCGCAAATATGACACATTGTATCCACATATAACAAAACTGGGCCATGTTGTGATAACGGTTTCACAGTTTGGACAAGGCGTTCATTGTTGTTTATTTAACCTTAAGTGACATCTATACGGTTAACTTGTTTATAGTAAATTAGAATTACTCTCCAGTAAACCAATCAGAATGAATCCATTATCAGCCAATCAATGTCTTTAACAAAATTAGCATGATCTGGTCAATCTTAATATACATCACTTGTTAATTGTTCTCGATTGTATCAACACCGTATTTATATTACAAGAGTCTTTAATAATAAACAACGCCACCATCACGTGCTTGGAAGTACTTTACGCGGTCATTAGACAAAACCCAGGCAACGTGTAATCTGCACAGCAGATACAATCTTCATGGTTCTAAAAAAAAAACTGAACGATTAACAAATTAATTAACAATGCATTGAACAATATCTTACATTTCTTTATATTTGCCTAACACTCACAAAGTTATATCGCTCATTTACCACTGAAACAAGGTAAAACAACTATGTACACGTAGTATACATATTTCGGATAGGTAAATATATGGACAGAGTGCCGTATATAATAGTATATAGTAGTAATTACTAAACGAATATTCGAATATATTGGAATACTAAAAAGAATATTCGAATATTGATTTCAGTATTCGATCCCATCCCTAGTTAAAAGCTATTGAATTTACAAAGATATTCAACATTTCTGTATGACCATCCTAGCCGGGCAGCAGTGAGAATAAAACAAGACCAGGGTGTGGCTTCGGATCTTTCCCTACATGCACGTCAAAGTAAACATGATAGTAATAAAATACTTGCACGTCAAAGTAAACATGATAGTAATAAAATACTTGCACGTCAAAGTAAACACGATAGTAATAAAATACTTGCACGTCAAAGTAAACATGATAGTAATAAAATACTTGCACTTCAAAGTAAACATGATAGTAATAAAATACTTGCACTTCAAGTAAACATGATAGTAAGAAAATACTTGCACGTCAAAGTAAACATGATTGTAATAAAATACTTGCACATCAAAGTAAACATGATAGTAATAAAATACTTCAACGTCAAAGTAAACATAATAGTAATAAAATACTTGCACATCAAAGTAAACATGATAGTAATAAAATACTTGCACGTCAAAGTAAACATGATAGTAATAAAATACTCTTATACTAGAGCCTTTCCATAACAGCATTTTATTTTTTTGTAGTCATGAAGAATGTACTGCTTTTATATTTGATATGCATAGTTGTGTCTTCTAGAAAGTGAAATATAAGCTACTACAAATTTTGGTGAACATTGATGACAAAAACAAGAAATATAGAATATAATATTTTTAGTGCTGAAAATATGTCTTAAAGGCTTATATTCACACTTTTTAGCCATCATTATCATCATACAGGAACTTTGACAATGATTGTGATATTTTTAATTTCATACCCCAATATAAAGTGGTTGTATGTAAATGTAAATAGTTGCGTACATTATTTTCATTTAATTACAGGAGGATTAGGTACAACATAAAGATAATAATTTATAATTGTAGATTAAAGAAAATAAATGTAAGAAAGACGGCAATACAATATTAGTAATTCTAATTGAACAGTAAAATCAAACAAGTCAATACTAAGTTGGTTACAGTAGTAGTTGAAAAGGAAATAAAAAAGTTAAACATGACAGAGATGAACATAGATGTAGTATCTCTACTAATATTGATCTTAATAATAGTAGTCTTATGTTGTCTTTCAGTTTGAGTGAAGAAGCCCGCAGGTGGATGAAATTGTTTGGCGCAAAACAGATAGATAACATTGGGTTCCGAGACTCGTACTTTTTGATTGGTCAGAAAGGTCTAACTATGGGCAATGTTATGGAGTTTGTAAGTGGCTCTATAGAACATTTAGATTGCCCATTTGGTAGTTGGTCTTGTTAGTCTGCACAGGCTAATCTGGGAAGGCATATTTTGCCTACAGTGGATTTATGTTTAGAAGAGACTTCCTTGAAACAGAAAATACCATAAAAATGGAAAGTGTCGTCCCGGATCAGCCTGTGTTGACTTATCCCACGACATGCCTGTCGTCCCAGATCAGCCTGTGCTGACTTATCCGACGACATGCCTCATAGGTAATTGGTAGCGTAGTAAATAGCAGCTTCCACAAATGTCAATCATATTCACATTAATTTGCAATATAATCCAATCATTGCACTTACAGATCACATGTTTAGCGGTTAAACTCTTTCATATAAAGAGCATGTGCGTAATGTTTTTGATTGTCAATTAATGGAAATTAATCCTTTAACAATAGCTGGGGCAGAGTATCAACTGTTCGTGGCAAAACCCGGGTCGGTCTTTTGTAAGCTGTTGCAGAAAGGAATAAAGGAATATTGACTGTCTCAGTGATAATAAAATACGTTTTAGATTGTTAGACTACCATTTTTAATTTTCATCGTTTAACTTTCAGAATATCATATGCAGTATTAAAGTATTTGGTTAAGCAGTTTCTGTATAAATGATATTTGACATGATAATTGTGTTATTGATCTATATTTGTGCGTGTTACAATTTGATGGATAATGTTTGGTTGTTATCAGCTTGTACAAAAGAAACAGAAGACGTTTGCTGATCCAATTGAGAAGATGGGGTGTCTGTCTCTACCATGTATGTTTTTTTGCTAAACTATTACTAAATCAAGTTGTACAACGAACAAGCCTAACATTATGACAATTATTGCTTTGTAAAATGTGCACAAATTGACTCCTGCAAATGTTCTGTTAACCTTGTGTTTTACTCTAGTTAATAGTTCATGTTAAGCTTTCATAAATTCATGTTGTTAGCTCAACCACAGAAGTTATAATTGAGACTGCTGCCATTGCAGTGTGCATCATGGTGGTAAAAGCTAGAAAGGGCATCATCCATTTGATAATAAAAATAATGACATAGTTCTCAAGTATTTATTTTAGACACTTTGTCTGCCATTTTCAAACCTGACCTGTAAATTTCCTGTATGCAGTGGGTGAAATCCAGCCTGTAGAAAACGTGTTGCCCAAGATCTTGGTTCAATCAGAGCTGAAGTTCGGTCCAGATCTGCCCAACTGCGGGCTGTCCACTGGTTGCCATGGTGAAACCTTCCCCGTGATGGTGAGCACTGGAGTCAAGAGTGACGTTCTCCCAGAGATATGTGTCAGTGAAAAAATGTAAGAATTGGTTTTCATAGAATGGAAATTACATTCTCTGTTAATGTCTGAAACCATTGTCAGGCCTCAAAGTATGACAAATGGCCCAATGACCCAGTATTACTAGCATACATGCCATAATTTTTTGGATAATTTCCGGGACTCTGCCGGCAAATTTCCGGGATTTTTACTTAATTTCCGGGACATGTACGTAAGTTTATTATTTTTGAAGAAAAGCGTTCTTCTTTGGATGGGAAAATCGTTTTGGCAAGAAATAGGGGCATGTGTTTATATTTTTATTCCAATCCAAGGCAAAGTACTTTTTTCATGAACTTTTTTTTTTGTTATAAAATAAATAGGAATAAAAATATTAATTAAAATGCTAAAGATCGCAAAGTTATTCCACTACGAAACTTATTTACAAAAAGTAAAGATTTAAAAGTTCTTTCACTACAAAGTTTTTATTGCCAGTTGACACGTCTATATTGAGCAAAGCACATATTTGGTGCAAGCACGCTTTCCATGCGTGGAACGTGATGTCGTTGGTGCATGCAGACATTTTGCGCTCTTTTCTAGCAAAATACAGGTTTTGCATGCCATAACAAAAAATGTGTGTATACAACTGAAATACCCGAAATTTTAAAGAAAGTAATTTAAAACAATGCCTTATTTAGGTAGTGAACAAACTGCAGATGTGAACAGCGCAAACCATTGAGTAAACTTCTTTTACTTACGGTCGGGATTATCAGTACTCTTTCGTTATCAACTGATGCTTACTAATGCTTGTATAAATGTGCTTTACACAGGTTGGTCGATCGTTCACGGCATTGGCAAACTGAAATAACTCATCTTTTTAATTGGCTAATATAGGGTTTTCTGTGGGAATGAAGTTCGGCCTTCAGGGCAGAGCTACTCGGTGACTTATTGCAGCTTAAGAATGCAGCGATTAGAGTGAAAGTGTGACAACTGCTGTTTTTTTATGACACGTTGCGTAACAGGACAAATTACGGGATTAGTGGTGTGTCAAAAGTTAATCTAATATAGGTATGCACAGTTTTTATGATTTCCGGGACATATGATCTAATTCCGGGACTGTGGGATGGGCACTGCATTCCGGGACAATCCCAGACGATCCGGGACATATGGCATGTACGATTACTTGCCCAGTGACTTGATTCTTGCTACAGTATCCACTTGTTATGTTTATTCCTGTCCACTTGATATGTTTATTCCTTTCCACTTGATATATACATGTATATTCCAGTCCACTTGATTTGTTTATTCCTTGATTTGTATATTGTAGTTTCATAAACAAGTAATGCAGATACTTTGGTTGTGACAGATATATTTGTCCTAAAAAAAAATTCTGCATGATGATTAATATTTATAGAGTAATGGGAAAGGATGTCAACAATGCCGGCCGCGGAATGAATGTCGTAATTGTAAACTCTAAAACTGGCCAGCCAAAGTCTATAAGCAGATATGATACGTACGAAAAAGGTATGCTTTTCTCTTAATATTTGTTTCATTATAACTGCTATATTAAATAGGTAAGACATTTGACTTATCCAAGTTTTAGATAACGAAGTTCAGCAGTACTGTCAGCAACATTCAGCTATTTGACATACATCCTGGCTTCACAAATACTAAAATATCCATACAGAACCTTTGTTTTAACTTCAAATCTTGGCCGATGAAACTGGCTGTTACTTAGGCGCAATGAATTCCATTGGCTTATATTTAAGATTAATACAAGACAGTTTATGTGGCATTTTCATCATCAAAGACAGATTTTGAAGATTGCTTCAAAAGCATGTGTCTGTGTACCAGAAATTGATTATTTTAAAGTATTGCCTAACATTGCTATGGTTACAGACAGCATTCACATGGAGATCCTGCTGGAGACAATGAGTGACACGGACATCGTCATCATCTCTGTCCACGATGATGGCTCTCGAAAGTGAGTAAAAGTGTGTTCTTTGTACAATGCTACTATGTAACAGATATATACCCATATATGCTGGTTCAACCTTTTTTTCAATGCACATTGTTACTATGTTTTCATACATGTATGTTGCTTCGGCCATCTTTGAATGTGCATTGTTGCTATGGATTCATAAAGGTATGTTGGTTCTGGAATTCTTTCAGAGCACAGAATAATTGTGGATTCATATGTTGGTTTGACCTTTTCCTATTGTAGTACAGATTTTTTTCTAGTTGAACTGTAAATTGTATTAAACTAAAACAAATATGTTTGTTCAAACTATTTTGAAGTATTCCACTGATGTTCATTCAGTAAACTATGTTAAAACAAAACAAAGTATGCCCCTGATGTTTATTCATATGGAGATGTACCCTATGTTCAAACAAAACAACATATACCCCTGATGTTCATTCAGATGGAGATGTAACCTATGTTCAAATTAAACAAAGTATGACCCTGATGTTCATTCAGATGGAAATGTACCCTATGTTCAAACAAAACAAAATATACCCCTGATGTTCATTCAGATGGAGATGTAACCTATGTTCAAACTAAACAAAGTATGACCCTGATGTTCATTTCAATGGAGTATGACCCTGATGTTCATTTAAATGGAGATTTAATCTATGTTCAAACTAAACAAAGTATGACCCTGATGTTCATTTAAATGGAGATGTAATCTATTTTCAAACTAAACAAAGTATGACCCTGATGTTCATTTAAATGGAGATGTAATCTATGTTCAAACTAAACAAAGTATCACCCTGATGTTCATTTAAATGGAGATGTAACCTGTGTTCAAACTAAACAAAGTATGACCCTGATGTTCATTTAAATGGAGATGTAAACTACTCCACACCCAAACCAATTATGTCATCGATGTTCATTCAAATGGAGATGTAACCTATGTTCAATCTAAACAAAGTATGACCCTGATGTTCATTTAAATGGAGATGTAAACTACTCCACACCCAAACCAATTATGTCATCGATGTTCATTCAGATGGAGATGTAACCTATGTTAAAACTAAACAAAGTATGCCCCTGATATTCATTTAAATGGGTATGTAAACTACTCCACACCCAAACCAATTATGTCATCGATGCTCATTCAGATGAAGATGTAACCTATGTTAAAACTAAACAAAGTATGCCCCTGATGTTCATTCAGATGGAGATGTAACTTACTCCACACCCAAACCAATTATATCATCGATGTTCATTTAAATCGAGATGTAATCTATGTTCAGACTAAACCAAGTATGTTCTTGATGTTCCTTCAAATTTAAATATAAACTATGTTGACACAAAACCAAACATACTGCTGATGTTCATTCAAATGGGGACGTAAACTTAGTTAAAAAATAAACCAAGTATTTCTCTGCTCTACAGGTTAACCCTTCACACAATGGAGATGATCAACGGCCTGGGGAGCAGCCTCATTCAGAACCTCAAGTTTCGGGACGTCTGGTACTTTGTTGGGCAGAAGGGTCTTAAGGGCTTCTCTACTCTTGAGAAAGTAGGACTCTCCCTTTGACTGGTTTTCTGTCTGTCTTATTTGTACAGTTCTTGTTTGAATTCATTGTTTCTTTAAAGCTTATTTAAGTTATAAAAGTACTGGTTCTACCCAGGAAACGGACTTTAGAGTGTCTCAATAATCCTTAGGCTTTCAATGCAATTGAGCTAAAATAAATACTCATATCCTGTTTAAACCGTAATTCAACATTTTTTTGGGCAAAAAAACAAATCTCTTGTCAAGAATTGTTCATTTGGTATAAATATGTATTTTGAATATCAGATCAGCTATGCAGGGATGGATGGTGAATGGCCAACACCTCTCAAAGACTCATTCTGTGTCTCTAGTAAAGGTAGTACTAATTACATGATTGCTGTTCCTACACAAGTCACTGTCAGTGTTGGTCTTAAAAATAATATAATCTTAATTTGGAAAAAGTGATTCTAAAGTATGCAGTATGACAATTTGTGTATTGTGTTGATTGCAGACTTCAACTTCAAGGGAAATAATAATATGCATATTTGGCTGCTGTAAATTTAATGATTGACAAGTTTTATATATTATTTTCAATTGATTAATCATTTTGTACACATATTTTTGGTTCCCATCTTTCAACTCATATTTGCTTACCAGTCCTTTTCAGCAGTACAATCAACAAACTATATCCCTGACCCAGTTGCCAGGAGGAATGACATGAAGCGAACGTTCTGCAAGAAATATGATGGATATGGGGACTTCTGCTCAGGTGCAGTATGGCTTTCATATGAGTTGTGTCGTGGGAAACCCGGGCTTAATGCATGACTTCCTTGAAACAGAAAATACCATACAAGCAGAAAGTGTCGTCCAGTATTAGCCTTTGCGCTGCACAGGCTAATCTGGGACGACGCTATGCACATGCATTAAGCCTGGGTTTCCAACAACACGCCTCATATGTTTGTCAACACTTTGCTGATGCTCTGTGCCATTTGCACATTCGCTTGAGTGTTTGATCATAAGTCCAATTGCTCCACCATGTGTAGTTGTCACAGGCGAATCTTTTGCTGCACTCAGTAAAATATAAATGTGATGCCCATAGCCAATACACTGAAACACATGTGCCCTTTTAAAATCATACATTTCAAGGTGCATTAATATCTCAGGGCAGAATATAACCTTAGTTATAAAATGTTAGCTTGAATATATGCTTCCATAAATGTCAGTTATATAAATATAGATATAGTGATTGTACCTGGTTATCTACTAATGGGCTGTATCCCACTTCACACAAAATGTGACAATTTCAAACATTATTTTTTGTCGGAATACAGTTTAACAAGACAACATTAGCTATGAATAGCTATTTTTTCGACATTTACAATGCTTGTAATGCACATCGCAAAGCATTGACAGGAAATGTATCCTCTAACAATATGTTGAAGAGCTAAATGTATTAGTGGCAAGATCTGGATATGTTTATTTTCTTGAAAATAACATGCCACGGAGATTGAATTTGTAATTTTGATATATATCTGTCTCTTGTTGAAATTGTAACCATGGTAATTAATTATAATTTCAGTTGAGCATGTGGACGACCCATTCCTGACTCCAGCCATGCTAGTGGATGACAGGCTGGCTCAGAATGCTGTGTACTCATCACCTATCATCGTTATACCAGGTCTGTGTTTGTATTTCTACATGGTCCATGCTTCTTGCTTGCATGCAATCAACTTAAGTGTACAAAAAAATGTTTGTTTCAGGTTACATGCCCCAAAAAATTAGGGTAGGTAGACTTCTAGTTAGGGATTTATTTATTTGTCGTTGTTTAAAGATTTTGAAGCTGAATAAATATTCAAAACGTATCGGTAATATCCTAAAAAAATTGTTTTGAAGTGAATGCTACATGTGTTAAAACAGAACACTTATTTATAAAAAAAACATTAACTTATTGGAGAAAATATATAAAACAAAAAAATATCTGACAATTTCAATAAAATGTTCTAGGGTCTGGGCATTTTTTTAGGGTAGGTCGGGCAACGTGAAACAAACATATTTTTTTTACGCCTTACTATGGAGGGAGGGAGGGAGGGATGGAGGGAGATAGTGGGGGCAGATATATAAAATTGATGAGCAACTGTCATTTTATACTATGTTACATTGTGAAGGACATCAAAAAAGTAAACAGGGGCCACATATAGCAGCGTAATTCAATACACTGTACAATTATATTGACATTAAAATTAAATTAAATTGAGGCGTGTCGTGGGAAAGCCGGGCTTAATTATTGTGCGTAAAGTGTCGTCCTGGATCAACATGTGCAGTCTGCACAGGCTAATCCGGGATGACACTTTCTGCTTTTATGGTATTTTCTGTTTCACGGAAGTATCTAAACATAAAGCCATTGTAAGCGGAAAGTGGACGACACTTTACGCACGTGCATTAAACCCAGTTTTCCCATGAGACTTCACAATTATATTGACATCACTACAAAAAAACATGTGTTTCACTAATTAATTCTACCTGTGCTACATAGTATGCGTGCTCTTGTTTCCCACAGGGTTCAACCACAATGCCCTGGTCCAGACCCTGGAGACAGTTGTCATGCAACCCGGTGTCCACCCTGAACTTGTGATGGTATGTGCCTTAATATTCTCTTTTATAACTATTTAATTTGAATTGCAATGATATGAGGTTAAATTTTATTTACCAGTCTGTGTATTTTGATTAATTCCAGGAGGTTGGGCATGCTTTAAACCGGTTTAACCCCCCAATGCTTTGCATTGACAGTTCCAAGGCAGTGACCCCAGTTTTAATCATTTTTATGTTTTGTGTTTTGTTGTATGTATTGTCCTGTACTGTGTAGGCAATTGGTCACTTGTCTTAAATAAAGGACTAGCGGATGTTAATAAGGGGTTCTTTGCTGTCGATGTCTCTGAGTTTCATTATTCTTATATTGAACCCATATGCGCCTTGAGTCTTTCTCTCCAGTATCTGAAATACATAAGTCAAAGATTGTTGTTTTTGGCTGAAACATACATTAAACCCACATTTACATAGTTTAAAAGTATCCAATATGTACAGTGTATTTCTGTCCCATTTATAATTATATGGTTCTCTCCCTGTTGTCTGCATGTTTTTGTATGTGTTTCTCTGTCTTGTATTTGCTCATTTTTTTCCACCACTTCAAGGATTTTTTATGTGTAGAAAACTCTGGTTATTTAGGTTGTCATTTTCCATTTCCTTGTCATAACTGTCTAGTGTGTCACATGTGAACAATAATTATTTGTACCATAATCACTGTACAAGAGTCACAGTAAGTTACATGAATCATGTACCAGTATTTAACTGATATGTATTGCAGTACAAATAAGTTTTGTGAACACAAAATGTACATTTTGAAATGGACATTGAAATGTAAATGTGGTGTTTCATGGGAAACCCAGGCTTAATGCATGTGCATAAAGTGTCATCCCGGATAAGTCTGTACAGTTTGTATAGGCTAATCCAGAACGACACTTTACGCCTACAGTGGATTTATGTTTAGAAGAGACTTCCTTGAAGCAGAAAATACTATAAAAGTGGAAAGTGTCATCCTGGATTAGCCTGTTCGGACTGCACATGCTAATCCGGGACGACACTTTACGCACATGCATTAGGCCTGGGGTTCCCACAACATGCCTCAAATTTAAGTAGAGTAAAGCAGTATAATAGGTGAATCAATCATAAATATCTTATCAATTGTGTACAGTATATATGCCATTCTTTGCTTATATACTGTGCATTTCTATGAATCCTTGTAAGCATTCTCAGTTGTGTATACTATGTGCCTCTCATAGGTTGCTTATGACGAGAAGTTTCCGGAACACGGGGAACTGGCAGCCATGTTTGGGTTCAGGAATATGTCGGTATCAGACACTACAGAATACTCAGGTAAGTGCATTGGCAGGGTTCACGCTGCCAGCTTGCCTTATAAATCCAGGGCTACCATTGTGAATATCTGGCGGAAGAAAAATTAGGCATGTCGTGGGAAAACCGGGCTTAATGCATGTGCGTAAAGTGTCATCCCGGATTAGTAGTGCAGTCCGCACAAATTAATCGGAGACGGCATTTTTCGCCTACAGTGGATTTAAGTTTAGAAGGGACTTCCTTGAACAGAAAATACCATAAAAGTGGGAAGTGTTGTCCCAGGTCAGCATGTGCGGACTGCACAGGCTGATCTGGGACGACACTTTACGCACACGCATTAAGCCCAGTTTTCCCACAATACACCTTCATTATTTTCTTTATAAAATGCTACAAATTGATCCATTTTACCATTTGCTTACAAAGTAAGGTAACTTTTGATAAAGAAAATTTTCAGCTTGAGGGAGTCCTGCAGTTATAGTTGACTTGCTATATGTTTATGGCTCGAACTCACTTGTCTCGAATCTAGTTGGCTTGAAGTTTCTTCGCATGACCAATTTTGTATTGCTTTATATTCATATACATTTCTGATGTTTGGCTCGAATTTGCAAGGGGAGAATTTTCTGATAGCTCGAAGTGTTTGTCACGGTCCCAGTCATGGTCTGCACACCCTAATTTGTTTGTTTGGCTCAAATCCTTTCAGGTTGCATTAAGTCGCTAATCAACTAGACGCACTTGATAACTGTCAAGCATTAAGATGACGCAATAATTTCATAGCTGTTGCAAATTTTTCATTGACACAATTGCTTAGTGGTTTGAGTAAAGTATGACATTGGTATTTTGTATAAAGTAAGTGTTTTTTGAGAATCAGCATTCTTATAAGAGTCTGAGGACAACTACAAAATTCCCTTGTCACAATATAAAGAGTCTTATCATGACATCAATTATTCAATATCACGCAGACAGACATTATTTCATTCTTAAACAAAATAACAAATTAATAAACTTTGTTGTATCATGCTTTTACGCTACATGTGTAAAGGATGCTAAATTATATTTCAAAATTGTGCTACGTATTGAATAACTTGTGTTTTGTTTAGCATGAGTGTGATAATTTTATGTGATTGTGCTACGTATTGAATGTGTTTCTGTTATAAAATAATGTAATGTAATAATAAATACTGTAAATAAATATTTAAAGATCTATCAATGTTAATAGATCTCTGGTGATTGTTAATGCATATTTAATTAGAAGTAAGGGGTTAAGGCTTTCAAAATATTCTTCAATTGGAGATTTAGAACTGAAGCAAACGAATTTCCGCCTGTGGTAGTAAACGAATTACATGTATTTGCTCAACTGTCTATACCTGACGTATTTAGTTATTCACTAATGTGTTACAGTTCAAGTTTTCAAAGCATTGGAGAAGGGTGCAGAGATGTTTGCAGATTCTGTGAGTTTATAAATAAAGAGTGTATAAATAAGGCGTGTCGTGGGAAAACGGGGAATAATGGATGTACGTAAAGTGTACTTCCGGATCAGCTTTGCAGTCCACAGAGACTTCCTTGAAACAGAAAATACCATAAAAGCGGAAAGTGTCATCACGGATCAGCCTGTGTGGACTGCACCGGCTGATCCGGGACAACACTGTACGCATGTGCATTAAGCCCAGTTTTCCCATGACACTTCTCGAATACATGTTATTTAGAATGCATTATCTAACTTGCTTTATGTATCAAGCATTCATGTAGGCATATTATGTCCAAGACGTTACTGGTATATGCATGTACAAAATGTACAAATTACTAGACTGTAGCATAAGCCATGAAGCATTTACATGATGTGACATAATTTTAGTTGTAAATATACATTTGTTATTATTCAAAGAAGAATTGACATAATATAATTTTCTTGAAAATGAATTTTTTTTCATGAGTTCCAACATTATTTTAATAAAACTTTTAAAACATTCTGTGGTTATTTGTCACTGTTGAGTAATGCATGACTTGAAAAGTCAGGGAAATTTGATTTTTTTTCAAGGTCAATGAATTTCAGGGAATTTTGAGAAAAAGTCAATGAAAAATCAAATTCCAAAAATGTCAGTGTAAAGTCAGGGAAAAATATGCCTGAAGGTGAAAAATAACCGGTATACAAATTGGCAGGTTATGACTTTGGCAGTCATCAGATGTTTTGAGTACTAAAATGTATGTATAAATACATAATATGTAACAGTATTTTTAGTCAGAAATACATATCTTAACAGTTTGTAAATGTCCTAGTGTGAGTTAAATATGATTTGTTCATGGACTTACCTTCCTGAAGATTTGGACGGCTAAAACGAGAGGAGTAGGCCGTTGAAAATGGGTGGTTTTGGTCAGTGAGAAACTGGATTTAGTCAGGGAAATGTCAGTGAAAAGTCTGGTAATTTTTTTGCACCATTTGCTCACAACCTTGCATGTGCAGCCCAAAAAATTACTCGGAACTTCAACCTGTTTGTACGTAACATGTTTGATGCTGATTGTCAAAATTAAAAAAGATTTCTTTGGTTTCCCTGGTTACAGAAGTACATGATAGTGCTAGAGGAAGAACTGATGTTGTCGCCAGACTATTTAAGCTTCCTAGCAGCATGTACTACACCACTTGAAAAAGATGATACATTAGTTGGGGTGTCTGCCTTTAATTACAATGGTAGGTATGACATTAGCTAGCTATACAATGATTGTAAATATATTTTGTTTTATATATGTTGAATAAAATGTGAGGAAAACACAAACTTCATGCTTATGACGAGTGTTGATTCTGTGCCTTTAAAAAATTTGAATGAAGGCTATAGGAAGTGAAAAAGATTGTCAAATTTATTGAGAAATCTATTAGGTAAAAAGTACAATTATAAAGTTGAGATTTTATTCTTTTCTTAAGTTTAAGAAACAGTTTAAGAAACAATTTAAGAAACAGTTTAAGATGGTTTAATGGCTGTTTTCATCTAATACATTAGAAATACCCTTTAATAGAAAAAATCTTATCAAAGAATTTACCCTAAAATAAAAAAGACATACCTTATCCTTGAACATCCCCTGTCATAGAACATACTCTATCATAACCTATCATAGAACATACCTTGCCATAGGACATACCCTATCATAGAACAAACCATATCGTTAAAATTACCCTATCATAGAAAATACTTTATCATAGAACATGCCCTGGCATAGAACAAACCATCTCGTAGATCAAACCATATAATAGAACATACCATATCATAGAACATACCCTGGAAGAGGACATACCCTGCCATGGAACAAACCATCTCACAGAACCACCCTATCGTAGAACATGCCCTGTGAGAGAACAAATCATCTCATAGAACATACCTATTGCAGAACATAAACTATAAAATATAACATGTTCTTCCACTGTTTTGCAGGCCTGGATGGAATGCGAGCTAACAAATCTCTTGTGTATAGGGTAGAGGATTTCCCAGGTCTTGGGTTTATGATCAAAATGGATTTCTTCCAAACACATATGAAACAAAAGATGAAAAGCTGCTGTAATGCAAGGTAAGGTAGAGCTCCATTATGCAGTGATAGAAGATGGAAGACTGAATGTGAGATATTGTATGGTTGTAATATTGCTTAAGAGCTAATATATTATTATCATAGTGTTCACATAATTATATTAGTGCAAATTTAACCTTATAAGGTCAGACTAATCAATGATGTGTTAACTACTACATGTACACAAAATATAGTAAATTTGCAATATAGTGTAATGCAATATATTGTGTTCCCTGAAATGTATTTTTCTGATAACATAATTATAATCCATAAATGCAACCATATGCAATTTATTCCATGCTTAAGACTGTCTCCTTTAAGGAAGTATATTTAACAATATCATGTTTTCTGTATTTTTGTTTCCTATAAAAAAGTATATTTTACAATAACATGTTTTCTGTATTTTTGTTTCCAATAAAGAAGTTTATTTTACAATAACATGTTTTCCATATTTTTGTCTCCTATAAAGACGTATATACATGTATTATAATGACATGTTTTCCTCTTTTTCTTTCTGAAAGTATTCCTTATATGAAGTTCCAGTTTCTTTGTAAGACCATGAGAGTGTGCTCTTTATATTAGGACCCGTATTGCTTTTGTGTTCAAACAGAATATGCAAATGACACCGTAAGACTTGACTTTGGTCAATACGCCCTCAATTTCTCGCAGGAGTTGGGAAGGCTGGTCCCTGCAGTGCGACGCTGGCCACCCGTGTCACATGCTCGTCCCGGACGTGTCCCGGGTGTTCAGACATGCGTACGAGGGCATAAACGGCGACATGGAATATATAACCAGTCTGTTCAACATGCCCAGGGAAACCAGTTTGTAAGTACCTGGTTGACCAAGGGCATCAAACTCCTTGCAGCAGTTACCTCCCCTATCGATTTCTGTAACCACTGCCATAACAAGTAAAATCCTTCCTGATCTGGAAGTATTACGTTGTTGTAACTTTTACTTATTTAATGCAACTCAGAGCAATTTTCTACAAAATGGGACTTTATATATATATAATCATTTACAGTCAATTATGAAATAAGGAAAAGAAAACAACTACTTAAAACCATATGTTATAACTAGACAATATTAATCAGTCATTATCATGTGGTTTGTTATGACGGCAGTGATTTGATTTGAGCTATGCTGAGAACCAGTGCATATTGTGCACTACTGTTGACATACAAAGGACATGTGTATCAAAATACATCAAGTTGATATATATTTGTGTATGTGGAATGTTTTTTCTTTGTACTTATAATGTACTACCAAGTCTTGTAAATAATTAAATAATTATGTATTGTAAATGGGATGAAATTCAATATGACCAGTAACACCAAATGTCCAACCATCCTGTTCAACACACTCGGGGAAAGCAGAGACAATGGGGCCAGAGATAATGGGGCCAAAACTCATTGTGTTGTGTCAGGATTTTTTGTTGTTGACTTTTTTTGTACTAGCAAGTCTTGTCATTATATTATTTAAAATGGAATTAAATATTATATATATGGGGCCTGTCGTAGGAAACCGGGCTGAATGCACATGCGTAAAGAGTCGTCCTAGATCAGCCTGTGCAGTCCGCTTACCAGGGACGACACTTTCCGCTTTTATGGTATTTACTGTTTCGAGGAAGTCTCTTCCAAACATAAATCCACTGTAGGCGGAAAGTGCTGTCCTGGATTAGCCTGTGCAGACACTTAACGCACAATCATTAAGCCCGGTTTTTCCTCCTCAATTATTATGAATTATTGATATATAAGTCTAGATATATAGGATTATTCATTTGTTGTGCATGTACTAAATTATGTCTGTTTTAGAATATACATGTAGTTGTTTTTGGTTCTTTTGCTGCTGGATGCTGGTCATAATGCTAAATTATTGCCTGCACCATGTCCATGTTTTAAGTAACCACCAAGTAAATTGGCAGTGAATCCGTATGGATATGGAATCCACATGTTTTGTAAAATATAAGTTCAGTAAAAATGGGTTGTAACCCATTGTGTTTAAAATGTTGCTAGCTGCTCAGTTTAAACATTCAAAGTTTTAATTAACAGGGACTCAAAAGTGTTGCTGCAAGGTTTGGAGGACCTGACAGTATCCCATTATGATGCTCATTTAAAGACGTTGCTATCAAGTGCCACCATCCTTAGACCAGAAGAGCTTCAGAAATGTTCACATGAACTCTCCTTGTATAAAGTTAACAGGTTCGTAGTTTGTAGTTGTTTGTTTTCTTAATTACAGATTTGTGTGTGTGTGTATCAATTCTGTGGAAATTAGTTTAAAACTATTTATTTAGGTTTGACAGTGTCGAAAGCCAGTGGCTTATTGCGACATTTTTGAGACCATTTCCTGAGTAGAACTAGCACTTGGTGACTATGTAGAATCATCGTTTGAGTAAGGATGGAACTTTCGACCTCCCAACTGCAAGTCAAACACCATATCCATTACACTACTGCGACCTTGAAATTACTTATAGTACAATTAAAGAACTCTCTTACTATGAAACACTTTGATCTGCAAAATACAAGTTGAATCGGTATTTCAAATGACCTCAACCAAACAGTGAATATACTCAGTATATCTATAAATATCTTTTCTTTCCTCAAGGTATGCAATCATGGTGTCTTTTGGAAATCATGCAACCAATGCTGCATAAATATTTGAAATCCCTGATGATTACTTTCATATTATATCACTTTTACTCATAACATAAAATGTATGCCACATTTTCCATGCCCTTTACTTATTCCTTTCTTCTAGTAATCAAACTTTTGAGTGCTATTTTGCAATATTCCCTTCTGAAATTTAGTGCACATAATCTAATGGTAACATTGCAATGGAAATTCTCCTGTCCATTGTCTGTGAATTAATTATTTCACAAGTAATATTCCATTGTTATCTGAAAGTGATATTATATGTTGTATTATAATATTTACAGGAGTTACGTGTTATATTACAAAAATAAAGACAGCACAACATTACGAAAAATCAGTGAATGTTTCGGGCTGCCATTTTCTGAGAAGTATCGTTCAAAAAATTTATACAGAGGAGTTGTGAGGTAACTGAAAATACGCTGAAATATTTATGTTTAAAACTACTGTTGATGTAACTGTAACCAGTTATTTGTATGTCAAATCTTTTATGTTGATATATTGTTTTGGCTTTCTTAGACAAACTATCTGCATGTTTATAACGGGTATTTTAACAAAAAGATAAAACAGTAGAAATATTTGTGCTTGACTCAGTGACTTATTCAGATTCAATATATTACAATGTTATTAACTTATTTATATATTTACAAAAAAAAGAATGGATATCTGAAAAATAACTTGAAAGGCATGCATGTATACATTGCATTGTAAAGTCAATATTCAGCACATGTTAGATTTATTGTGTTGAAATAAAGTAAAGAAAATTCAATGGCGTAATATTTAGTTCAATGCACACTTAATTAAGGTATAAAATAATGGTAAAATAGTACTAATATTATACATTTTATTCAGTCTTATGCATGTATGGTACCTGTTCTTTCAGACTTACCTACAAGGGAAACAGCGTCACACTGGTATCGTCAGATTCACCTTTCTCATCACTGAAGCCAGCGGATGTCCCTTTCTTCAGTCAGTCACCGTAGCTAAGATCAGCCTCTGTGACTGTTGACAGAGGCCCTCATTCCCTCTCACAAAACATGTATGCATCCCTCAGCCGGAAATAACAATAATCATCGGCTGTAGCTGAAAAAAGATGTTGTTTTCTGATCGTACTTTCATAGTGAAATTGGGTCTTTCGATATTCCTCATAAAGTTAATCTTAAGTATTCATTATCAAGTTAACTTACTAGTTAGTTTCAAAAATGGTTATTTTGAAGAAAAACAATTCGAAGATGACAATCCATAATGTTTTTTTCATATTTTATTACCCTTTGCTTAATTTGCAATTTCCAGATTTTTTTTTCGGTTGTTGCAATTTTAAGTGACTACTGGGTATCATTGCATAGTCACCAGGTCTTTATTTAAATGGGAGTTTCATTGTATTTAATTTGTCTAATTTCTAAATCAGTATTAATGATTGTTGTTTTTGTCACTTTTATCAGTGGATTGATTCTTTATGTACATTTAGATAAAGATTTTATCTTGTATCAATCACTACACAATTGCCGAAAGTCCAAACATATATTTATTTTGTACTGCACTTACATGTATATACACTAAGTGCCATGAAATGGTGTGTCATGTCACTTTAGTTGAACATAAAAAGTTTGTATCGTGTATACTTAATACATCCATCCATTCTATTAATTCCATTCGCTTCTATTATATGCCATTCCAGTACATTGCATTCCATTTTATTACATTTAATTTCATAAATTGGCACACTCCAAGAAGCAGTTTTTACCAGTTCAGTGTTAGCGATACAATTCAGATACAAAGTAATACATATATAGAGTTTATTTCAGTACTCTATAATCTGAAGATGTTCTCACTTATATTAAACAAACATCAGATACTTAATTAATTGAAGATAATCAATATTATGTATTACCAACGTTAACATATTAACCCTTCAATTCCTTTGTTATGAATTATTTGATCTCATGTCGGCACTAAAGCAGTTACTGAATACAGTCTGATTATGACGATTCTTAAAAGTGGTTTCTTAACACATGTGGTCTGTTAATGCAGTGTGACCTGCAAACGCAGATGGTCGTTTGTATGTTCACATGTATGTTTTGTACCTTAATAACCATACACATATATACAGTATTGCTTAATTATGTATGTTCATACAGAATAAAAGCTGAATAAATTAAGTTGTGAAAAATATGTGCTTCATTAACTTCACTAACTTACAAATTGTTATTGTATTGTAACGGTCCTGTCACATCATTTTATTTTATGTTGAAGCAGCATTTAGAATGCCACAGATTGCCAGAAACCACGTGCAATCATGTGTCACAGTCTATGTGTGAATGAGCCAAGCTCACACTGTTTGCTGTTAGAAACAGAGTGTGTTTTGCAGCTGTCGTCGATTTTTCTTTTAGAACATTTTCCTTTCAATGTAATGTTGGTCAACATAACTGAACCATAGTGTTCTTCGAAAATTATGTTAATACCTTGTTATTACTATTTCCTCTTGTTCTTCTGCAGCAAAGTATAATTATAACATCATACAGTGTTATAAAGACTTTGTATGTTAATAATGCCATCAATCAATTAATCAAAGTACCGATTATAAATGAAGTAAAAGGTATTGTGTATACATTATTTAACATTGATATATTTTTATTGAATATTTCATGAAAATGTTTGCAGCAACATTATAATATTTTATGGTGCTACAGTAGTTTAAGACATTGATATGAGTAGACATTGTTTGAAACTTCTGTTGGTGTTTAGTTTAGAAAAGTCATATTGGTTTGTTGATCTATTCTTTAAATAGTCATAATCTGTTAATTTGTATGTTAGGAACATGTATAAGTGTGACACATGGATACATGTGTGGAGTTACACATTAAATGGAACAAATAGTGTAACTATAGACATCATGTTGTGTTGTATGTGCTGTTAATGACAAATTGTGTTGAGCAAATTTTATTTGTTTAACCGCATCAGCATGCATGATGTTGTCAACTAGATCCAGAAATATGTACATGTTTTTAATGTATGCGTTGTTAATTGTTTTTGGAATTGTTGTTTAATGTTTAGTCTTGTTAAGTAAGTCTTTAATGTTGGGAAAGATATTTTTAGTGTCTTTAATGATAACATGTGTAGAACACACTCAGTATGTAGAACAGTAGACCAACCGGAGTATTTTCAAACACTCTGTTAATGTGTTCCTAAATTTTACTAGTCGTTTGTACTAAGTGCCTGTAATGCTGGTATTAAAACAATATATTACCAATGTATTGTATGTCCTACGGGTACTGAAAATTAGATTATATCATGTTCTTCACGAAATGTATGAAATATGATAATTATAACACGCTTTTCCCAATATATTCATGTTCTGTATTTGAGGCGTGTCCTGGGAAACCCGGGCTTAACGCATCTGCGTAAAGTGTCGTCCCGGATTAGTCTGTGCAGTCCGCACAGGCTAATTCAGGACGACACTTTCTGCTTTTATGGTATTTTCTGTTTCAAGGATGTCTCTTCTAAACATAAATCCACTGTAGGCGGAAAGGACGACACTACGCAGATGCATTTAGCCCGGGTTTACCACGACGTACCTCATATGTAATAATTGTGTATTCTATGTTTGAAAATAAATTGAACAGTAGCTGAAATAAGTATTGTTATTTATATTTATTTGTATTTAATAAACAATTAAATATGCAAATATTTTGTTCATTAATACGAATCGTACATATCAAATTTCAATGTGAAAGTATCCATCTAGTATTTGTTTTTTCACAGTAGGATAACAACTTTTGATAAATCATGTTAAAGGTTCTTATGTTATCTGCAGAATTACTTTGACTGATATAATGATATAATAGTATCAACGAAGATCAAGAAATTCTGTATCATCTATTGAGTTGTTACGCTCATGAAACAAGATGTTTCAGTGGAGAAAAAAAACACCATTTTGAGGTGTGAAGAACTCCAGTGTTTGTTTGTTGTCTGTTCTGACGTAGAGTGTCACTATAATACATTGATACATGTTATCCTCGTACATTTTATGTCGTCTACTTGCTGGACGAGACGTCCGTCTGTCGTGAGTTTGTGTATCTTGCTCCCATACATGGATTATGAATTTTCTTCGCACTTTACGTCACAAAAAGGTTCATTCATTGATATACATGTGATTGCGCAGCGGTTATAGCTGGAAATACCGAAATCTACATGAATTCACCGAAATCTACATGAATTCACCAAAATCTAAATGAATATACTTAAAATATTGAAATAAAACCCATACAAGTACATAATTATGCTATTTAGAATAACAAATTATTTCAAGACGTATTATATTTGGAACTTAAATTTTAATTATTCATTGAAACATATATCTAATCAATATATAAGCTTAACGTCTCTTATCTGCCAAGGAAATAAATTATTATCAAACCTTAAGAGTTTCCTATATGTAAGGAGTGTACAGTTGTCTCAACGCGCGTCCTCCTAAATATTATTGATGTGTCTTTCTTCGATAAAATGCTTGAGTCACTTGATCGATGAAGTTGATATATTTTTTTCTGACTGTTAGTGTGCTCAACATCAGTCATTGAAACAGATGATTACCTTTATACGGTCGACAAACTTCGCGTACGCAATTGCTCATACCATTGACGACAAGGATAGTTACGGAAAACAAACCAGCTGTTGAAGTATTCATACGGAGATCACGAGTATCCGCTTGATGTGTTCGATGAGTCCACTTGCGAGCGTGGTGTTTACTACAATAGTAAAATAGTTAATAACTGTATTTGTTAACTAACTGTATTTGTTAACTATCAGCTCTCTGAATCGTTTACTACTTCAATTGATTATGAACTATCCTCACGTGATAGATGTTGCTTCAGTTTACACAGGATATAAACGTTTAAATACCATGAACAGAAAGCACTTAGTTGGTAATGAGGAACTGGTTAAACTAGCGTTGTTATGTTGTGAACATTTAAATAGATTGAAATAACAGAGATAACATACTCGAATCGAAAGTTTAGGTAAAATTTAATTTTGCATTGAATATAATCCCGTAGACAATACCAACGAACGCTGAAGTAGCAACCGCCTTAGTGACACCGCTATTTTTATGCCCCATCGCAAACATGAATGGGCGAGTAAGTTGAAAGTTATCTTTAAAACCACTATGACTAATTCAACTTTGAGCAAGTTTGAAGACAGATGCTGATTTAAGTCATATTTATATGAGATGAAAATTATTTATTTGACACTATCTATATTTACTTGTGGAATGTATTTTTTTGAAGTTGTAAGATAGGTCGATATCAAAATGTTATGGTCGAGTGGTGTTACTATTTCCGTGAGCGTCAATTTAGTTGCGCTCTTGCATGGGATGTGATTCGTATATACGGTGACGCATGTACATCGTACGTTTAATGTTTGTAGCTAAATATGACCTATTTGAATTATTACCCACCGAATCGTGACCAAAGTACATATATTTAGTTTCAACCAAGATGTGGTATCGATTTCAGAGACAGTGAACTAGCGTATAAAAAGGCTAAATATGACCTATTTGAATTATTACCCACCGAATAGTGACCAAAGTACATATATTTAGATTCAACTCAGATGTGGTAGCGATTTCAGAGACGGTGAACATAGAAAACAGATGCGAATGTTTATGCCACAAGTTACACTGGTTTCGCCTCGATAACGGTGTCGATTACTTGTCGACATTGTTATAATAACCACTAAAGTATCCTCTGGCGATTTAGTTTGTATAGATAAAGAACCGACGCCAAGTGTTTTAGTGAGATAAAAATCTTAGATGTTATGATGGATGTGTGACATTTAAACTAATGATAAACAGAACAAAGGTATATGTATTGATGAAACACATAACGATTGGGTTTATGATTTCGAACAGTTAAAAACATATAGTTATACAGTGATGGATGTATGATATTTAAACTTAAGTTTAACAGAAGAAGTTGGCATACAGAAGAAAATGGCAGAATTATGTAAACAGTGTAGGAACCAGTTTCGTTTGGGAAATTTTCTGCTCCAGCACAGAAATCCCCGGAGATTCGTCCAATTTCAGGTACAGAAAGTTGTATGTTTAGTACTTCTGTAATTAATGTAAATGTGCACAATTCAATGCCCATTATCTGTTATATTTTGTATTAATTATTTATCTGTGGCATTGTACTGTGTATTAACTCGTATCTGGTCGCTGGCAATTGTCTGATATAAAATAGTATCGATTTAGAACATATTGAGATATGCAGTAGATTTTGAATTACAATGTATGTAAGGTGCAATGTATATAGTTTTAATATTTATTGGCGTCTCGTTGATTTCCCTTTCATATTTTTGTTCTAGTATTGCGTTTGTTTGTATGCGTAAATTTATTTGTAAACTGATCATCATCTTTCTTAAATACCAGATTATTGATTTGAAAAACAACAAAACAAAAATAAAACACATACAAAAACACGTCATGTGTGGGTGGGGGACGCCCTACCTCATTCAAATTGGTCAGCAAAACTCGTCACTGATTCCAAAATGATCCAGCAAATTTAAGCATGATAAAATATTTTTATATATATATAGTTTGATATTCAGAAGGAGGAAATAAGTTGAAAAGATGAAAACGAACACATCTGAAAGAGACCCTTAAGTCGATATTGATTACTGGGTAGAACCAGTACGTACACACATTGAATTGATGAGGATTGACAACTGTTTATTGGAAACTGTTTATTGCATTGTTAAGACTTCATGCACACTTTTGAGCATGGTCAGACATACACCTCTTACGATATCCTGTGCTTAACATTTTGTGCTTAAACAGTAATTGAAATGCTATTGATGACCATCACCGTAAACGTTAACAGATACATACATTTGACAGATCCAGATCTTTGGTTAGAATAATAGCGTATTTAATGTACATTAATGTGATAACACCGTATTGACAACTCGTTCAATAATCAAAAGATGTGCCGGGGTTGACTATTAAGAAATCTCGCCCATGTGTATAGTGCTATTATTTCTCACTATGAATTATTAATACGACTAAATCAATACGGATCAATTATTTTATAGCACACGTATGAATATCATTTAACCACTATGATGAAATATTATCAATTTTATAGCGCCTACAATTAAACTGTGATTATCTCCCTTTATTCAATAGCTCTGGCGGCTAACTTGTGCAGTGAAGCGAAACCATTTTCACAGAGGACCAGGTTCAGTCAACACCCCCTGTAATTACCTCCCTAGGCTCACGTCTTCCAGTTGGCCACAAGTCCCTGTTACTACCTCCCTTTTTAGGTGCTGTTTCAGTGCGGTCAACAGCTATGTTATTAGTTCCCTTTACTCACGTCATATTCCAGTTTGGTCGACAGCCTCTTAACTATCTCCTTTCATTCACGTCTTATCCAGTGCAGTGTACCTCCCCTTATTCATGTCCTATGACAGTGCAGTTACCAACAACTGCAATTACCTCCCTTTATTCACGTCCTATGACACTGCAGTTACCAACATCTGTAATTACCTCCCTTAATTTACGTCCTATGACAGTACAGTAACCAACAACTGCAATTACCTCCCTTTATTTACGTCCTATGAAAGTGCAGTTACCAACAACTGTAAAAACCTCCCTTTATTCACGTCCTATGATAGTGGAGTAACCAATAACTGTAATTACCTCCCTTTATTTACGTCCTATAACAGTGCAGTTAACAACAACTGTAATTACCTTCCTTTACTCACGTCCTGTGTCAGTGCAGTGACCAACAACTGTAATTACCTCCCTTTATTCACGTCCCATGACAGTGCAGTAACCAACAACTGTAATAACCTTCCTTTATTCACGTCCTATGACAGCGCAGTTACGAACAACTGTGACAGTTCAGTTACCAAAAAACTGTAATTATGTTTTCTTTCATTACATTCAGGCACACATACATTATTTAATTTCTAACTCATATTCATTTAGATGAATGAAGACAAACACGTATTTTTAAAGGTATGGCTTCGGCAAGCATTTTACTTTACGTCCGTAGAACACATGCAAATACATGAACACATACACATGCAAACACTTTGTGGCAGGTATATACTGATTCATCCACAGCAATATTATTCAAAACAAACAGCACACTATTCCAATACAATAACATCACATATAAGTGCATACAGTGACTATAACTTTACTTGAATTTTTGCTGCAATATTTGTGTGCTTGTTCATCACCACCAATTAAAAGAAGTGCGCATATTTCTTCACGGGCACTTCGTACATGAAAATGTGATAATGAACGGATTCGGGTAAAACTGCGAGCGAGATACGCAACCTCACTGGTCATTCTATTTCTTTCTCTTTTATTTTTATATTGATGCCAGGAAGACGTACGAGGACCCATGGCGCTAGATCAGCATAAAGGTGCCTTCATCACCTCCCGAATCGCCTAATATAACTTTATATCAAGAATAAAAAAATATGCAGCTAATACTAAAGCGAAAACAATCGGCATTACGTCGACAACAATACAGTCAATGAAAACCGGGAAACATTTGATACAAGTAATTTTCAAAGATATCCTGTATGCACTTTATAAATTAAGAATGAACAGAAAATGTACAGACTGTAGTCACGGGATATATACATCGATGGCTTTAATCTAACTGAAATATACATGATTAGAATGATAATACTCTAACTGCAACATATCGCACTATCGGCGTTATACAGGCGTCCGCTACCAGTCATCGTACTCAACAACAACTAATGGATGACAAATAATCTGGAAATATAGAAAACACTGTTAAACACATAAATAACTATTCAGAGGTGGGTGGGTGGGAATAAAGCGATGTTCGTTTTAGCTTGCTGACAGCTCGAATGATTTCAGATGTAAAAATGTGCACGATATTTTTGTGCTTAAGTTCTGATTGCTCAACTGACCAAACCTGTTTATAACCTCATTACACAGCACACAAATGATTTATCGAACGATACTAAATATATTTACTTGCCTTTATTCACGTCCTATTGTGCACGGTGCAGCTACCAACAACCGAAATTACCTCCCTTTATCACGTCCTATTCCACTGCGGTCACGACCAACCGTAATTACCTCCCTGTATTCACGTCCCATTACAGTGCGGTAACCAGCCCTTGTACCTGGTATGGCGGGTGTTCTGGGCTCTATACCACACAGCCTGGATCATCGTAACCGGGGTTCGAGCAGACCAGTGGGCCGGGCCAGGTAAGATAACCATTGGTCATATCCACAAAGATCCTCTTTCGATAATCTTAACTGAAGTCAATTAACAAGTAAGTAAACAATTCATATAACATTTTCCTTGTGAAAGTTAATAATTTATATTTGAAATATGGCAAATAAAATACAAATATATTGATTCTGTTCCAGATGTAAACTGGAATTGTATGATTTTAAGAAATTAACTTCATTTTTCACTAAGGAGCTATGTGGATATTGGCCCTGTTCTTCAAAAACGTTTCAAGATCCTGCAATTATGTTATGCATTGGTTGACGAGACAATATACCTTGCGAGTTTGTGTCACTAACATTATAAATTTGCGTATGATTGGCCTTTTTTAATGTTTTCATATTTATTTATAATTAAATATAGCATAAAAAATTATCTTGACATATTTGCGAGACAAAAGCATGTAAGCATTGAAACAGACAACATATATATTCATGGCAACACAAGTTACATAATTATCAATTTTACATTCATTATATTAATCAAAACAATGTAATGTTAACTGTTTCAAAATACACAATTATATTTATATGAAATTTTAAAAGTGGTAAATTGAGGATTCTCCTTTTAAATGTTATTAGATGTTATTATTCTAAACAATGATTTATGAATGCAAAGAATCTGTTAATTCTTATGTTTTGTTTTATGCCGTAACACTAATATGTTTGTCAACAGACCGTGTATTGTAGTGTTACTAATATATAGATTTCTAGTGTTAATATTACAAAGTCATTACTAAGGCATTGTAACGAGAGAAAAAAAGATGACCAAAACAAATAGAAAGAAGAAAAACACCATACACCATTTAAACACGTAAATTACATCATGAATGAAGGGTACTGTATGATTGGCCTTTGCTGAAACGTGTATTGAACATCGGCTTGGAGTAACAGTAGGGTTGTGTAGATCTATTAACGTATTGGAAACCCGTTCTAGTGGAAACTTGACTTGGCTTATTCCTGTAAGTCCATTCAAAGAGTTTCCTTGCAATCAAAGAAATACAATACACTATTTTTGAGTTGGGCCTGAAGTAATCGTTGACTTAAATAAGTGTCGCTTCAGTGTTAGCATATTCCCATGGATCGATAGCTATTTTGTCAGAAATATTGGATTTATAATCATGTTGTCGCGATCATGCTCGACAAGACATATTAATTTTAAGAATGCTTTAAGCTAAAAAGTTAATGTTTCTTGTATTTGTAGACCGAAATCAAGACGTCAAATGGTTCATTTTCCTCACAGACTGGGCGTATTTCTCTCTCACTATGGCAACTATCGTGGACGCCATAGTAACCACATACATATACTTCCGAAGGGGAGACATCAGAAAAGGTACTAGTGTTCTTCAGCGTTGGCGTTCGTGTCATTAGTGTATGAACACGCGTTTAACTTATGTGTTTTGCAACAAATGCATACTGTTACTTTTTTACCAAACCAATACAATTCAGGCGTGTCGTGGGATACCCGGGTTTAATGCATGTGCGTAAAGTGTCGTCCCGGATCAGCCTGTGCAGTCCGGACAAGCTGATCCGGGACGGCACTTTCCGCCTACAGTGGATTTATGTTTCGAAGAGACTTCATTGAAAAAGAAAATACTAAAAAGCGGAACGTGTCGTCCCGGATCAGCCTGTGCAGACTGCACACGCTGAGCCGGGACGACACTTGACGCACGTGCATTAAGCCCGGTTTTTCCAGAACACGCCTCAATTGTATCGTTTTCACGTGAGTCATTAATGTAGTAATACAATCGTGCTGTTTTAATTTCCTATGTGTATACGGGTAATTGTAAGTGTTTCATTTAAGATTTTTTTTCGATTTATCGTTGTTTATCGACCAATAAACAACGATTTGGAGTTCAGATGCGTAGGAATTAAACCACGATGGCGTTAGCTCGAGTGGTTTAATATCCACGCATCAGAAATACAAGGAGTTGTTTATTTGCCGATAAACAAAGATAATGCGAAAATTATTATTCTAACATGATCGGACAAATGTTTTTGCGATTGTAATGAGGACTACATTTTACTATGCTCCGCTCAAAATCGGGACTAGTTTTTGCGTTGTTTGTTGGATAGTTTGACAACGATAATTTTGTTCTTAATCTATTGAACAATTAGCGATTATCATGTTAGAATTATGCCTTAAACATACAATTAACGCAGTCACTGTTGTTTACGCAAATTTTCAATTGATGATTATGGCAATGCTATGAAATAGTATCATATTTTATTTTTCTCAGTTGTGTAGTATGGACAATTAATAATGTCTGAGGTAATAAATGACATCAGTTTTGTAAACATATTGTAGAATTTATACATGTTAGACTTTAAAATTAAACTTGAGTATTATCGTATAGTTTAGTTATACATAAATCTACTATTATCTGGCAAAATACCGACACTATTTCCCATTTATTATTGGCGTACTGTTGTGGGGTGCCAACAATTATTGTTCTCCTCTTTAGGCGCGACGGACTCGTTGCCATGGTATCTGCGTGCTGACTGGTGCATCACAACCATCGCCCACGCGATCAGTGTCGGCACTTCCGTCACCTACTGGGCCCTCGTGTACAATGGTAAGAACTGACGTATGACAACAAAAACACCAGTATTCTGTCGATCTAAAATCCACGAAGATCAGTGTCGTTCTTTGCCTCCAATACTGTTTGGTTTGCACATATAGCAATTGGGATAAGACATACAAATAAATCGTATCTGTCGTTTTGAAATACGTTCTTCAAACAATCTGAAAATATGACTTATTTTTAAATAGCTGCTATACTCTTTGTTAACTCTCACTATTATGGCCTCTGGTCTAGCTAATATATCTAACTATGAGCCGCTATCTGGGGAAATGGTATTTAACAACAAAGAAAATTAAATACACAACATGCAATTATTCATTTCTATTTATGATTATAAAGTCATTGTTTGAACTCCCATGTATGCACTGTGGTTATCTATCTTTTGTATTTGTAGACGCTAAAGCAATGACTGCAGTAAACATAGAGACCCATATAATCAACAGCGTCTATGTAATACTGAATATATGTGTCACTGGAATGCCAATGAGGATTCTTCACGTTTGGTTCCCGACTTTGTTTGGACTTACCTACTCATTATTTTCATTGTTTTACTACCTCGCCGGGGGAACCAATCACAACGGGAACCCGTATATTTACTCTGCACTTGATTGGCGGAAACCTGGGACCGCCATCTTATACTGTGCGATCGTTACATTTATTGCCACACCGATTGTTCACGTCGCTTTATTTGGAATCCATTGTTTAAAAGTGTTGATATCTAGGCAATTTACATGCTGCATTGTTGGGCCTGAATTAGAAGATGTTAAAATGGATTCAGAATCTCCAATCAGAATGAAACAAACCGGATACTAGATCGGCTACTACGTATTTTTATGCCCCCGAAGGAGGGCATATAGTAGTCGCATCGTCCGTCTGTGGGTGGATGCGTGGTCCGTCCGTCCAGACTTCGTTTACTCTCTGTAACTTTTAAATGCCTGGATGGATTTTAATATTACTGCACATTATTATTCCCCATGACTAGACGATGTGTCGCGTACAACTCCCATGCTCGTCGGTCAAAGGTCAAGGTTACAATTAAAGGTCAAAGGTCATGAATTTTCGTTTCCGCTTCATAACTTCTAAGCCCCTGGATGGATTTACATATAAATTCGGATTATTATTCCACATGACCAGACGATGTGTCGCGTGTAACTCCCGTAATCGGCTGTTAAAGGTCAAGGTCACAATTCACGGTCAAATGTCAATTATTTTTGTTTCCACGTCATAACTTCTAAACGTCTGGAGGGATTGAAATGTTACTTAAATGTTACTTCAGATTATTATTCTCTATTACCAGACAATGTGTTACATACAACTCCCATGCTCGTCTGTCAAAGGTCAAGGTCACAATTCAAGGTTAAAGGTCCAGGATTTCTGTTTCTCTTCCATAACTTCTAAACGTTTGGAAGGATTTTAATATTACATCAGTTTAATATTTCCCATGACCAGGCGATGTGTCGTGTACAACTCTCATTGTCCTCAGTCAAAGGTCAAGGTCACAAATCAAGGTCATATGTCTTGGAATTTTCTTTCTGCTCTGTAACTTCAAAAGCATTGAAGGACTTTCATATTACTATAGATTATTTTTTCCCATGACCAGATGATGTGTCACATACCACTTGCATGCTCCTCGGTTAAGGTCAGTGGGTCCAAGGCTACACTTAAAAGGTCATATATTAGAATGAACTTTTTGTAGGAATCATCATTTTTACCAACATGTAAGGAATTTAATAACTTGGTGGGAATGAAGATAATGAGGCAGTGTGTCACAACAACAAAAAGTTGTGTTGCTGAAATCTCAAGATATTTGTCCAGGACATAATATTGTACTCTGACATTGTATTTGCCTTCCTCTGACAAGCATATGCTTCAGGGGCATATGTCACATCCTGTGACAAGCCGTGTTTTTGTCTATGACTAGTTTTGTGTATTGCTCATGAATAGTTTGCCGGCCCATGTCAGATACTCTATTGCAAAAAAAAGTAACTTAATGTTTAAATGGGATGTGTTTATCAGACACCGAGAAAGGAACCAGGGTCAATGTCCTATGAAACCTCAATGAATACACATAGATGTTTACTTGTATTTGTTCAAGCTTTTCAAAATCAAGTATCCACATAACTTACCATTAATTCACATATACAAATAACTTACCATTATATCATGTATCTTGGTATTTTACCACTATTGCTTCAATATCCGTATAAATACGAAAACGTAGAATTTTGCGAGAGCCATATAGAGGTTAGATACCACTAAATCATTGTGTATCCCTCCTTGGTCCATTCGAAAGTAGTGCCTTTTACTAAAGAGTATAAAAGCCGTTTAGCACTCTTAGACATGCCTTTTGTGGTTAGTATTTATATCCTATGTGTGTATGGAACATTTTGGTACATTTCATTGGAGGCTTACTTGAAATGTAAACTTTTGCGGTGTATTTACTCTGGTATGGGGCTGTTGTCGAAATATGACTGCCGAAACCCTGTTTTCTACCGGTGTCTGCATTCAGGTTAGACGCATTTTCTTATAAGTAACATGACATTTTTTTTATAACATTCTTTAAAAGAAGACAGTTTGATCGTTAAACTGATACTAGGCGTGCACAATCTGAAATAAAGGAAAGGCTAGAAAAAATGCTTGGAAAGTTTGCCGTTTCATAATGGGACCGTATCGGAATTGGATTTACTGGTTTTTAACTTATTTTTAAAAACGATTTCACAGGCATGCAAATTGCTTGATTACACCCGTGAGTTGCGGTGTCATTAAATCATTGGCATCATTACTTCACATAGAGGAATACTCTTTAAATGTTATTTTGCCATTCATGTTATTTATTTTCTAGGGATGGCAAAACTATCCGATTATTAAAATATTCCATTGAATGATCGTTATTCGAATATTTTCTCATCAATACGAAACTAAATTGTATACGTAAACAACAGATATTGTTAGTAACACTTTTTATAGATATTTTAATAAACTTCAAAACGATTTATTGCCTTTCTTCTTGCACTTGAAGTGACATCAAGAAGGGAGTCGACGTACGTCTTCGTAACAAAGTCACATGACTCCCTGGTGACGTCAACGCTGCATGACGCCACGTCTGTGTATGCGCTGAAAGAAGAGTACATAAAGAATACTAGGTTACCGTTGAAAAAAGATAACGTTATTTAACGTTATTTAGCGAGGCTTTGAAAACCTGACCGACGAGTCCTACCTAGTTCTCTATTTATCCCATCATTTTCTGTCTTTGTTTCGAAAATAAACTGAAGAAAAATACTAAACAACTAGAAAAAAATAATATGATGTCATTACACTGCGCGTATTTGCTTTATCCCACCGTCTGGGAAGTTTATCCAACGGATTTTTATTTCGCCAATACCGTGATGATGGGATAATATTTATAGGTTAATACACGGCTTTGTTGCGCCTTAAAGCCGTATCGGTGCGACGATACGGCCTCAAAGCCCGAGGGCCAATAATTCCGAAGGTGCGCCGATACGGCCTTAAGGCGCAACATAGCCGTGTTTTAACCTTTTTATTACATGCCTTCAACGCAAATAGATCAAGCAATTTTTTAATTAGTTACATCAATTTTTAATTAGTTACATCAATTTATTATACCAACATACTGTACTTATTACAGCAAATACGTTACAATACGTTCAGCACCTCTGCCGGAATTTCAAACAGTTGTCTCGCTGTCATTTTTTTTTGAATCCAGTTTTTACCCGATTAACGTCCGATTTCGTTTTTTCTTTTGTTTTTTTTTCATTTTTCATGGAATCACCAAATTCGTGGATATCAATTTGTCGGTCATTGTCTTTAATATGGCCGTCTAATTCCAACAAATAAGATGCTAAAACGTTTAGAGTACACTGCGCGGCAGCCAGTTTGACGTTACTAATGACGCGCTGTTAACGACAGCATGTAAAATCGATCGTGTGCCATGTACCGGCCGGTATCAGGCACAACAGGAAATAGAAGAGCCATATCGGCACACCTTCTGAGTATGCCCGGATTTTTCAAATCCATATCAGAAAGAAATCGACGTAATTTTATAACTATTGATAATAAGGTATGTAATAAATAGAGAATATTAAATTAGTGTTGAATAAAGATAAGTTTTTTAGCGAGGCTTAGACAATAAAGATAAAATCTTATACATGCTTATAGTGTTAAAGAGAACTTCATACACGTATTGTTTCAGCTAGGAAAACTTGACACTGTTATTTCATACTTCTTCAGTAGACGAAAATCAAAGGCTTGAACAACAAACACAGTGTATATACCAGAACTAAACGTGTTTAAATAATGAGTATTATCTATACCGATATTAATTTCATTATAGAATGTATGTGTTAAGAGAGTCTTTAGTTTCATGTCTTTATAAATATTCAGTTTTCTGCCATATAAAATCGTGTTGTTTTTCAGATTCCACATTTACGAACACTACCTTCACTATTCCATAAATGACGTTTTTTTCGTTGTCTAATACTTGTATTAATAAAAATAACAAAATCAAGATTTAAACCTATCTGGTTCACAATAGAAAAGATCGTTAACCACCAGATTTTCAATAATTATATTTACTGTCCACTAGTAAGTACATCTTATTTGATAGTGTGTAACCTCTTTCAACCAGTAACGGTACTTGTGCGAACTAAACATTTAGTAGATACACGTAGCAAATAAATATTAAGTAGGAATCAAATACCTATTTAGTACCTACTTACCAAAAGAATGCACCATCAGTAAAGGGAAAATTTAACCAGGACCGTGCGCCATCCTGTTGAAAAGACACCGGCCTCTACTGCAGGAAAGTTTCAAAAGCAAACCATCAAAAACATTCCCCGCACCACCCGGCATTCGTGGCGTGTTTCTCAAGGGTTTATCTCCGACTACTTCTACAGGGAAGTAAAAAAAAAACAAAAAAACAACAACAGAAAAACAACACTTACCGGCACAGCCCAGCAGTATCACCGACAACTTCTGCAGGAAAATTAAGAAAAAAAAAGCCCACACAACCCGGCGTTCGTGGCGGGTTTGCCGAGCGTTGTATCACCGACTACTTCTGTAGGAAAATTAAAATAAAACCTAACAAAACCCAGTTCCCCGCACAGTCTGGCGTTTGGGTCTACGTTTTCAAGGGTTGTATCATAAACTACGTATACAGGAAAGTTAAAAAGCACATAATAAAGAACACTTACCGGCACAGTCCGGCGATCGTCGGGTTTGTCGAGGGATGTATCATCAACTACTCGAGATATACAGGAAAGCTAAACCACTTACCCGCACAGCCCAGCGTTCGTGTCCTGTTTGTCAAGGTTTGTATCTCCAAGGATACTGTCCACGGCGACCTTGAACATCCGGAAGCAGGTGCTTAGTTTGTGGTGAACCGCGCGGTTGTTCAGGCACGACCCCTTGATGTCCGTGTCTTAAGAGAAGAGGATTTGATTTTTAGATGCCATTTTAGTACAATCATTTCGAGTCCGACGCATCTGTATAAGAGCTAGCGTTACGATTTAAGTTTTTAACACACGCCCGCGGGTTGCTGATAAATTAGTATCCGTTGTCTCAAAATGTAACTACTGATAATATGTATACTTAAATACATGCATGTGAAGAATGTAAACTATTTTACTTCAATGAATTAATGGTTAATCTACCGTTTTGACATATACTTCATAAAGACCATCAAACGACCCTGTTAGTAAAGACTATACATAAAATGCATTGATCAAGTGGGAATAGTACAAACGAAAAAGGTGTCAGCCCTACCCGTGTTGCAGACGAAGTTGACAGTGTTGACGATGGTCTTGTAGGGGGTCTGGGATGTGTCAGTGCAGTTGCCCTTGGCCTTCTCCAGGCAGGCCTCCACACTGCAAACACGTGTCATTATGTGATATAGGCCAGCGTCTGTTGATATTTACGTTTCGGATCCGCCGACCCGATTAAAAAAAAAAAAAAAAAAAATTTGAACACAAACCAAAAGTGTAAAGATAATAAACCAACATATTGATAGAAATCGTTTCATTTTGTGATATAGGCCAGAGATTGTTGATATTTAGTTTCTCGGATCCGCCGAGACGATTTATTTAAAAAAAAGGAATACAAACCAATATGTAAAGATTATAAACCAAACAATTGAAAAAAAAAGCACTCGTTTATGTCCACTGATTACGTATTTCTTATAATATAAATATCAAAAGGGAGTGTTCAATTCAAAGTTATAATTAATGTAAAAACACAATGAAACATAAACCACGATTATTTTATACTGCCTGTTGATTGAGCACACGTTGCTATATTATTGTTATTGTCATGTCGATTGCTAAAATGTGTTACATTTAAAATGTAGGTGTATTATTATTATCATTTATTTATTCATTAAATGTCCGACTTCCACTGTACATATTGTTTACAAAAAATGTCCGAGAAACTAAAACTAAAAATCTCCTGGGGGCATATCCAAAAAAGCTCCCAGGAAAATCTGAACTTAAGTAATAGTTAAGTGAAAATTTCAAATAAAATTTTCAATGAGAAGACTATTGTATATCTTAAATATGGTAAAATAAGAAACATCTGTTGATTTTTTAACAGATCAAAACCATTTAAGACCAAATAAACTTGAAATGAACCAGCCACAGACTTGAGGAATGTTATTATTTTAAGAAATTTACTCAAGTTTCCCTAAGGACAAATGTGGATATGGACCCTGGCCTTAGTCTTCCTTAGTAAAGTATGATATGCTATGGTTGATATTGAACACATGCTCATTTAATTAAAATATAACTTAATTGATATGAGTATTGCACGTAAGTATGTTTTATGGTTAAACAACTAACAAATAAAGCACATTGCAAGATTGAATTCATTTGCAACTATTTCATACCCTGTTCCACAGTAATTTTGTTTGATGGCGGTAACGAGGTCCACGTCGAGAGGGTTGAAGTAGACGAATGGCACGATGTCACCCGCCCCACCCACGCACGTCTGCACGTCCGTTAGGTCACACGTCGCCTGCTGTTCTCCAGCTACGTGACGTTCCAGTTAATAATTATTATAATTCAAGGTGTATTGCATGATATCGTTTCGATTTTAACCGCTAAAAATTCCTTATTTTAATATACGTCAAAAAGTAGGCGGGAAATAAAAACTTAAGTAAATTTTCTTAGAATTTAAGTAAATCGAAACCTTGCAAATTGATAAATCAATATATTATATCTCATTATTGTAACAATGTAATAATAATAATAATAATAATAATAAACTATTGTTGTTGTTGTTAGTATCATTATATTATTATTATTATGAACATTTAAAGCGAAGTTGAAATATACTTATTGCCAGTATTAAAGAATAAATGTATGAAGATATTTTAAATGTTTTATACTTGTTCACCTACATTTTTTTTTCGCTGTAATTATCAACATATACTTACATGGAATACCAAAGACACTTCCACACAATAAAGCCACTGTCACAAAAACCTGTTTCCCCATGATTTCTGCCGTGTCCGTTCTGACCACCTCACTTTAATGACTGAACACTAAACTGCACCTCGAATGAAGTAGTATATAGATTGTTACTTCGAGTAATTTATATGATTTCAATTAGAATGCCAGCGAGCGCAATGCTGTCATGTCAAGCCGTTGCTACCCTTTCAACCCCAGAAGCAATAATAATGTGTAAACAAATACGTACATAAATAAATGGATATCGAGAGTAATTTATGAATTGAGCAATTAAGAAAATTCATTGAAATTAAAACAAACTGACATTGGCTTTCCATTGGCAGTGAATCTGTTGAAACTGTCACGAGATTTATATAGTTTAAACGGGTTGTTATCTAGCACTTTGTCAATAAAGCCATTAGTGTTTCGCTCGCGGGAGGTCGCTTGTGCGCATCAGTGGTTCCCAGGAGACTGGTGCTTTGGTTAATTGCCAGGAAACCAGTATCTGGTAGTTTGAAAAATAATCCATCTGTTTAAATACTTATTACTTTACGAGTATATATTGTATGAAAATAAATACTACCTTGCGAGTATATCTTATTTTACTAACGGTTAGACGAAAGGAAAACAAACACAAACGCGTAGTTTATTCTGTAATTGTCTTTTACAAACACATGCTTTATAATTTCTGCATTTTTATTATAACAATATTTTTTTTATCACAGTAGTGATTGTAAATTGCGTGAATAACAATAATAACAATAGTGATCGTTAATTGCGTGAAATCAAAGATCATAAATTAGTTTAAATAAATTACAAAAAGAGTGCCATTGTCAGAAAGATACGTCCATCAAAGAATCTTTTGTGGGGTTGAGATTCAATGACTGAAGAGAAACAATTCAAAAACTAATAAGGTAGAGTCATGGTATTCATGCATCTAATTCATCTCCAAAGCCTCTCTTTAAGTGGTGAGTTGAGGCATCAAAACTATTCCAGATATAGTCTTAAATCTATAATAAAGATGCCAAAATAAACAAGAAATGTAGAAATTATTCGAGAACCAAAGTTTTCGAATCAAAATGCATAAGTCAGCACAAACACTTTTTTTTGAAATTGTGACCTTGACCCCACCAACCCCATATGCAAGCCCAAGTGAGGTCTAGATATAAGGTATCTATTGAGCTATTGAGCGGAAACTTGTTTGTCTATTTTTAGTAACGGTGACCTTGACCCCATCCACCCCATATGTAATCCCAAGCGAGGTCTAGATAGAAGATACCTATGTATGAAGTTTCATTAAAACATCTCAATGTGTTCTCAAGCTATTGAGCTGAAAACGTTTTTTAATTTTAATTAACAGTGACCTTCACCCCACCAACCCCATACGCAATCCCAAGCGAGGTCTTGATATAAGGTATTTATGTATGAAGTTTCATTAAAATATCTCAATTCGTTCGTTCCCAAGTTATTGATCGGAAACCGTTCCCATCCCATATGCAATCCCAAGCGAGGTCTTGATATAAGGTATCTATGTTTTAAGTTTCATTAAAATACCTAAATGAGTTCTCAAGTTATTGAGGTGAAACCGTTTTTCTGCATTTAGTAACAGTCACTTCTGCCAAGTTATTTGAAAATCCATCTATGCTGGACGAAGATATGCTCTGGATTAAGTGTTAAGGATTGATTAAGGATTAATTTCAATATTTGACCGTTGACCTTGAATTGTAACCTTGACCTTGGACCTAGGGACCTGGTTCTTGCGCACGACACTCCGCATCACCATGCTTGTCACTTCTGCCAAGTTATTTGAAAATCCATCTAGGCTGGACAAAAATATGCTCTGGACAAAGATCTTCCGCCGCCCGCCCGCCCGCCCGCCCGCTCGGGTGTTCCCATAAAACGGCCGTTTTTCAAACGGGCGTATAAAAAACGACAGACATGGAAATATTAAAATAAAAAAACAAAAAATATTTATTCCCAGTTGTATCAGTACTAGAGAGCATCGCATTGCTACTGTTTATGTTGATTTGAGTCGAGTGACCAATTTGAAATGCAGTCAACATAATATTATGTTTAAAAAATACCGATAATAAAACAAGCAAATTACCATAACTGTTAGGTGTCACTACGACACATGCGCAGTTCTTCCACATGCTATATCCTCGTATGGTTTGTTCAGTTGACGTCTTTCTTGTAAAAGAGGGAACCAGCCAATTAATGTTGTGTGTTTCTGAACTGCGATTTGCGTTTATTACTGTTGGCTTTTAAAATAACCATCGGTGCACATAAGTCGTTCAATACCATTAGTAGTAAAACTTTCATTTTTCCATTCAACTTGAAGGGACAGTTTCACAGTTATGGGTTGGAAAACATTTCTTTAAAAATGTAATTTTCAAACAGGAATTTGTAGATCCTATCGAAACTTTATGTCTGTTTTGTTGTTTATGTTGCAAAATATGATCAGTGTATTATTCATAATGCCTTTTTATGTAAAAAAATTACTAGGGTATGTCTACCAGGTAGCAAATTGTTGTTATCGAGATTTTTCAGATGTTTAACTTTGCACATGCAATGTGCTTTTCAAACATTGAAATATGAACAATAACTGTATTTAAGAACAGTAAATGTAAGTTTTAGAAAATTATTTCTCACAGCCTAAACCTGTGAAACTACTCCTGTAATTGGTACAAGTGATTTAAACATATACAATAGTATGTGACCTTGTAGAGGTGTAAGTCGTTACTTTCTTACATGCCAACTGTGTTAAAAGATATTTTAATACATGTTTATATAGCCCAATACCTTATAAGGGTAAATATATGAGTACGCGTTAGGAAAGCATATTTGGCATGTACTCGTATTACGCCTAATTCACATTTCATATTCAGTCTTATCTCAGTTCAAGAGTTGTCGTTCGTTGCCCTCACAATGCACCTCTGCAACAGGCTCAATGACAAGAATCTTGTCAAAACAGAAAAGAAATGTATTAAACGCACATTAAAGTTGATTTTTCGGACCACAGACATAGAAATAAAGAAAACAAGTTTTTTTTAAATTATCATGAAGGGGAACACTAAATAATTTTGATTTCAATTCAGAGAACTATTTTCATGCCCATTTACGTAGATGGAATAAGCTTGCAGATGTTATACAAAATGGACAAAGTGGAAGGTATTGTGCGTTGCATTTTGAATGTTATTATCATGAGACTAAAACCACGTGAATTGGGGCTACTTTCCGAGCTAACTACAGAGGCGAATGAAGTGAAGCCGGTGTGCAAGAAATTGGCGATGCCTCTGTACAAAACCTCGAAGCGACACCACACATACGCATCGGACTGAGTTTGGGATTTGTTATTTATTAAATGACATTTTTATTTTCAATTCAATTATTTGTTAAAACAAGAGCTTGGCCTACATATATACAAAATTATATTGCCCTTCCCACATATTTATAAAATATATTATCTTAGGTGTGAATACTAAATGGAATTCAAAATTTTAATGATGCAGAGGAAAACAAATCCATTGATAATAACTAACAACTACATAGTCCATTACATCTATATGACTAACAATAACACTATGTTTGACAATGTCACTCTACATCCGCATTTATCCTATCCTTCAGTACTTACTTAATCTTTAATACCAACAAAGTAATCATTCTTCCACTTTCCAACGATTATATAATCAGTACTCCTGTTGTAACAAACAGACACTGGTCCATCGTCTAAATCATTGTGCGTAGCCAAGGTACCTATCTTCTTCCTTCCCGTGTTATCCACCTGTTATCCACCTGTACGATAGTTTGCGATGCGTACCCACAGACGAGCAACTGACCAGCAACCGTCACGTGCACGGACCAAGGTTCTTTCAGCTCAGGATCAGTAAACATGGCGAGAACAGAACCATCCCTGGCCAGTGTCACTAGCCTCGTGTTGGTAATATCGATTACATAAATCTTGTCACCACTCTGACTGACATCACATGTGCATAATGAAACAGATGACAAACACATATTTGTACGCATCACTCAGTAAGAAATTCAACAGCTGTTAGACTTATACACTTCGACAACTCCTGTTCATAAAGGTTTGTTTTTGCCTGTTTTACAAATTAATATTATGAAACAAATGAAGTTTAAATGGTTGTCAACCATACTAAATCAATATCATTTACCTGTACGGTTACCCGTAACATCCTCATACAATTTATTCACTCTATTGCCTTCTGGAGTATAGCGGTACAGGGCAGTTTTTGACGTGCTATACAGGTCTCCCGTACAATAGGCCATTCCTAAACATGTCTGAGGTAGCTGGATCTTCATGCCCTTCAACAGCTGCCCATTCGCAACAGATACAAACTGGATCTCTTGTATTCCGCCGTCATCATCCACCCTTACAACAACCTCATTGGGTCTGATGACGCAGCAGGTCCATGGAGTAGTCACATCACAGTGACTGACAAATTGATAGTGGCGGTCTAGCAGCTTCACTCTTTCTTTCCAGTTGTCGACAACAACTATCTGACCACTAGGTAATACACACATGCCGTTTGAATAACACTCCCGTTTGTCAGCAGTTACTCGCAATTTATACTTGAACTTCTCCTGCAGTGAGATTACCTGGTTCGGTTGCACGATCCGGACTAGAACTGTAAGCTATTTTAACAACTTCTCAATCTCATCATCAAGTGCAAAGATTATTGCGTATTCATCATCATGTGGCCTGTCCATCAGATATATTTCTGATTGTTTCAGTTGTGTCTCACATTTGGTTTGTGCTAAAAATTTAAGTTCTTTGCTTTTTTGTTCAGTTTTACGTACAGCATCACCGAGATACTTTAGATTAGTCAGCTGGCTATAACAATGGGCCTTGTCTGCGTTTAATCTAACCATCAACGCTTCTAGCTCTTGAGTTGTTCTTATCTTAAGTTCATGAACTGCATCGATTATCTTCTGATGCATGGATGAACCTTCATGAAGTACCTCTTTGTACGTAACCTCTAATGACTGCAGGTTCTTCACTGTCGTGAGATTCTCCTTCTGTAACTGTCCTTGTATTTTCTCTATGTATGCTAAGAGCTGCCGGACATTTCTTGTTGAGATTTTGTCTGCTTGTGTTCCCAACGTGGCCTTGCTGCACTTTCTAGAGATAGAAAGATAACCGAATCAATTGCATGTGTCTGATTATATAAGTATATTTAAATAATTTGAAAGAACAGTTTCAGTTGCTCTTGAAAGTTTCATTGTAATAGTATTACGTGTAAGCATGAGCACGTCATTATGTTTGTTTGCAAATGAAACATGCACATAATTATTACCATGTTATTTGGTGAAGCAATTACGTCTGCTGGATTTTGTAACATTATATATAACGATATAAAACCTTTTGCTGTGTTATATTCATAAGTTCTTGTATAAACAAGAGCTTTCGGAGGACAGCACGCTCGACTTTTCTTGTGCTTTTCAGAGTTACTTGCATTTTCTTTTCTATCACAAGAAACATTGACGTTCCACGAAAACCAAATTTTTCGAACACAATGCATTAAAGTCAGTACATCAATAAAACTTTAAGTAATGGTGAACTTTACCTAGACCCCACCAACCCCATATGCAATCCCAAGCGAGGTCTCGATATAAGGTATCTATTTATTAAGTTTCATTAAAAATCTCAATGTCCTCTCAGGGTATTGAGCGTAAACTGTTAAGTTTGTTTTTAGTAACGATGACTTTGACCCAACCCACCCAATATGCAATCCCAAGAGAGGTCTAAATATAAGAAATATATGTATGACGTTTCATTTAAATATCTCAATGTGTTCTCAAGCTATTGAGCGGAAACCATTATTTATTTTAGTAACGGTGACCTCGACTTTGACCCCACCCACCATATATGCAATGCCAAGCGAGGTCTCGATATAAGGGTATCTATGTATTAAGTTTCATTAAAGTATCTCAGTATGTTTTCAAGTTATTGAGCGAAAACCGTTTTTCTCTTTTTAGTAGCAGTGACCTTGACCCCACCCACCCCATATGCAAACCCAAGCGAGGTCTTTATATAAGGTATCTATGTATACAGTTTTATTAAAATATCTCAATGTGTTCTCAACTTATTTAGCGGAAACCTTTTTTCTATTTTTAGTAAAAGTTGCCTTGACCTTGACCCCACCCACCCCATATCAATCCCAAGCGAAATCTCGATATAAGGTATGTATGTATATAGTTTCATTAAACTATCTCATTGTGTTCTCAAGTTATTGAGCGGAAACCGGTTTACTATTTTTAGTAACAATGACCTTGACCCCACCCACCCCTTATGCAATCCCAAGCGAGATCTTGATATACGGTATGCATGTATAAAGTTATATCTAAATATCTCTACGCGTTCTCATGTTATTTAGGTGAAACAGTTTTTCTATTTTAAGTAACAGTGCCCTTCATCCCACCCAACCATTATGCAGGTCTTGATTTTAGGTATCTATGCATTAAGTTTTCTTAAAATATCTCAATACGTTCTTAAGTTATTGAGTGGAAACCATTTTTCTATTTTTAGCAACAGTGACCTTGACCTTGACCCCATCCACCACATATGTAATCCCAAGTAACGTCTCACTCTGAGGTATCTATATTTGAAGTTTCAATACAATAGCTTACTCCGTTCTCGAGTTAGAGAGCGGAAACAAAAAGTTGAGAAACTAGCTTACCGAAAAAAAATTAACCTATTAAATAGCTTATATGTAAAATTTCCAAGTGTATAAAGGCCTATAATTTTGACAAATTTCAAACTAGAGTTATCAAAATTGGTCGATGGGTTCATTAATATAGGGATTAAGTGTGTTAAGGTTGAATGAAATCCCTCAAGCTGTTCCTGAAAAACTAGCTTACCGAAAAACTTAAACCTCTCCAAATAGCTTATTTGTAAAAATTTTAATTGTAAAAAGGCCCATAATTTTGACAAATTTCAAATTAGAGTTACAAAACTTGGCCTATAGGTTCATTTTAATATAGGGAATACAAGTTTTAAGTTTGAATGAAATCCCTCAAGTCATTCTGAGAAACTAGCTTACCTTTAAACTTTAACCTAGAGCGGATGCCGACGCCAACGCCGACGCCAACGCCGGGGCGAGTAGAATAGCTTGCCTTTTCTTCGAAAAGTCGAGCTTAAAACTATTATAATTAATTATTGTTTCCATTTGTGTTTTTGAAATCGGTTGCAAAAAATACTCGTGTTATGCATACTATGGAGGGGGATAACTGCCAAAATTCCAACTGTGTTTAGTGTACATTTGTCAAATCCAACATTGACAACCCAGACGTGTACGTTGACCTTGCAACATTTGATCGCTATAAGTTTTTTTAACTCAGTCTTGTATATGTGCTTTTTCAAACAGCTACGTTATGGAGAGTGATCGGATTGATTGATGCAAACCTGAACGAACAAACTATACATCGTTCAATGATGCACAGTGGCCATTTACAAATGTAGACCTATGAAAACCAGTAATGCTCCCCTGGAATGCGCTTTGTCAAGCAACATAAATGCAATTAGAAGGGCAGAGACAGTTAAATTATTAAAATCACTGCAGGAGTAAATCTGACATCAAAACTGTATGTGAGCATATCACACACACACCACATGAACATGTAGAAGAAGCAAATTTGTCAAACTAAAATAAAAACAAAGTAAAATTAATCAAAGAGATGGATCATTTCTCTAATAATGTTATTTTATCCTAGTTATTTAGCTTCCCAATCAAGTATCATTCAATTTTCATAGCAGTTCCAGTGAACTAGACATGACACAATTAAAATCTTCAAAGTTCCAAAATCATTATAGCGGAACGTTCTGGTAATATGCATGCATCCTATTGGCAATTAAGCTTCCCATGAAGTTTTATTCAAATCTGGCCGATAATTGCTGAGAAATAGCACGGACAAGAATTGAGCACTATATACTAATTTCAGAATTCTTCAAAGTCCCATAACGCAGAGAAAAAACTTTGAAGCGGAACAACCTGGTAATATGCACACCTCCTCTTGGTAATGAAGCTTCCCGTTAACTTTGGTGAAATCCGGCCAGTAGTTGCTGATAAATAGACCGGACAAGAAAGTAAAGAATTGTGAGCCATATACTCATTTCAGAAATATTCTAAGACCCATAACTCCTAGACAAATCATTGAAGCGGAACGTCCTGGTAATATTCACACCTCCTCTTGGTAATTCCCATAAAGTTTCGTTGGATTCCGGCCAGTAGTTGCTGAGAAATAGCCCGGATAAGAAAGTCAGGAATTGTGCACTATATTACTAATTTCAGAAATATGAACATGACTCTGAGAAAAATCATTAAAGCAGAACGTCCTGGAAACATGGACACCTCCTCTTGGTAATGAAGCTTCCCATAAAGTTTCGTTGAATTCCAGCAAGTAGTTGCAGAGAAGTAGCTCAGACAAGAAAGTGGGATGGAAGGACGGACGGACAAAGCGGCGACAATATGCTCCCCCGAAATGTTTCGGACAGCATAAAAACATACACGATTCTAAGTCATGCGTGACGCTCCGCCCAATCTTAATTGCATAAGTAAACGGGAAATTACGAATACACCCGAAGTCAGGGTCAGGACGGTCCAAATCAGTGACGGCCCCAGAATTATTAGTTGAGTGATTGATACGTTTAAACATAACGATTAGGAATTCTTATTTATCATTTAAGACACATTAACTTACACACCGCTATACTACATTATGAAAACAGTATACACATAATTAATGTATAGTTAAATACAAAGTAATTAAATGTTAACACAAACATTAAATTAGCAAATACATTGACTAACATACGGGTTAATGGCTTAATATACCATACGCAGTTTTTAATTATATTACTGCTGGAAGATGATTGCATCCTGGGCAAACAACGTGGAAGTTTCCAAGGCTGTAAATAACTTTATATACTTTAGTGTCACGCCATATATAATAGTTTTATAACGTCGGAATCCACCTTCTATAATTTTGTTGTCAAACGTAAAATCTACAATCTTGTTAAATAAAACTTGTATGTATTATGTGATTTCGTATCTTTTTGGGTCAATAACTGGACTTAAAAATGAATCTTAAATTTTTTAGATGGCCAGCCACACTACCAATGTTTCACATGCCCAGCCTAAAAATTAGTGGTACTTGGCTACCGGGCAACCATTGGTTTCCATCCCTGTACTGATGGTATTTCATATTGAACTTGTTAAATGCAATTAGTGCTTTCCAGAAAGAAGGAGTCGTCTATAAGAAAAACAAACATATTTTCTAGATTGTGTTGATTAGAGATGCTAGAACATACTATGCATTGAAAGAAAGCTCATTATAATAGCAGGAACGTAACACAATTCAACACATTACATGTATTTGACACATACCTATGAAGTCATTGCTTCAAATTAAATGTATTTGTTGACAACTAATAGAAAAAAAACAAGATTCTGTGTTTGATAAACACACATGTCCCCCGTTGGTGCTGAATAGTCCATTTCTTAGTCCAAATTTGGTCAAAGTCAAGGTCAAAGTGAGGTTGGGTGATATGGATGGATTGGGATAGTCATAAGCAACAAATGTGTAATCCAAGTGTTGTAGCAAGCGGTGTTGGTGCTAGACGAAACGGTAAAACCTAGTTAACCCAGCAACAGCGCATTTGAATTATTCTTAGTGCAAATTAGGTCAAGGTCAAGGTCAAAGTGAGGTTGGGTGATACGAGTGGAATGGTAACGGTCATAAGTAACAACTGTGTAAATATACAAGTGTTGTTGCAAGCTGTGTTGGCGCTAGACGAAACGGTAAAATCTAGTTAACCAAGAAACAGCCCATTTGAATTATTCTAAGTGCAAATTAGGTCAAGGTCAAGGTTATAGTGAGGTTGGGTGATATGGGTGGATACGAAATGGTCATAAGCAGCAATTGTTTAAATATCTAAGTTTTGTAGTAAGCGGTGTTGGTGCTAGACGAAACGGTAAAATATACTTAACCTTGTCACGGACGGAAGGACGGAAGGCGAACGGACGGACGGAAGGACGGACGGACAGGACAATCACTATATGCCTCCCGCATCGAGATGCCGGGGGCATAAAAACAACAATACATACATTTTACGCATTATTACAAGTCTTTTAAAAAATGCCCCCGGTATATATATTTAACTTTTAAGTCTACATAACATTCGCCGCCGATATGCCCATTTAATACAGCCCCATCTACAAATTTCTTGTATCCATAATTAAGTATGTTAGCAATCGTAGTAGATCTTTATTGCACGCTTGAATGAAGCTTTAATTAGTAGGCTGCATTTTTCTGTTGTGCACTGTTTTCGGTAATTGTTCTCAACCACATTGGTGCATCACAATTTTTTGTGACATTATGGAATCTGGGATGGCGACCCATTACTTCCACTAAATGGTTGGTCATTCATAGGAATATTGCGTAATTGACAGCTGACTGGCTTGGAGAACAAACCACAGAGGAGTCTGAAAAAATCATTCAATAAATCAAACATTTGGCATTGTACACACATTTATTTAAAGTGGCAGTTTACTTCAACTAGTTTGAGCTCACTAGTCGCATTTAAAAGAATAAACAAGCATGAATGCACACCAATACACTCTAGGTCGAGTGAAATGATAACGTTTGATCATTTCACTCTTGGTTATATGAAACTACTTTTAACTTTGTTTTTATGTTTATTTTTTGAAAGTATGTGAATACCCTAATCGTCAGTGTAAACATCGTCATTTTTATCAACAGGAAACACAGTATAAAATAAAATACAAATATATTCAAGCGACGACGTCGCAGTAAGAGTGGTACTATTTTCCCACCACAACACTGATCGACAATTTTGGAATCATAATGACGTCATATTTAAGAAGTCATAATACACAAAACTTGTAAAGCTTCAGCATATCTCGCGCATTTTTTTTATTTATCTTTTAAAATCATGAAATAAAAGAAAATTTGTTTAATACAGTGTAAGATCGTAGTTTATTTCATTCGTGGTCATATAAGCAACATATTTTCACTCGTGGCTGCGCCACTCGTTAAAATATTGGTTCTATGACCACTCATAAAATAAAAAACGAGCTTTTATTAATATATGTCGATGTTTATTTATAATTAAAACTTTCATTTTCAGGACAACTAACATTGTAGGTCATGTACTAAATCCGAACCTTTCTCTAATGAACACTGAAACTTTGCAGCCATTTTGAATACAGAGCCTTGAGCATATAAAACCGGTAATATTATATGGAAATAGATACTGCTCACATATAGATAAAACAGGCACGCAGTGCGCATGCAGTTGATTGATAACATCTATTGTCATACATATTGTATTGTTGTGCGATTTTACTGACCTGGCACTATTGAATATTCCGTGTATTTTCGTAAATGTATTTTAAGCTACTAACCCAGAGAGAAGACTCAAACATTAATATGTATTTATTAAATCCTTACTATACATATCAGTTGATACTGTAGTGCAATGGTCAGTACGCAAAGTTTGTAAGCATGATGTTTTGGGTTCGAATCCCAGAACAGGCACGTTTACTTTATTATTTTTTTTATATTTATTATAATTTATTTAATTGATCGTTTTGCTGACGTCATGACCAGGGATCTCATCAACCTCGATTCTGACCCAGAAGAGAGCTGCATCGATACTGCGAGCGAAACCGAGTCTTTGTGTTTGCACTTTTATGTAGATAAAATAATTAAAATAAGAAAAATAAAAAAGGAAAGAAAACAATATAAAGAACAGAATGTCACGAGAATAAGTAATGTTGAAGTAAAGAAACAAGACCTGTCAGAGGACAGCGCGCTCAACTGTTCGAAGTATGGCAATTATTTCATCAAATTATGCCAAATTTCAAAATGCAAAAAACAGTTATATGGAGGTTGGCCCTGACACTGGAGTTGATGACAATGGTATGGTCCTATTTTAAAGTGAATAACTTATGTAGTCCTGAAGTTACAAACGTTTAGAATATAAACTTTAACCAGAAAATGTATGTGAAAAGGGGGCATAACTCTGACAAAATACAAAACAGTTATATGGAATATAGCCCCTGACACTGGAGTTGATGATAAAGGTATATTACAATTTTCAAGTGAATAAATTATGTAGTTCTGCATTTACAAAACGTTTGAATATAAACTCTAACCAGAAAATCTAAGTGAAAAAGGGGCATAACTCTGTCAAAATACAAAACAGAGTTACATGGAATGTTGCTCCTGATTTTGAAGTTGATTACAAAGGTATATTCCAATTTTCAAGTGAATAACTTATGTAGTTCTGAAGTTACAAAACTGTTGAATATAAACTGTAACCAGAAAATCTATGTGAAAAAGGGGCATAACTCTGTCAAAATACAAAACAGAGTTATAGGGAATGTTGTCCCTGACACTGAATGTGATGACACAGGTATATTACAAGTTTCAATTGAATAACTTCTGTAGTTTTGCAGTAACAAAACTTACGAATATAAACTTTAAACAGAAAATCTAAGTGAAAAAGGGGCATAACTCTGTCACAATACAAAACAGAGCTATGGGGAATATTTCCCTTGATACTTGAGTTGATGTCAAGGGTATATTCCAAGTTTCAAGTGAATAGCTTGTGTAGTTTTGAAGTTACAAGACTTTGGAATAAAAACTTGAACCAAATTGAGACGCGGACGCCTACACCGACGCCGACGCCGGGGGTAGTAAGAAAGCTCACCTATTCTTCGAAAAGTCGAGCTAAGAATGAAACAAGAAAGATTTTGGCAGAATTCGAACCACAGTCATTGTGATTAAAAGTCTGAAACACTATCCACGGCGTTATTCTTCCTGACACTTGTTGGGACTGTTTTTAAGACTGTTGGCGGAAGCCAACGGTCTTTTGAGAGGGTAATTTCTAAAACAGGTATCGCGGTAAACTACTTCTTTTATTTGCAGGCTACAAGTCAGTAAATCAAAACCTGAAAGGGTCCTTCTTCAGGACAACAACATTTCACGCTTGTTTTCTTACCTTTTAATTATTTAAGATAATGTATGTTATGTGTATTATAATGTGTATATCATATGATTTATTACAATTAAAGTTTCTAAAAAAGTTTATTTATTAAAAATGTTACGTCAAAGTAATGACACCCCTATTTTCACTGTTAACTTGACTGTAACCCAAATATTCACCTGGGTGTCCTGGAATAACACAACTTAATTAATGCGCTACATCGGTTATTATTGACTCGTTGCGGAAGTGTTTTTCCTTGTTACCGATTCTTATTCAGAAAATGTTGACAAAAATTACTGTCAATGTATTAATTTTTAAATGTAGTATGGAAAATCGAGAGTACGAATTGTATGACCTACTTTTGAATCAGTAGGCTCCGAATCACTAACAATCGATGCTTTGAACTACCACGCTTCATCGGTTATTCTACATGGCTCGTTGCAGATTGACTTTTTAACTGTCATGCATATAATTCCGTGTGCATTAGATAATTAGCTTGGACAATATTTGTTCGTTACTTACAGATTAATTATTCTTATGATGTCGCATATTAAATAATAAGAAGCCGTATTATCAAGTTTAAAGGGTGGGAAATGGAACTTCATTCAACTAATGGTTCCATTTTTAGCAAAAATTTACTCATAATATACATGCTTTTAGTTTCTTTTGTTGCTAATAGTCTTTCTACGCTATAATGGTTTTGATTTTGCTATATGTCTATGAAATCCGTGCTTTACACGCTAGATAAACGTTAAACCGATATACAATAAAACAGCTAGCCGAGCGTTACCGGAGATTAATGAGTGCCAGGTCAATGCAATCGTACACTATATAACATAAGCGTGTTGGCATGTTTTATGCTAGTCTTGACAATATTGCAATCTGTAATCCGGTTTACAAGCAAACAGTAAGTTTTTACTATAGCGATTGTCTATAGCGGTAATAAACTATCCATTAGGAGTGTATACCAAACACGTCTTGGCAAGAAATCGTTTGCATTGTAATATTCATCTATCCTTAATACTACAATGATACAACAACTCCTACTCACTTAAGTATAATAATAGATAATTTATTAAAATAAAGAACAAGTTCACTACTTTGAAACAGCGCTGATTTCGAATTCACACAGTTCAAAATAACGGCGTTGGAATGTAATTCAATAATTGATATCAATCCAAGTATAAAAGGTAAAAAATATTCCCTAACGAGTATCAAGATCAACTTTCAAGAAAGGCAAAAATAGAAACAAGGTAAGAGCAAATGCTTAACCGTTTTTGTTTTCGTATCTTTTTTTTTTTATCCAGATATCAAAATACAGTAATCTTAAATTGCATGAATAGAGTGATTAGAATTAAATAAAAATACGTCATTGTTAGGTGTTGACAAACCCATATCATACTTTTTCCCAAATCTGATTTCTCATAAACTTAATAATGTGTAATAATATTTTGTTCAATTCCGTTCGGTTCTGAGAAAGCAGGAACCAACCAGTTGATTTTAGTTTATGCTTCTTCCGTGAGTACTGTGTCAATACCTGTAAATATTAAACAAGTATCAGTGGACATGATGCATTCTCATCGTAATGCGCTTTGTGCGTTGATGATAATTAAAGTTGAAAAGCAGAGGTATTTTAAAACCTTAACTTCACTGAAAGTTGTCAAACTTGTATGTAAGCATGATACAAAATCCCATACAAACGTGCATATGATGCAAACTTGTTAGAACAATCAGAGGCCTTTAAATTAAGAAAATCGCTGAAGCGGAACATCTTTGTTATACGGTCATCTCATCCTGGTATTTAAGCTACCCATTGAGTATCATTGGATTCCATACAGCAGTTACAGAGAAATAGCCGTGATACATTACATTCTTTTTGAAACAACAATCAGATAGCGATTATATTTATCCCCCCAAAATGTTCAGGGAGCATTAAAGTCATCATATTGGAATGACCCAGCATATGTTATATTGTAGCAATGTTGCACACAACTTTTAATTGAATTTTATTATAGTTTTTAATTTCTGAAATATACGTGCATGGACATTTTATAATCAAAGTGAAATAACTAAATGAAATATACGAGCATGGACATTTTATAATCAAAGGAAATAACTCAATGAAAAAGCATCAGAACGGAACCACCTGAAAATATGCGCATATGTTCTTGGTGGTGATGCTGTACGTAACGTTTGATTAATTAGTTTCTGAGATCAAGCGCGGAAACAAATACAAAACAAAATTTAATAATCAAACGACAATAACGGCATGAACAATCATCCGATCAAAAGGCCTGACAATATGCAAATGTCATCTTGGTAAAATGATGCATATAAATTTGATTTAATTTGAGTCATTAGTTTCTAAAAAATACCGCGGAAAGGAAAATGACATATTTTGTATTCAAAGGGCAATAACTCCATGAAAAACCTTAGACCGGTATCACCTGACAATGTGTGCATGCCCGCTTGGTAAGGATGCTGCACGTTTGGTTTAATCGAATTGGAATCATAAGTTCCTAAAAACTAGCGCGGAAACAAAATACCCTGCTAAATATAATCAAAGGAGACTCACGTCCTCTTGGTTGGTATGCTGCATATACAGTTTTATTGAATTCGAGTTTATAGTTACTGCTCGAAAACTAAAATATCCTATTTAATAATCAAAGAGGCAATAACCCCTTTAGCAATTATTAGGCCTGTGCAACCTGACATTATGCGTTTGTCCTCTTGGTAGGTATGCTGGATATGAAGTTTAATTAAACTTAAGTTCCTGAGATCTAGCGCGAAAACTAAAATACCAGTCAGATCGACGAAAGGACGGACGGAGGGCCGGAAAAAATAATGGATCAATTTTTCGGGGAAATGGATTGCGCACCTGGAAAAACTGAATGACAGTTACATTAAATTTCAAGCAAGACGCAAACTGTATTTTTACCATTAGCGTGTATAAGTAACTTTACTATTTTCTGTAACAGCACCATTCAAGTGAAACTGTCTATGTGATTTTATACTCGTATATGCGACATTTATAACAGCATTTCATTCGGTTTACGTTTATTACTAAAATGTTTAAAATGTTATTTACATTTTTATACATTTACACATTTGCACAATGCTATTAGATTTTTCAAACCCTTGACCGCTTATTAAACTTATGTTTATTCAACACTAACCTAATATTCTCTACATCTATTCCTGGAACAGCTATACTATAAACAAATTAATTTTGTAAAGAATGCACGTTGCAGTGTCAATCTCAAATGAAGTACAAAAACACACATATGTATATATATATATATATATATATATATATATATATATATATATATATATATATATATATATATATATATATATATATATACCGTTGGTCTGTTGATACGACCAACTGACATTAAAACAAGATGATGTTTGAAATTGAAATCGAATCAAATTGATCTGTGGCTAAATCGTTGCAGCTCAAGTGGCTACAAACTGCTCTTTATATTCTTCACTCTTTAGTAATGAACATGTCATAATATTTTAATTAAAAATATTATGACATGCTCATTACTAAACAGTGAAGAACATAAAGAGTAGTGTAGTAAATTAAGATATTATGACACGTTCATTGCTAAACAGTGAAGATTATAAAGAGTAGTGTAGTAAATTAAAATATGATGACAAGTTCATTACTAAACAGGGAAGAACATATAGAGTAGAGTAGTAAATTACAATATTATGACACGTTCATTACTAAACAGTGAAGCATATACAGAGTAGTTCAGTAAATTAAAATATTATGACATGTTCATAACTAAACAGTGAAGAATATACAGAGTACTGTAGTAAATTAAAATATTACGACACGTTCATTACTAAACAGTGAAGAACATAAAGAGTAGAGTAGTAAATTAAAATATTATGTCACGGTTATTACTTAACAATGAAGAATATAAAGAGTAGTGTAGTAAATTAAAATATATTGCCACGTTCATTACTAAACAGTGAAGAACATAAAGAGTAGAGTAGTAAATTAAAATATTATGACACGTTTATTACTAAACAGTGAAGAATATAAAAAGTAGTGTAGTAAATTAAAATATTATGACACGTTCATTACTAAACAGTGACGAATGTAAAGAGTAGTGTAGTAAATTAAAATATTATGACACGTTCATTACTAAACAGTGAAGAATATAAACAGTAGTGTAGTAAATTAAAGTATTATGACACGTTCATTACTAAACAGTGAAGAATATAAAGAGTAGTGTAGTTAATTAAAATATTATGACACGTTCATTATTAATCAGTGAAGAATATAAAGAGTAGCGTAGTAAATTAAAATATTATGACACGTGCATTACTAAACAGTGAAGAACATAAAGAGTAGAGTAGTAAATTAAAATATTATGACATGTTCATTACTAAACAGTGAAGAATGTAAAGAGTAGTGTAGTAAATTAAAATATTATGACACGTTCATTACTAAACAGTGAAGAACATAAAGAGTAGTGTAGTAAATTAAAATATTATGACACGTTCGTTACTAAACAGTGAAGAACATATAGAGTAGAGTAGTAAATTAAAATATTATGACATGTTCATTACTAAACAGTGAAGAATATAAAAAGTAGTGTAGTTTGTAAATTAAAATATTATGACACCTTCATTACTAAACAGTGAAGAATATAAAGAGTAGTGTGGTAAATTAAAATATTATGACACGTTCATTACTAAACAGTGAAGAATATAAAGAGTAGTGTAGTTAATTAAAATATTAGTACAGTGAAGAATATGACGAGTAGTGTAGTTGTAGCCACTAGAGTGCAACGATTTAGCCACCGATCAATTAGATTCCAATTCGATTTCAAACATCATCTAGTTAAATATTTCCATTTGATTCATGTTTCCGTTTTACAGGCTTGTTTCTGCGTATTTATTATTCAAGATTTGCAATATATTGAAGATTTGTTTGTTATTTTTCATGGCATTGTATTGGTTAACGTCAATATATGTGCCATATATCAAAATAAATAAAAACATTGTAAAATATTGACGATAATGTTTCACAACTAACACAGGCACCAAAATTTTTGATTAACAGTTTTATTACCACCCATATATAAATATGTTAACGAGAATTGAATGGAAATTGGTTGGTTTAGTATCGACAATCGAATCGGGCCATTTACAATATACACGTATTAATCGATACATCGAAAGAATCGTTGCGGCTCTAATCGATTCGGGCCATTTGCAATCAATTTATCGATACATCGAAAGACTCGTGGCAGCTCTAGTAGCCACAGCAATGCGTCTATATCTTGTCTACACGCAACAACTTATGAAGTAGCTTCCGAAATGCTAGTATTTAAATTATAAAGTGGTCTTGTTAAAACAAGAGAAACACTTTTGAAGACTTCAGCAAATGGAAACATATGGCATTTCTCAACTAATTATAAAGTAAAGTATTTAAAACAAAAATTATAAAAGACGTTTAAAATTATGTTAATATTACACATGAATGCACTTATTTTAAGTGTGAACAACACATTTATAACCATCATAGCACGTAACGATAACTGTTTAATATATCTGACATACTGGATTTACATATGTTATTTGTTTTGAAAATTAAGATAATAAAAACATATGACCTGATATCTTATATTCATTGGAAACAATAACATCGGTGTTGTTAAATGTATGAATCATATATATATTAATATAAATTTAATGTGTATGATACAGCATTAGTAAAAACGAGAAGGATAATTCGTAATAAAAAAGCTAAACCATTTATACTGCAAACATTCTGTACACAACTTCATTTCATATCCAGTATTAAATATGTAAATGTTATGATGTTAAATATGTAGATGATACATGTAATATTAAACATTTAGCAACTTCGTTAAAAAAAAAACACGCATTTAGACATTGCATAAAATTTGCATTATAGAAGTATCAACGATTTTCCACTAAACACTGGTGACATAGATTTTGTCACAACTAATAAGACTCATGGCACACTTGAATACTAAAATCGAAGAAAAACATTCTCGATGTAGTATTATTGAATAACGCTATTATATCAGGAACAATAATAGTTTTATTGAGTAGTAATGTTTGTTATCCCATACGTCAGATTTTTCACTTAATTTTGAACTCCAACAAGTAATAATTCTTATGTTGTCCAACAATAACAGAATCCGAGCTTCTGCTGTACAAAACAGACACTGTGTCAGCGTCGAAATCACTCCGTATAGCCAACGTAGCTATCTTCTTCATTCCCGTGCTATCTACCTGTATGATACTGCGAGATGTGGCTCCACACACCAGCACCTGACCTGCAACTGTCACGTGCACACCTCCGGGGTATTTCAGTTCTGGATTTGTTAACGTGGAGAGCACAGATCCGTACCTGGTAAGGGTGTATAGCTTGTTTTCGGAAACATTGGTGACATAGATTGTGTCACCACTAAGACTCACGGCATACTTGAATACTAAAATCGAGGAAAAACATTCTCGATGTAGCCATATTGAATAACGTTTTTATATTTATTATATTAGGAACAGTATGGCACATTAGGGCCATATTAATACATTCTTTCTGAGTTAAATGATAATTGTTTGCAAATGGACTTTGATTTAGGCTCATGTACATATGCACATAAAAAGTATTCATAATATAGTAATATTTATTACAAGTTAAGTAATTACCTGTTTGTTTGCCTGGCGTTTCCTCATACAGTTTTGTCTTCTGTGTTAGAGTCTTATCAAGAGTGTAGTGGTACAATGCTGTATATGACGTTATAAACAGATCATTCTTATGGCAGGCAATACCACGGCATGCATGTTCCAGTTGATAGTTATAGCTTTTCGCCAACTGCATGTTGGACACATTGAAAAACTGGACACCGTGTGTGCTACTTTCATCATCCACAGTCACAGCCACCTCTCGATCAGAGACCACACAAATATCCCACGGAGTAGTAGGCATATCAATGTGGCTTACCACCTGATGAAGCTCGTCGAGCACTTTTATTCGTTTGTTATGATTGTCAACGACAATAGTTGACGTATCAAACTGACACAAGCCATACGAATAGCATGACCATACATCAGCACTTGTTTTCAGTTTATGCTTTACTTTCGACTGCAGCAAGATAACCTGGTTTGGTTGCATGATTCTCCCAAGACATGTAATCTGGGCTAACAGCTGCTCAATTATTTTGTTCGGTACGAATTCCATGGCATATTCATTATGATGAAATATGTCACGGATAAATGTTTCCGATTTGGTCAACTGCGGACGATATTTTGTTTGTGCTGCGAGAAGCTCTTCGTTTTTATATCCAGCCTGTAGTAAAGCGTCATGGGAACATTTAAGATCCGTCAGAAAGCTTCTGCATTTGTTTCTGTTCGTCTCCAGAGAGTGCATTAGGCTGGTCATCATGTGATTGAGCTCTTGTTTAGTAATCTTTTCAAGTCTGTCAAATGAGTCATTTATGTTCTGACGAAGGTCTGTAATTGCTTGTAGTATCAGCTTGTGAGAAGCTTCAGTTGATTGAATAATATGCTCGGTTTTGTTCTGCTGACTCTGTAGCTCTCCTAGTATTTTCTGTATTTGTGATGACAACTTCTGGCAACTTTCTGGGTCGGCTGTTTTGGAGTCAACATTACCTTCCTGCAATGTCTGCGGATAAAAATCAAAATGTGAAAAACTTACGTACGCAAACAAGGCACATATTTTCGTTTCATTTTTGACAATAAATACGTTCTTGTCAATGTCTTATTTTGAATATTTTACTACGCACCTGAATGGTAAGATAACTTGATATAGAGGATATTTGTTGGTTTCGGTAGAATATCGATTTTAATTCGCAAGTGATCATATAAATTAATAATATCGCGCAGCCACGAGTGAAAATATATATTTTCTATGAGCATAAGTGAATTAAAAATCGATATTCTACCGAAAACAACATTTTATTTGTATGTTATGCCTTTTCCACGCAATTAAGAGTCCGGCGTCGTTGACGATCCAATTCATTTACTGTATTAAACCAGAGCAGTAATTTCCAGTGTTTTAAATCAATGAAAATTATCACAGGGGTAATGTTCACTGCTTTAAGACAGTGAATTACCAATTTTAATTCACTGATATTTTCCTATAAATTAATGCAAAGCATAAAATTAAAATAAATGTGGTACTACGCTGGTGGTAATAAAATTGTGTGTTACCAAAAAGGTTTTGCTTCTTCAACTTTTGATATCATAAGCATCTTCGTTACAGAGACGTTTGGTAAAGTTAGTCATATTTTATCAGCAGGAAGTGAATATTTGAGTGTCGTGATTTTTACGCAGATTAAATATAAAGTGCAGCTATTCAGTTTATCGTGTTTATCATGCACAGCGTGTAAACGGTTCATTATTTACAATTAAAAGAGTATTTGACTTTTTTCAAGTTCTCTTCCCACCATTTTAAACTCCTCATTAGCTATTGTGGAAGATTTGATTTCCATTTATCGAGCTTCGTAAATTCGATGCTTCACGAGCTTTCTAGCTCGTCACATGCTCTTTCGTTTAAAGTAGGCCATGTTACCCAATTGCCATGATTTGAACACACGCTATCATGATCACGGTTAGGAGACTCAGCGGACCACCTCATTTCGAGGTGTTAAGAAAATGTCCTGTGGTGACTTCCAAGGTGGTGCGGTGGTGTAAAAAACTATTGTAAACAGTACGCATGACCTTCCAATTTGTATTTGTTTTCTTATAATAAAGGTGCTTTTTAAGAAATCGGCCAATGTGATTACCAGTAGACATGATAAAATAACACTTGTTCGTAGTTTCGTGAATAATGTACAAAAATAAAGGGATTTTAAAAAGTTAAAGTGATTGAAAGAATATGTATATGATACTCAATGAACTGACATGTTCACACGTCTGTGTTCTTCTACAACGCCTTATGAAGTGTGTGGCGGCTGACGATGATCACAAGTATAAATGTCTTCACATACGCATTACATAATTTGCAATAATGTATGATTTTGTTTAGTATTTTGGGAATTTCTTGAAAAGAGGTGGTCTGGTGGTGACTCTGAGTTTGCTTATGTTCATGAAACCGAAAGTAAAATTTGTAGACATAACTAAAGAGTAATGCGTATGTGATGACATTTATATTTGTCTTTCAATAAGCAAGCATTTGAGTAGATACTACAAGAAAATATACATGTTAAATATTGGAATACAAACAAACACATTTCATAGAAATTGTTATATAGTTTTATTTATATGATGAAGGTGGGATTTTTGAAGAAAAAAAAGCTATACAGTCTCTTAACTCTCCAAACACAATCAATCATAATATTTGAAGTTGTTTGCAGTCGTATTTATTGACACAAAACTGTACTGCAAGCCATATTCAATGTCTGGGATCTCGGCAACGCTTGAAATGGACACGATACGATCTTCGGTCACGGTTGCCGGACGATTTCGGTAACTTTTACTGGGCGAACGCGATGTCACATTGATGATTGAGTGGTGAAAAACGGTTTTGAATGGTATAAAGTGTTTATTGTGTTCAATTGTTAAGAATATGGTGCATTTTACTATTGGGGCTATGTACTGAAATATAAGTGTACATTAAATATGAAGAATATTATATATTTCTCTGGATTAAATCAAATCATAATGCTCCAAGTAATTGATGCGTAGATTTAATATTAATAATAACGAAACAATGTGTTCAAAATATCTACAAACGTTATTAAAGTCTTTTACAGATGTATGATTACACATTTTAAGCTCATTTGCGACTTTCTTGCTTGGATAAGATAGCTATTATAGCTTATTTTGAAAACCAAATTGTTACGGTCTAAAAACGACGCTGTTACGGCTATAATGGCGATCTAATATTTAATGTTACGGACACGTGACGACTTCTTTTATTTTGCTCTCCGAAGAGGAGCATTTAGTCGCCGCTTTGTCCGTCCGTTCGTAATCTAATCCCACTGCCAATCAGTTTATCCGGGTGTCAAATGAATTTTCCCGGCATTTTAACCATCATAATCCATGTCCTGCTTTCATCCGTTCGCCTGGTACTTCGTTTCCGCTCGAGATGTCAGGAACTTATGACTCGAAGTTAATGACACTTTATATACAGCATCCAATAAGGGTTGACATGCGCATATTTTAGGTCGTTCCGGTCTGATGATTGTTCATGGAGTTATTGCCCTTTGGTTATAAATAGGTCATTTTAAGGGGGCGTATCGACGGCTGATACGGTAACATATTTTAAAAAATAAAATTATATTTATGACCTATAATGAAGTATCGATAAACGATTACTTTACACACAGGTCTTGTTTCTATAAATAAATTATATAAAACAAGTTGTCAGCGTGACATTTTTCTCGGAAAAATTGGTGGTAATAGTAGTAGTAGTAATAGTAGTAGTAGTAGTAGTAATAGTAGTAGTAGTAGTAGTAGTAGTAGTAGTAGTAGTAGTAGTAGTTGTAGTAGTAGTAGTAGTAGTAGTAGCAGTAGTTGTAGTAGTAGTAGTAGAAGTAGTAGTAGTAGTAGTAGTAGTAGTAGTAGCAGTAGTTACTCCTTTCGGGGAGCAAAACAAAAAAAGTCGTAACGTGTCCGTTACACTAAATATTAGATCGTCAATATAGCCGTAACAGCGTTTTAAGACCTTGACATTTTGGCTTTTAAAATAAGCTAAAAAAACTTATCAAAACCAAGTAGGAAAATCACAAATGAGCTTAAATTGTGTAATCATACATCTGTCGAAGAATTGAATAACGTTTGTAGATATTTTGAAAAGATGATTTCGTTATTATTAATAATAAAATCTACGCATCTATTATTTGATGCATTATGTTGTCATTTAATCCAGATAAATATATAATAATCTAATGTACACTAGTATTACAGTAAATAGTACCAACAGCAAAATGCACAATATGCTTAACAAATGAACTAAATCAACAGCATTTACCATTTTAAAACTGTTTTTCACTACTAACACATCAATGTGACATCGCTTTCGTCCCGTAACTGTTACCCAAATCGTCCGACAATCGTGATCGAAGATCGTCCCTACCCATTGCTCGTGTAACCGAGATCCCCGACAGTGATATTGTTTTGCTTTATTTATTAAAGCAATCTTACGTTTAAATCAATAATACCTAATAGGTTTATTAAAGCAATCTTACGTTTAAATCAATAATACCTAATAGGTTTAAAATGTGGAATTTAATGATAATTTAGGTTATAAACTTGGGTCTGCGTGTTTGCATTTGTTCTCCATACGTGTGTGTATTAGATGTTGTTATAAAATGATGTTTTATTAAGTCATTTCCAAACATTGAACTATATTTTTGTACAAAACATTGGTTGACGTTTGTAATAATTTATCAAACAAATATCTTTTGTGAGTTTAAAATTGTGTCAAGATAGAAAATCAAAATATAAAAATATAACGATAATAAACGATAAAGCAATTACGACTGACAAAAACATCAATAGGATTTACCTGTGTTGCGATGCAATGCAAGATTGACATATATGCTCAGTATGATCTTCACAGAACATTACTATTTCCTTATCTCTGTGCTCTGTACACAACTCCACTCCGTCTGATGCTGTCTTGGAAACCGGCCATTTAGCGATTTGTCCTCTGTTAACTACAGATGCATGGTCTACGAACAACTGGTTGTGGAGTTGCACACAGTTGTCACAATAACATTTAGAACATTCCTGGCAGTACAACTGAGCCAGACTTTTATGACAAGCATCGCAAGTGAAGTCCCGTATCAAATCTGAACCTTTCTCGAACGAACACCGAAACTTGGCAGCCATTTTGAATATAGAGCTTTATCGGTAGAATTGAAAACACAGCTTAGATAGTTTGTAAACGTTAAACCATTAAAATGTCGAAAGGTTGTTTGTGACAATGAACTATCGGTCAATTTTATAGTGAACAACAATAAATTGGCCACAATTTGAAATAAGAAATTAATCCTTAAACAAATACCTACTTGAACACAGTCAATTCGAATCAGCGAGTTCATGCTTATAATAAACGGCACATTCCGTTCGCTTTTGGTACAAATCAACACAAATAGACTGTGCGCATACGCTTTTTAGATGCACCAGGTGTAAATGGTATTGTCTCACGGGTTTGTATGGAGCGCCGGGATTCTCTTATGTTGTCTTCGGTTGTGGCGTTATGTTAGCTGTATATGTTATTATGTCAAACTTCAATGTTGTCTTGTCTGTATATCGGTTCATCTTGTCTACTCATGTGAGTTTGTCTTTCGCATGTGTTATTATGTTATGTACACGTGTAGTTTTGTCAATGCAATGAGTTGTATGCAATGTGACGTGTTAAGTCAAATTGTTGTGTTGTTAATTTAAAATGTCGTTTGATCTTGTAGAGAGATAAAGTTAAAATGTTAGTGCAGCGTGTGATTTTGTCAGTGTAGTGTATTATTATGTCATGTTTAAAATTATAAATATATGCTGTTGATTTGTCCAGACAGTGTTTCATTTTGTCCAAATACCTTGCTATCATGTCAAACCCACTCGTTGTTTTGTCAATGATACGTTTTAGTTTGTTGTAACATTGTCTTATCATGTCTAAAGTAAATTTATTTTGTTCAAACGGTATGTTGTTTTGTTCAAATGACAAGTTGTTGTTGTTGAGCTAAAAATAGCGTGCACTCACTATAATGGCGGAAAGCAAATATCGACACGATTAGACATAAAAGCATGCGTGAAGGACATTGAAGTCGATATGTTAATTTGAGTTATAGACATAATGACACGTCTTCTTGACATAATAACATATTCTTTTGACAATTGTACCTGATCATAGCACATGATGAAACACTATTTTAACATAATAAAACGTCTTTTTGACATAATAACATGTTCTTCTGACAAGTTCACCAGATAATAGCACATGATGAAACACTATTTTAACATAATGACACGTCTTTTTGACAAAATAACATATTCCCTTGACAAGTTCACCTGATCATAGCACATGCTGAAACAATATTTTAACATAATGTCACGTCTTTTTGACATAATAACATATTAGTTTGACAAGTTCAACAGATCCTAGTACATGATGTAACACGATTTTAACATAATGACACGTCTTTTTGACATAATTAATCATAGCACATGATGAAACACTATTTTAACATAATGACACAACCTTTTGACATAATAACATATTCTTTTGACAAGTTCACCGTATCATAGAACATGATGAAACAATATTTTAACATTATGACATGTCTTTTTTACATTATAACACATTACATTGACAAGTTCACCTGATCATAGCACATGATGAATACATTTTTTAACATAATAACACGTATTTTTGACGTAATTAGACAATCCTGAACAAGACAACACGAAACATGACGACATAAGACAGTAATGGCGTTCCATAGGTTTGTGTATACATTAACATTGTGCTTAGTTGAACCATCCAGCTAAGTTATACATTTAACACTCGGGAATCACTGCGACCATAACGTTATGTGTACAAAATGTAGAAATGCATCTAGTAATATCGAAATGCGAAAAATAAATGGACGCAAGAGGTCAGTAATTTCGCGTTTAAAAGACTGGTCTGCACCACATTTAAACATCGAAGAATAACATTGTACACATATGTCTAAGCTATGATATAACTGAAAAATAATAGGGGAAACTGCAAAATCAGATCTTGCTTAAATTTTGGAATGTTAACACCTTCAATGTTTACTGTCAAAATAATTTTAATACGCATTAAAGGTTTTGTATGTTTAAACTAGTATTCGACCGACATTAAGTATTTTTTATTGATAAAGTCATTGTCTGCTACAAAAATGGTACGCAGGGTTAATGTTACCCACTTTATAGCTCACACGAGCACTAAGTGCTCGGTGAGCTATTGGTATGGGTTACTGTCCTACGTCATCCGTCCTTCGTATACCGTCAAAAATCTGACCGTTATCGCAATAAAGACTTCATAGTGTATTCAATATTGACCTCACTTTTAGAGTTTGTATACAACCTTTAAATATTGGCTGGTATTGAAAATTGTGTCAAATCGGACCAGGAACCTAGGAGTATTGTCCCTTTTAACAACATAGAGACTTCATGTTTTATCCAATCTTGACAAAGCCCCAACATTCTGTGTGTGGCAATAAGATCTCATTAGAAGCCAAACATGAGACAGGTTGGAACACAAATACAGTCCCTTGTTTGTGGAAAGAATGCGCACAATGCCCTTTTCCTACATAGAGACTTTATTTTCGCTATCCAATCTTAACCAAACGTCCATAGTTTGTTTGAGTCTAAGAGACCTCATCAGAAGCGAAGACTGGGCAAAAGGAGCCACAAACACCAGAGTTATAGTGCCATAATTGTGGGAGAAAGTTCCTGCACAGATACTTCATTTTTATCTAATCTAGTTCACACGTTCACATGATTTGTATGACAATAATATCGCAGCAGAAGCCACAAATTGGACAGATGGGGCCAAACTGGCGGTATTACCCCTTATGTGTAACAATAAATGCACGGACTTTATGCGGGTAAGTGACTACATTGTTCACCCAATCTGGACCAGCCTTGCACAGTTTTGTCTATGACCATAAGATCTCAGACGAATTCGAATATAAAAGCTATATATAGTATACACCATCCTGCTGAACAAGGCGGTAAGCATAACTTGGCCTTTGCACATCCGTCGCCGTTGTCTATCCCAACTGCAATATTAACGTCTTTCCTCCAAAACCACCTGTGAAAAGTTGATTACCAGAAAATACACACTGATCGCTTCTTGTTTTTGACCATGAGTCAACAAACAATTACAAATAAAATAAATGTTAGTTTTATTTAAAAATACTGTTAATGAAATTGTAGAATGGGTATATTATGAACTGACTCGATTTATCTCCTATTTTGTTTAAGTTTGGAGTTTCTTGTTATTGTGTTTTTATGTAACTGCACTATACGTTATACGTTATATCACATCAGCACAATTGCGACAATAGCACACATTAAGCGAACGCTATGGTCGCAATGATTCCCCGGCGTGAAATTGCTTTGCGATTATGATGTAGATAAAAAGTCTTTGGTTATATCATTGGGCAAATCTGATATCATCTTTATAAAATGATCCATACCACTCATTTGCTGTGTGCAATAAAATCTTAATTTCTCTATTAACGCAAAAAAAGTTAAATTTATAATAAGTTTGATTATTGATAAATCTCAAATACAATTTAATTGTAATAGATGCATTCGGACTCCCTATGATTATAGGCATCATTTCCTTTATTTCCTTTCAGAAATCGAGTTTGAGAGATCCTGGTTTCCAAGCCCAGTGTGTAATTGCCTAAACCCTTAACTTAAACTTAGTGTAATTTTGAAACTTACTGTATAAAATACAAAAAAAAATTCGATTCAGACAAACAACAGTTCTCGTTGTATTATGTTTTTGACGGGTAAGGTATAACATATATGGAGTTTTGTCATACAATATTTTATTTAACGAGTTCAGAAAGTTTGTTAGTAAGCGAGCCTTTGTGAAGCATAAGAGTCATCACATTGGAATGACCCAATATATGTCATCTTGTAGCAATGTTGCACATAACTTTTAGTTGAATTCTTGTTATCAATTACTGAGATATACGAGCATGGAAAACTCAATTTTATACTCAGAGGGAAATAACTCAGTGAACCACCTGAAAATATGTGCATGTTTTTTTGGAGGTGATGCTGTACATAACGTTCGATTCGTTAGTTTCTGAGGTCAAGCGCGGAAACAACAACAAATACAAAACAACATTTAAGAATCAAAGGACCATAACAAATCATCAGACCAAACGACCTCACAATACGCACATCTTGGTAGGATGCTGCACATTAATTTGGGTCATAATTTTCTGAGAAATATTGCGGAAAGGAAAATTCCCTATTTTGTATTCAAAGGGCATAACTCCATGAAAAACATGAGACCGGAAACACCTGACAATATGTGCATGTCCGCTTCGTAAGGTTGCTGCACATACATTTTATTATATTTGAGTCATAAGCACATGAGAAATAACACGGAAAGGAACATTCCATATTTTGTATTCAAAGGATAATATTTTATGAAAATTATAACCCCGGAAACACCTTACAATAGGTGCATGTCCGCTCGGTAAGGATGCTGAACATTTGATTTAATCAAATTCGAATAGTTAGTTCTTAAATACTAGCGCGAAAACAAAAATACCCTGTTGTTATAATCAAAGCACGTGCTCTTGGTAGGTATGCTGCATACAGAGTTTTATTGAATTCGAGTTATTTGTTACTGATATCTAGCTCGGAAACGAAAACGAAAATAGCCTATTGGAAAATCAAAGGTGCATAATACTTTATGCACACTTATTAGGCCGGTACAACCTGACACTATTCGCTTGTCCTTTTAGAAGGATGCTGCACATGCAGTTTGATTAAATTGTATTTATTAGTTGCTGAGATCTTGTGCGGGAACTAAAATACCGGACAGATCAACAAAAGGACGGACACCTGGACAATCTGAATGGCAATTACATTAAATGTCAAACAAGACAAAAATGCATTTTTACCATCAGCGTTTATCAGTTACTTTAACATTTTCTCTAACATTTCCATTCTACTGAAACTGTCGTAAGAAGTGATTTTACATTCATATACGTGACATTTATGAGAACATTTAAATCGGTTTACTTTTATTGCAAAAAAGTTTAAAATGTTAGTTATTTTTCTATACATTTCCACATTTTTTTAACATTAACCTAGTAATTTGTATATAATATATTCCTGGAACTAAATGAAATGTATACTATAAACAAATTTATTTTATAAAAAATGCATGTTGCATTGTCAATCTCAAAGCAAGTACTAAACACACGCACACAAACACGCGCACGCACACACGAACGCACGCACGCACGTGCGCACGCACGCACGTGCGCGCGCACGCACGCACGCATGCACTCAAGCACGCACGTGCACACGCGCGCACACACATACACACATTATATAATAATTATATAAATCCGTTGGTCTGGTGATACGACTAACATTACAGTAAACAAATTATGACATTTTCAATAATAAACCGAGAAAAACATACACAGTAGTGTAGTTAGCCAGTAGTCACGAGCAATGCTTCTCTAGCATTTGCAGACGCATTTCTTAACTAATTGTAATGTAAAATGTTTAAAACGTAGATGATAAAAGACGTTCATTATTATGTTAATATTACACATGAATGCACATATTTTAACTATGAAAAAGATCTGTAACCATCAAAGCAAGTCAGGATATCTGTTTTATATATTTGACATATTATATCTACAAATGCTATTCTTTCTGAAAATTAAAATTATACAAACATATTACATTATATCTTGTATTCATTGGAAACAATAACATCGGTGTTGTGAAATCTATACATTATAAATAAATTGATATAAATAAAATGTGATTGATACAGTATTTATACGAAGGAGACGGATTATTCGTAATGAAAAAACCGACCCATTTACACTGCAAACATTCTGTACACAACTTCATTTTATAACCAGTATTAAATATGTAGATATTATGATGTTACATATGTAGATGATAAATGTAATATTAAACATGTAACGACTTTGTTTAAAAAACCAAAACACGCATTTAGACATTACATTAGATCTACATTTACATTATAGAAGTATCATCGATTTTTCACTAAACACTGGAGACATAGATTTTGTAACCACTAAGACTCACGGAACACTTGAATACTAAAATCGAGGAAAAACATTCTCGATGTGGCATTATCCAATAACGCTATTATATCAGTAACAATAATAGTTGAATTGTTTAGTAATGTTTGCTATCCCATACATCAGATTTTTCACTTAATCTTGAACTCCGACAAGTAATCATTCTTATATTGTACAACAATAACAGAATCCGAGTTCCTGCTGTACAAAACGGACACGGGTCAGCGTCTAAATCACTCCGTGTAGCCAACGTAGCTATGTTTTTCCTTCCCGTGCTATCTACCTGTATGATACTGCGAGATGTGGCTCCACAGACCAGCACCTGACCTGCAAACTGTCACGTGCACACCTCCAGGGTATTTCATTTCTGGATCTGTTAACGTGGAGAGCACAGAACCGTCCCTGGTCAGGGTGTATAACTTGTTTTCCGAAACATTGGTGACATAGATTTTGTCACCACTAAGACTCACGGCGCACTTGAATACTAAAATCAAGGAAAAACATTCTCGATGTAGCCTTATTTAATACCGCTATTATATTAGGAACAATAATAGTATGTATTATTAATGTTTGTTATGTGCCATACATTAGAGCCATATTAATTCATTCTTTCTGAGTTAAATTATAGCTGTTTGCAAATGGACTTTGAGTTGGGCTCATATAAACATGCACATAAAATTATATAGTATTCTAGTAACATTTATTACATGTTTAGTAATTACCTGTTTGACTTATCCTCATACAGTTTTGTCTTCTGTGTAAGAATCTTATCCAGAGTGTAGTGGTACAATGCTGTATATGATGTTATAAACAGATCATTTTTATGACATGCAATACCACGGCATGCATGTTCCAGTTGATAATTATTGCTTTTCGCCAACTGCATATTGGACACATTGAAAAACTGGACACCGTTAGTGCTACTATCATCATCCACAGTAACAGCAACCTCTCGATCAAAGACCACACAAATATCCGACGGAGTAGTAGGTATATCAAAGTGGCTTACAACCTGGTGAAGCTCGTCGAGCACTTTTACTCGTTTGTTATGATTGTCAACGACAATAGTTGTCGTATCAACCTGACACAAGCCATAATCATAGCATGACCATAAATCAGCACTCGTTTTCAGTTTATGCTTTACTTTCGACTGCATTAAGATAACCTGATTCGGCTGCATGAATCGCCCAAGACTTGTAATATGGGGTAACAGCTTCTCAATTAATGTGTTTGGTACGAATTCCATGGCATATTCATTATAATGAAATATGTCACCGATAAATGTTTCCGATTCAGCCAACTGCTGAAGATATTTTGTTTGAACTACGAAGAGAAGCTCTTTGTTTTTATGTGCACTTCTAGTAAAGCGTCACGGAAACATTTAAGATCCGTCTGAAAGCTTTTGCATTTGTTTCTGTTCGTCTCCAGAGACGGCATCTGGTTGGTCATCACGTAGTTGAGCTCTTGTTTAGTAATCTTCTCAAGTTTGTCAAAGGAGTCATTTAAGTTCTGGCGAAGGTTTGTAATTGCTTGTAGTATCAGCTTGTGGGAGGTTTCCGTTGATTGAATAATGCGCTCGGTTTTGTTTAACTGATTCTGTAGCCCTACTTGTATTCTCTGTATTAGTTTTGGAAGTGAACGTTAACTTCATGCAGAGCCTGATGTTAATAATCAAAATACGAAAACACTTTATACGCAAACAGGGCAAATATGTTCGTTTTGTTTTTGACAATAATTAATTTATTGTCAAATTAATCATTTTAAAAATTACTAAGCAAACCTCATTGGTAAAATTACTTAATTTACATGTAAATTTGAAACAAATAAAATAAGGATATCAGTATAGCTGATTGATGCTCCTCAATGCGCTTTGTCAAGCAATATAAATACAATGGGCAGAGACACTAAAATGACTAATAATCACTAGAATGCCAGGCCCAAATCTGACACCAAAACTGTATGTGAACATGCCACAAAAATACCATATGAACATGCAGATAAAGCAAAATTTAAATACAAACATAAAATTATGATGGATTATTACTATAATATGGTTAATTCGTCCTAGTTATTTAATTTTCCATCAAGTATCAAGTATCATTGAATTTCATACAGCAGTTCCAGAGAAATAAACATGACGCGATTGAAATATTCAAAGTCCCATGACTCTGAGAAAAATCTTTGAAGCGGAACGTCCAGGTTATTTGCATACCTCTTCATTGTAATGAAGCTTCCCATAAAATTGTATTAACATATGGCCAGTAGTTGCTGATAAACAGCCCAGACAAGAATGGACTATCAACTAATTTAGGAATCTTCTTAATCCCATTACTTTGAGAAAAAAATCATTGAATTCGAACATCCTGGTAATATGCTCACCACTTCTTGGTAATAAAGCTTCTCATACAGTTTAATTGAAATCTGGTCAGTAGTCGCTGAGAAATAGACCAAACCAAAATGTATGTACTCTATATTAATTTCACAAATTCTAAGAAAAATCATTGAAGCGGAATGCCCTTGTAATATGCAAATCTTCGTTTGGTAATACAACGTCCCATACAGTTTTGTTTAATTTCAGCCTGTAGTTGCTGAGAAATAGCCCTGACATGCAAGTGGAGAATTGCACACTATATACTTTTGTTTGTTTTACAGAGCTTTTGAAATCATTGTGCGGATATCAAAATCCACAACCAAAGTATTATTGACTTTTCAAATTGAAGCAAAGTGTGTTATTTTAAAAGATAACATTCTATTAAAAAAAAAAACTACACAGTTACAAGAATTTACGAAGGACTTATATAATATCACTTACACTTTCAAAATGTTCATGTAAACCAGACGAAAATAACGTTAGTCTAAATCTGCGTTTAAAAATAACGATAATAAATTATGTGATACAAGAATATCATTAGGACCAATAGATGCTCCCCGAAGCCGCTTTGACCTCTAATTGTGGCTTTGACCTTAAACCAGATTCATACCCGCGACACGCTGTCTTGATGAGGTAAACATTTGTGCCAAGTAATTTGAAAAACCCTCAATTCAATGTCAATGTCAATTTCGACCATTGACATCTAGGTAAGACATTGATCTTTGATCTACGGACCTGGTTTCTGTGCGCTTTACAGGTTAACATTTGTGCCAACTAGTTATAAAGAGACAATTTTGACATTTGACCTCTAGGTGTGACTTTGACATTTGACCTACGGATCTGATTCATGAGGGCTACACACCATCTCACTGAGGATAGCATTTGTGGCAAGTAAAATCTTAAAATTCCTCCAACCATGGACACATTATTATCCATACAAACAAACAAGACAATTTTTAATCAAAGGGCAAAATTCGCTCCCTAAACAATCATCAGACCGGAACGCCCTGCCAATAATTCAAGTTATCAGATATGAGATCTCGCGCTGAAAAGTAAATATTCTATAAAAATGTCATATGTAGAATAAAAGGGCAATTACTCCCTGAAAAATCATCAGACCGGAAAGACCTGACAATACGCGCATGTCTTCTTGGTATAGATGTTGCATATACATTTTCATTGGAATTCCAGTTTTTAGTTCCTAAGATCTCACGCGGAAACGAAAATATTCTATTAAATTGTCTTATTTTTAATACTAAATAACAATAACTCTCTGAAAAATCATCAGACCGGAATGACCTGACAATATGAGCAGGCACTCTTGGAAGCGATGCTGCATATGAATTTGAGTAATAACATGTAGTTCCTGATGTCTCGCGCGGAAACTAACTACCGGACGGACGGACTGACATACGATCGAACAGAAAGATTGATAGATAAATTTGTCGGGGAAATGCATTTGACACCCAGACCAACTAAAAGGCAGTTGAATTAAGATTCGGACGGACTGACGAAGCGGCGGCTATATCCCCCCCCTCCCCTAAATCCTCGGGGAGCATAAAATGCAATATACATACTTAAAACAAACTTGTCGAGTGAAGAATCCATGAGCAACATAAAATGCACCTTCTTAAAAACTTCTGAACAGAGGGAATATTGCCTTCTTAATTTTAATCAAAGCCTTGAACGCGGAAAGACTGCGGCTTGCTATATTAAGTTTAAGGTCACGACAAGGTATTAACACATTTTTAAGAAAACTAGTTCTTGATTAATAATGCTCAAACTGATATAGTTTATGGGTGATAAGTTGTTAACATTTTATGTCTTGTTAAACATTTTACATAAAATAAGACAATTAATAAAAAACAACATGTGAATAAAATTATTCTTCTATGGCAATTATAAACGTTAAAACAAAAAGTTGATATAAAGTAACGAATATGTGATAATGATTAAAGGACCGAGCTAAATGCGCCACTATCTGTACTGGTACTTGGTTAAACATTAATTTATTTAAGTCCCATATGCATATTTCAAAAGTGCTACGGTCATTATTTTCCAGCCGCAAGTAATACAATGGAGTCCGATTTTAGCATAAATCAGCGAAGGCTTTCCACAATGTACATGACACGAGACGCCCGTGCGTTACCTTCGAACTGGTACTTACGCAATGTAACGCAATTATGCATTTTACCAGGAAACAACACACACAGAAAAATACCCAATTGGCAGACTAGGCTATGTACTTGTATATTATGAATAAAAGACTAAGTTGACTGTTCGTTATTGTTTAAATTGGATCTATTTCTTGTCATCTCTGAATTAGTGTATTGATGGTATTTAATATACCAGTCCACTGATAGTAAGAAATTTTTTCGCGGTTCTGATTGGCCGTGTGATCAGTGATCTCCCCTGCTTCACGAGGGGAGGCCACTGTGCAATTGCCATCACACAAAAAATACTTGCTTTCGATTTGCGGTACTAAAGACTCAGGCTATCGCCGCAGTCTAAAAGGGCTTATAACGATATTGCAAAGACATTCAAGGGATTCTGAATGCACCTTGAAATGATACAGTTGACTTGACAATACAATTCAATGTTTTATTCGCCTTTCATAAAATGATTGTGACGGTCATTTTACTAGAAAGCGTAATTAAACATAAGTTTAACAGTTATTTTGAACCATATTTTAAATATGTGTATTTAATATAGTTTAATTATAACATGAACGGCTTCTAGTGATCAAACATATTTAAAGATATATCTTATAAAGTTATATTATGTAGTGGCTCTATAGGTAGCCTATTTAAAGTTGATACTCCACATGCGATTTGTGTGACAGATTAACAGTTTTATTAATAATAATGTTTCTTACATATTTCCGGTATTCATAAAACCATTATTTGTGGTCAGATATGAGCAAAAGTTATCGTATATATTCACTCATTATAAAACCAATACATACAATATAATACATCTGAAAGCCTTTTATACTTCAGTTAAATATTTTATTGCGTTAATATGAGGTAAACATACTTATATTAATAGTATAATTCTTAGTTATACTATGTATTTCAGTACTTGTATTAAATTAAAAGTCAAACTAATGACCAATTGTTTCGTTTTTACATCACGTTTCTACATGGCGACGCCGTTTTTCCCATTTAAGAAAAAAACACGTCACACTGTCATTGGTCATATCCGGTTGTAGTAATGTGACGTCGTACAGTAGCACGTTTCTAGAGGGTAGAGGCAGAAGTGACCGAACTTATTGGTACACGTCATGACGTCACAACAGCGCTCGCCCGGCACGCACATGCCGCCTTTCCCGACACACTGCAATAAACATGAACATAATTGCTGACCTGACGTACATTAATGTATAATATGATTTAAGGTTTAAGGTTTATTTCCAAATACATCGGGGCAGTAAAGCCCATGAGTACACTCATTTTTGATCAATACATAAGATGTTTTACACACATCAGATTTATGAATGTCAAGGTCATAACAAATCATAAAAAAGATTACACAACGTTATGAAGTACAATGTATTCACAAGTATAATATATTTTTCGCTTTTAAAATACAGAAAAGTTTCAACAATGAAAATGTTATACAAATCGATTATATATCATTTGAATGTTTTAAAATATATTTGTATATAGAAGTGTACTTAGTAAAGTATGCTAGGTAAGCATATTAGGTAAGCATGTGAGAGGTATGTACTATAATACTATAATACAGCTAAATTTATTCGTAGTATGTATGATATGTATTTCTCAAGTTGAAAGCTTTTTTAACAAAAATTGCCAGATTTCTATTTATCTTACTATTATTGCACTGAAGAAGTTCGATAAAGTTTGGTACGTTTGGTCTGACATAGTAATATTTGTTAATGTATTGTTTTCTTAATTCAGTATAAAGAAAACATTCAAATAAAAAATGGAATTCGTCCTCTAACTTATTGCATATACAACATGTTCTATTTTCGCGTGGGGTAGGTGCTGGCTTTTTCCATCTACCAGTTTCTATTTCTAAATTATGTGCGGACATTCTTAATTTTGATAATGCAATCCTACAACTATCTATATTAACCTGGTACAGATATGGTTGTAACTTAAAAACAGAATACATGGTATATGAACTTGATCTTGTTGACTGGTTTAATTCATTTGTCCAGTTTTGTAAAAATACATCTTTAATTCTTTCTTTAAACGCAGTGAGAAACATATCTATATCCCCAACCCCTTGATATATCCACACATGAGAAAAACCTATACATTGTAATAAATTCTTAACATTATCTGCCCATGACTTTGTTTCATTTTTGTATTGTACATTTTCGAACATAATGTCATATACTATTTTTGCGTATTTGACAGGTTCCATTTGTAATATTTTACACCAGTATTTTATAACATTTATATAAAATTTAATTTTCATTGGGGTTCTGCCCAATTCCCCATATACGAAATTATTTGGTGTTTGAGACCTTACGCCGAGTAATTCTTTACAGAATTTTAAATGTATTCTTTCTATTTGTATGATATTTTTGTTTAATCCCCAGACTTCTGAACCGTAACTCAAAACTGGTGCAATTAATTTGTCGAACAAATCTAACTTGTGACTTATTGACATTGTGGGGTATCTTGTAAAACAACTTTTTAACTTAAAAATAGCTTTCATAGCTTGACCTGACAATGAATCAAACGTACCATTAAAAGAGCCCCCCGTTGTAAAAACAATACCAAGATAAGTAAATTTTTGAACAATTTCTATATTTTTCGTCATATATGTAAAATGAATGTTTTGTCTCAGTGTACCTTTTCTAAAAATCATAATCTTAGTCTTATCAGTATTCACACACAATTTCCATTTTTCACAGTGTGATTCTAACAAGTGTAATCCATTTTGCAGTCCAGTTTCAGTCTCTGAGAGCAGTACAATATCATCTGCATATAATAACAAAAATAATTTTAAGGTACCTATATCAAGCCCACGGAAGTCACGTGACATAAAATATTCTTCAATATCGTTTAGATACATTGAAAATAAAAATGGTGAGAGCGATACACCTTGCCTGACACCAAGAAAGCATTCAAAGTCTTCACTGAGCTGATTGTTGTGTTTTACTTTTGATCTAACGCTTATATACATGGCTTTAATTATATCTAACATTTTCCCTCTAACCCCAAACTTTATCAATTTAAACCAAATAACATCTCTTACCAAGTAATCAAATGCCTTTGTAAAATCGACAAAAGCTGTATATAATTTCTTACCATTATTTATCAGATGCATAATAGCACTATGTAATACAAAAATATTGTCCACCGTTCCCATTTTCCCTCTAAAACCTGCCTGTGCTTCAATATATACGTGATATTTGTAATATGTGTAATGTTATGTTCATGTTATTTATTCATGCTATTTACGTCATTGCTCTGATGCTCCTACTACATGGCATATTGAGCGCATAAAACGAGGTGTTTTGCATTGGTCACCCCATCTCTAGCCGTATAGGATTTGTTTTGATGGTGCCTAATTTACTTTGATAGTATAGTAATATAAGTATTACAATTATTTTAGTGAATTTCTAATATTCCTTTCGAACAAATGTTCCATCAGTACTGTGCCAAATAAATACTGAATTACTACTTACAATTAGCAAGAGCAAAAGTGAACCATCAAAACAAAATAATGTGCGATATAATTAGTTATAAGTCAGATCAATTTTAATGTTAAATGCTTCATTATAAATACAACAAGAAATAACTTGCTATTAAAACGTACTATAAACGTCATTAGATCTACTTACCAACTTTTTGACTGGCTTCTCTCGCAATGACCGTATGTAGTTCATTACATACTCTCCGTCATCATACGGAAACTTGCCATCCGACATCACATGTACGGCATTCATGGCAAGTAGCGCCAAGACAACATTTACTTTCAAACTGACTAGATTCATTTTAAACATTTTTTGAACAAATGATCAACTTTTTCAGGGAGATCTTTCCTCTTTGACGTGTAGTATTGTTATCAATGTGCGAGAATTCTCTTTTAGAAGCCTTTATGTTCATTTATTAAAGTTGCTTTATCAGCAATAAATATTAAACAAATGCGGCAGTTATGATATGAAAATGTACATATAGAAAAAAGCTTATCATTCAATTAATCCGTGCGCAATTTTTGTCAACTTGTTGGCGAATATCATCGTTTGATGTCCTGATTTTAGCAAATAATGTAAAGTATATCAACAATAAAAATGTAAACATTAAACAGTGTTTGGTCAAGACATAATACAGGTAATGGCATTTAGCTGATACGTTAATTAATAGTATTAACATTTTCAGATTTCAAAATACGAAGATTTAGCGGTATCCGACTTGTCTGTCCGACGACAATGCTGCTTTAAAACGATGAAATATGAGAAACTATAATAAAACATAACACTAATTGGGTTGCTATGTATGGAAATAATTCCTATGGGGTAACGGCTCCGTAATCCATTCATTTAATTGCATCGTGATACCAATTTATGTGTATGTCATTCGTATTTATTACTTTGAAATATTATCTGTAAATGGATGGAGTTGATTTATTGAAAACTGCACTTTTCCTTATTAGTGCTATGCGGTGGTAACAATAGACCTCCAGTCGTTGCGTGGGACAACAAACGTCAGCAGGTCACCATAGTCTCTCAACTCAACGTGGCAACAAAAGCTGACCAGGACTACAACTGGCAAGTGTATTTACAATGCTCGAAGGGAATTTATTTACTACGGTTGCACATATTATAGCGAACTATCAGATCAAATTATGTGAATTGCAGTATTGGCGTTCAAAAAGATTGAATTATGAAACATGTGTTCAACATGTAGTCGGTTGAAACAATTTAACATAAAAGACCTATAAATAAGCTACGTATTTTTAAGAATTTACACAAGTTTGTCATAAGAAAGAAACTTTGTGATTACAGGCCATGAGAAAACCCCAATATGAAATGAACTAATTCAAAGGCATCTTAACACTGGACACTGTACAACTACAACAATTATTACAATTTGGTTAAATCCCTTAGTTAATCAAAGTAATTAAACGTTGTAGGTAAGTTATTGTTTGCCCGTTTGTAAACATACCGAGTCTGTGTTGTTATATGTATATGTACTGGATGAGGTATGTGCATTGGTGTATAAAATGCGTGTCATTTCTATAGAAGGCAAAACAGAAAGCTTCTACATATACCAAATAAAATGTATTAACAAATAGCGATACTAATAGTAAACTAAGGCACAGACAAGGGTGATTAATATTGTATACAAACTTCACATCAAGGAATCAACTGACAAAGATATTTCGCCGTTGAACAGTTTCAAAAGGACCAATTCAATTATTCATTACTTTATTTTATGTATACTGGACAGTAATGTCAATACCGTACTGTTGTAGTGTCGGATGTTTCAATAATATGACAACATAAATGCCAATATCATTGATATATATTCTACCAACACCAGACAATACATTTGGTGGACGCATTCTGTGCGTATCGCTTCACCCGACTATGGCCGCGTACGAATGGCATGTTTCACAGCAGTTTTTCACCGTCTGCGCGGTGTATCGGCCGCACATGTCTCTCTGGCAGCCATCCGTTTTGTCGCCGTATTTGCAACCTGTGAGTAGTCGTATATACACTTATTAATTAATTATAATAGAATGGATGTGTCAACGATAGCATATGCACTTGACGAGATATGCGATGTGTTATTAACATTTAATTTCATATTTTCATATTTTACATTTCAGAACAGTGTCTCACCGCAAGCACTTTACTATGTTATCTGACCAATGTATTACATAATGAATTGGTATACGTTTTTCACAAAAATATTTGCTCTGCTCAATACTGGGGTAATTTGTTCAAATTCGCCACTTGGGCGTATCATCTTTCAAACAGAGCATTTTCTATGAAACCATGACTGTAAGTAGTGAATGCAAATAACCCAGACCACCCGGTGTGTTAGTAAAATCACATCAATATTTGTTAGAATTAGCAGTATAGTTTTATTTTAGTAACAAATATTTTTTTTTTTTATGGTATTTACATAATGTACATGATTAAAAATGTAATGCTAGGAACGCGTTTAAGATGGTTGAAAACAAAAAAGCAGACTTTCAGTGTGGAGTTAAAGTTTTACTAAACACCTATCTATCTAGTCCATACTTATTTGTAGGATTTATTTGTAGTATTTGTTTACCGTTGAAGAGTATATGGTAGCAATGATGATTTAGATTATTATACATTCTTATATACCGGTACGATTGGTATTTGGTTGCAAAGATACGTTTTCGTTACGCGTTGTACAGAATATACAAATAATATATACCAGAATCGAACATAGTTGTTTATGCTTACCGGGATTGCTGTCTTTGAGGTATTTCGCGCAACTTTCACAGCAAAGGTTCTTATTATTGTCGGATTAGCATATCTGAGGTCTGTCCGGAAAGTAAGGGTTGCACGATGAGAGACTGTGGTCACCGTACTCGCAACCTGAACAACCATCAGTGGTATTGTTTAATTGCCTTAACAGCTTAATTAAGGTACACTAAGCTGCTATACTAGCGCCGTAACACAGGTGATGGTTGCTAGGCGACTGGAGGTCACTGCAGGTCAGGCCGTTAATCCTGGCGTCGCCGTCATCGCCCCATGGACAGTCGTCTGGATTTTGTGGCAAGAAAATTTAGTTCTTTCCCTCCACGATTTTCTCACAACAGTTTTAATGTAAACTAAAGTGTATTTGCTGGAACTTTCTTAATTTAATCTATTTCCACACAATCAACTTAGATACATAATCCTACTTCCAAGGTACGTGAACCGAACTACATTGCAACACTTTTAATAAAATGTGCTTTCCGAGAAATTGGAATACTTATGCAGCTCTGAAAATAGGTTATCCCGAAGACATAAACTAATAACGAAGCTATTGAAGACGTGTCATTCACATGACAAAATCAATCAGAGGTGCTGCAATCATTGCATTTATATCACAAGGCAGCCTTACCTGATACGGATGGCGCCGCGTCATCATGAACCGTTGATGCACCACTGTATTAGGAAGTAGGAAGTGGAAATAAACGATTTGAAAGATTCAACACATGTGGTCATCAGAACCAAACAGTATATCAATCGCAGCTTGTAGTTTTAATCGTCGTTTTCAGATACCAGCCGTTGTGTTCAGTCATTAGTCGCGTTTTCCAGTTATGAATTGCAGTGAGAGTTTTCGACATTTAGTGACGACCTCAATGTATGTCTCAACAAAATTAATAGAAATAAAGAGAACATAAGTGTTTTTTCCCGAAATTGTAAAAATATTTATATTTGATATTGGAATCATATTTGCCAGGATCCGTATTCTAGAAAGATCTTTCTGGAATACGGCCCCTGCATATAGATGTTTTTATAGCAAAATTCAGCAGATTCATGTGCTTGCTAAGTCGAGGCAGCTACTTAACCTCCCTGTTTATGTAAAGTAGTGAACAATATAGTTGTCACCATGATACTTGGCATGCATTATATCAATACATACGTACGATAACTAATATTCTTTTTACACTTTAAAACAAAAAAAATGTTTACTGCGAAAACTTACCATTGATTAACTCCGAAACCTCTAACGCCAGAAAAATATAATAAAAATGTTGTAACTGTATTATATTGGGGTTGTACTCAAGAATCATCTTAAGTGAAATCTTAAATCATCATTTTTAATTAACATTTTATTTCAAATTTAAACTGCTTTGTGCTAAGTGTTTATTAATTATTAACTTATTATTAGCTAATTGTTTACCTAACTGTAAAGAGATTCATGAATTCATATGTAGTTTTAAAAATATTACATAAAAAATGGAACTTAAGTGAAAATACTTTAAGATAAGCCTAAGATTTTTCTGGAATAAGGACCCAGGACTTAAAAGCAACCAGTTTACCATTTTGTATACGCACGCAGTTTTCTCGTCTACGCAAAAGGGATAACACATGTTTGGGTTCGAAGGCGCAGTGCAGTAGAGCTGTGAACAGACGACATCTTTGTAAGCTAAGCCACATGGTAGTAGGTGTTCGACGTCTGCAAGTAACAAGAACAAATAATTTGTTGAGGGATCTAGTAATATAACAACACAAAGTGTGTGTGCTCCGCAAATATGTTCGTCAATCACATTTATATCAGTTTATTATTTAAAAAAATAACAACATAATATAAATACTCCTGCATTATGTGTCATATAATATAAATATAACCGTCTTAAAGATGACACTTGAAAATATGCTTAACCACTTTTGTAAATGTAATAACTTTATAGCATTTAGTTCTATAAGTAAGTATGTATTTTAAAACAATCCATTGGCACTAGTGTATATAATACATACTAGTATAAATAATATTTTGCAGAGCAATTATTTCGTGAGTTTCAAAATTATTTGTGAGTAATATATATATATACACATATATAATGTTTTCTTCATACACTGCATGGAAATAATAATTTAATAGTCCAAATAATACCCTGCAAAATGTAGACTCTTGACCGTTCTTTGCTTTGGATTGTCCATCAATATCAGTCGAAGACGTCGTCAGAATTCCGGTGTTGGCACACGAGCGGCAGCATATGCGTCTGCACGAATCACGCTCACAGAGACCTCGGTGGTGCTGGCCTATCTCCGCACAAGTCAGGTTTCCTAGCTTTCCAGTGTACTCGCCAGCAAAGCAATCGTCTATGGCGAAACTATAGAAGCAATGGCTATGTTGTAACATAAATACGACTGGTAAATGAACCGTCCTCGACGAAAGATACGTTAAAACTATGCCGTATCATCTCGACTGCCAAGGCAAAAATCTTTGGCAGAAATACTTATAAGCTATGCCGTAACATGTACTCCACTGACAAAACAATCGTTGTTGACAAATAAAAAGTAATGCCGTGTCACCGTTTAGACTGACAAACCAATCGTCTTTGACAAAAATAATAGTAAGCTATGCCGTAGCATCATCTCTACTGACAAAGCAATCGTCTTTGACGAACAATACGTTAAAGCTATTCCCGTAACACCATCTTCCCTGACAAGCAAGAATACTATCCGTTATCTCAGTGTTAATGTTGCATCAGAAAGTGTATTGTTCGAACATAACTGGTCCTTTAAGTGGTGTTAACCTGCCAAATGCGAATAATTGACAAAACAATTTAATTATAAATATATTTGATATTATTAATATATATTTAAGTCAAAATTATATACAAGGCTTGATTAACAATAATTTTAACTATATTAAGTAGTTATAATATATCGTCCTTTCAACGCCAAGAAGGGCCATCAGCCTTCTTTGCACACATGCTGATGACACCTTCTGACTTCCAAGAGTCGATATGTTTATCTTTGCACACATGCTGATGACACCTTCTGACTTCCAAGAGTCGATATGTTTATCTTTGCACACATGCTGACGACACCTTCTGACTTCCAAGAGTCGATATGTTTTTTCCGTAATTGTATTATGATTTGGGATTTTTATGTCATTTTAAAGTAATAATCATGGATAAAGTGTAGATGTAATTTATTCATTTTCAACAGCCTGTCACGTTATTTTTGTACCGACTTGGCACACAGTCATACAGTACTGCAACGAAAATTATCTTCAATGTTAAAGCATTAGTGATGTGTGGTGTATAAAAAAATGATAACACTTGATGTTGTGTTTATGCAACAGACAACGTAGCCGAAAGGTGATGAAAATTAGCGACTGTAACGAAATAACTGCAAACACTCAACAGAAGTTATAGTTATTTTCTTTATTTATGACAATTTAAGCTGCGCCATGGAAAACACGAAATTTCTCCTTATGTTTTTCCAATTTTTTGGTATAAACACATGCATGTATAACTTGAATAATCAAAGCTGACATTTCAAGCTGAAATTCGTATAAATGAAGAAAAAACAACAACTTCCTTTTATTTCCATTTGTTGCGTTATTACTTTTGTTGAGTGTATTGCTAAAAGCATCACTACGAGGAATCACGTGAGTTTACTGTGATGAAAGTGGCGTCGAAATTTTTTCATTAAGTTCAATATTATTTGTATCTATAGTTCATTTAGTATGCTATACGAATGTATATACTGGTTGATATCTAGCCTTTCATATGAATAATCAAACTTCATGTGGTTCCTAACTTTCCAGACCAAATTGCGCACAGCTCAAACTAACCATTATCGTTTCTTCCCGCAATAGTGAAATTACAAACAGTTAAAAATGTGGACAATATCGAGAACTACGATACGAAATTCTCTGTGTGACATGTCAAAACAAGACCACGTGATATCGTGATATTACTAACTGAAAGTATATTGCACGGGGTGCGTATATCAAAATAAAGATATGTATATAGAACATATTAAAGCCTCTATGTTGACTCAGTAATAGTATGCTATTTAAACTTCATTTGCTAGCTAATTGTTATTAATCTATCCCTGAATGTTACTATAATTTTGAAGGAAAATGTAGCTTTAGAGTTCAATTCACCGATACCTTATCTTTGCCACATGGGGTACCATCACCAGCTGCTGTTGAGGCACAACCATTGGACTTTGGATTTTGGACTCGGCACATCAGCTGTGTACATTTGTCATATCCCGGCGAGTTTTTATGCATTTCCTAGAATTCAAATAACCTCGTGAAATCAACGTAGTTCTTTGATATAGTTTACTAGTATATAGCAAAACATATTTACCAATGCATTTGTTCACATTAATTTTGGAAAGAAGACTGCGTTCCGTTATTAAATTGCTTATATCTGAGTCAGATATTTTGATTAGCACAGAGGCAAGTACAAGGTCTACGTATTCTATATGACAACTTCAACGGAATATACGTATCTTAAACGCTATATTATAACAAAAAACGTTAACGTTTTATTATAGAAACGTTATTACAGGAACTTTAAATCGAAACTAACTACATGGGCAGCTTCGTATTAATCGTAACATTGTGATCTGATTGCAAGAATAGACGTTAATGTCAATCATATGCAAAGTTAATGTGAATCATATGAAAATTGAATGTCAATCATATGCAAATTGAATATCAATCATATGCAAATTGAATGTCAATCGAATGCAAATTTGGTGTCAATCATATGCAAAGTTAATATCAATCATATGCAAAGTTAATGTCAATCATATGCAAATTGAATGTCAATCATATGAAAATTGAATGTCAATCATATGCAAATTGAATGTCAATCATATGAAAATTGAATGTCAATCATATGCAAAGTTAATGTCAATCATATGCAAAGTTAATGTCAATCATATGCAAAGTTAATGTCAATCATATGCAAATTAATAATAGAGTAATATTTATCCAGTCATTGCATTCGTATTCACCTAATTTCAAAACAGAAAACGGAACACGGAAATTTACAGGTGGGAAAGGGTTTCCAACTTTAGTGGCAAAGTCGAAAATATATTATACAATGTATATACGTAATGACATGTATCAATTGGAACCCTGCACACGTATGAGTTCTGCCCGAACTCCAGCTGGCACTGCATGTCATGTGAGAACGCCTCCCCGTACCACTTCCGGGACTCACTGGCCACCACAGGACTTACGTGCGTGTCGTTGATCACATCCAGGCAATTCGTCTGCTGACTGCAGAAAACCGATAGATGTATATGTCCTGGGCATGCGTATTGGGATCGTACTAGACGCGTGTTGGAGTTGTATTTGTATTATTTGCGATGCTAACTTGTATTCTAACATGCCAGGCATAGAGTTTTCTAAAGACTAAGAACAAAATTCGTCCGTTGTTAACTTTTTAAAAAAAAAAACCCGAAAAAATTTCCGAAACTGTAAAATATAGTTCGCACTGTAATTGCAGAAATGTTTTCAGGTCATGTTAGAATCGAAATTTCGCATTATCGTTTTTTTATCGGCTAATTAACAATGATTTGTCGTTCTGACGCGATGCATAAAACAACTCGGGCTTACAACCTCGTATTTTAATTCATACATGTACGTATCAGTATCATTGTTTATTAGCCGATAATCAAATCTAGATCGAAAATTATTTCTTAAATAAATACTGACAATAACAGAGTTGTTTTGATCTGACATCTTATTGGTATTTGCAGTCATATTAATCAGTTATGCCAAAAATACAAAAAAGTACAATGATGTTAAAATGGTGCCAAAAGAGCGTCAGGTACTTCAGAGTCTTCTTACTTATCAGTTCGGTGTAAGAACTGTTTTATGTAATAAGCCGAGCAATTAGAGAACACCCACGCCTTCTTGCCGCCCGACTTCGTGGCGTCCATCACGTATCCCGACCCACATGCGTTACCCTCGCCGTCATGGTTACAGTTCAAGCTGGAATACACGGGCAACAATTTGCGTGCACCCTTTGACACTCTGTTTTTCCATTTTTTTGTTGAAATATGGCGGGAAAATAACACCGGAATTCGAAACTATCGAGTTTCTGTATTTATGTAGAAACGAGATGGTTAAGTGACACATTGATTACATTTAAATATAAACATACGTATTGCTGATACGTTTTAGTGTCACGGTATATGGTTACATTTTGTGTTTCATTTTTACGACCCATTGTGAACGTTAATGAAAGAACATAAGCCAGACATCCATTCCGTAATATGCTCATTTTATATTGTTTGGATCGTATACCAAAGTTAAATTTTGCCCATTAAAAGCATATGTTTTCATAAATGTGTATATAATTGAGCTGCATTAACCAACAAGTCAATGTTATTGTTCTTATACAGATGATACCTATTTTATTATGTAGCAGGGTATTCAATTGTGCTATACTGATTGTAATCCTTTAATATTGGTTTTTAGCATTTGTCCCATTAGTGTAGTGAGAGATGGTCAGCGTGAAAGAATTTGTATGAGTGAACTGTTTTTGCCATCAAAATGAGTCTGACGGACCAAAACCCTGTCGTTAACCTCCAAACTGGAAGCACTGGCCTTGTGGTCATATAGTGCTTTATTGCGTGCACCCTGCTTCGCTGAGGCCTCAGCAGCTATCTTGTGGGCTTGTTGCAAGCGAGATTGCAGTTTCTGCACATAACCAGCAGGATCTGGGTGTCCTTCGTTCCCGGGGTCGGTACCCAAAAATGTGTCAATGGCTAGCCTAGGATTCCACCCAAACATTAAGTAAAGTGGGGAATATCCTGTAGCCTCACTTTTTGTAGCATTGTATGCTTGGACTAAGGGACTGACAAAGGACTTCCAATCATGTTTTTGTTCGGGATTTAGAGTCCCTAGCATTTTCAATAGGGTTTGGTTAAACCTTTCAGCAGGATTACCCATTGGGTGATATGGAGTTGTGCGGGATGAATTTTACAGAGCTCTTGTATGACCTTACTCTCGAAATTTCTTCCCTGATCGCTGTGAAGGCGTTCAGGAAAAGAGTAATACCTAATCAAATGGTCATACAGAGCTTTTGCTGTTGTTTGAGCTGTCTGGTTCTTGCATGGAACAGCTTGCGCATACCTAGTAAAATGATCTGTGATCACTAGGACGTGTTCATAGCCTCCCTTTGACTGTTCCAGTGAAAGGAAGTCCATGCACACAAGTTCCATGGGTTTTGTGGTGGTTATGTTAACCAGACCAGCTGACTGTGATGGGTGTTTCCATTCTCTCAAGAATTGCTGTACCTCAAGCGGTTCCTTACGGAGTGCCTCCTCCCTGGGTCGGGAACCACTCTTTAGTAGGTCAATCACTCGAACCAAGGTTTTGTCTTGAGCTTGGGCCTGCCTCCAGTTGGTCCTTTGGTCAGTGGGCAATTGAGACCTGGTCTCTTCTGCAGAAAGAGGACAGGTATCAATGGCCACACAGTCTGCAAGTGGTACCCTCACTTGGGATGCCATGCAGATGGCTTGGACCATATCTGTACTTACCTGTTTCTGAGGCCGTCTGCTCAAGGCATCAGCATCAATGTTGAGCTTGCCTGGCTTGTACTTTATTTCGAATTCATATGTGCTCAATGCTGCAAGCCACCGGTGACCTGTAGCATCGAGTTTGGCTGTACTTGTGACATAGGTCAATGGGTTATTGTCTGTGCGGACAATAAACTTGTTACCGAAAAGGTAATCATGGAACTTTTCGGTAACCGCCCATTTGAGTGCCAGAAACTCCAGCTTATGTGCTGGGTACTTCCTTTCGGATGGCCTCAACCCACGGCTGGCATAGGCAATGACCTTGCTCACCCCATCTTGCACCTGGTTCAATACTGCACCTAGGCCTAAGCCTGATGCATCAGTGTGCAAGACAAAGGGTTGGTCATACTCGGCATATGCCAGCACTGGGGAGGACGTGAGTTTCTGTTTAATGGTTTGGAACGCTTGTTCTTGGGGTTCACCCCAAGACCAAGGAACTGGTTTGGATTTGGACTTCTTATTCTTGCCCTTTTTCATTTTGCCAGTGGTGGTGTGGCCTTTAAGCAGCTCATTTAGTGGTTCTACTACCTGAGCATAGTGCTCAACATATCTCCTATAGAAGCCTGCAAAACCAAGGAATTGCCTAAGCTCCTTGATGTTTGTAGGTGAAGGCCAATTGGTGACTGCACTGGTCTTTTCGGGGTCAGTAGAGATGCCATCTTTACTGATCACATGACCCAAGTACACTACAGAGGGCATGAAAAGTTCACATTTGGATGGTTTGAGTTTAAGGCCATTTTCTGCTAGACGTGAAAATACAGACTGGAGTCGATCGATGTGCTCATCAAAAGATTTTGAGAAAACCAGAATATCGTCAAGGAATATGAGGCATTCCTCGAGATGTAAATCGCCCATGCATCGTTCCATAAGGCGCTGAAAAGTAGAAGGTGCATTGCATAAACCAAACCCCATCCGATTCCACTCATAAAAACCTAAATTGCCAACAGAAAAAGCAGTTTTAGATTTGTCTTCTTCCTCAATCTGGACATTCCAGTAACCTGAACGAAGGTCAAGTTTAGAAAAGTAAGTGGCTCCAGAGAGACTGTCCACTATATCATCAAACCTGGGGAGGTTATATGCATCCTTACGTGTTCTGGCATTCAGCTGTCTCCAATCTATGCAGAAACGAAGGGAACCATCACGCTTTCGAACTAAAACAACATTTGAGCTAAAAGGAGACTCAGACTCTCTTATAACATCAGCAGCTAACATCTCTCTGATGTGCTGTCTGACCTCTTCATACATACCGGGGGGTATCCGTCTATATGACTGTTTAAAGGGGGTAGGGTCATCTAGAACAATTTTATGTTTTAGAAGATTGGTACAGCCTATGTCAGTAGGACCTGTAGAAAAGACATGGGACCAGTTGCCCAAAATTTGTTTTACCCTAAGAATTTGATCAGGGGTAAGATGGGCCGTATCAATTTTTATACCCAGATCATTTGTAGAATCATCTGGAGGGCTTTTCTGCTCCTGATTGTGCTGAAATGAAGAGGACAGATTATCAACAACTTCAACTTCAGAAATCTGACAGATTTCTGACTTTGGTTTAAACACAATGGGTTTCCCAATCATATTGCACACTTTCACAGAGACTTTACAACAATTTCCATGTTGCTGTAATTTCACAACTCTTGGACAAACAGAATAGTTTGCAGATGAATTGAAGTTTTCTGTTACTACCTGTGAAATAGCATGGTTCACACCTCGAGCTAAACATTTTACAGTTGCAGTCTCATAAGGTCCTAGTGTAACTGGTTTCTTTCTGCAAAGTTTAGCTGAAAATGAAGAGACATTCAATGACGCAATGGCTATTTCCCATTCCTCAGGTATGACTGCACCATCATCCTGGGAAATGGTGTCTCGAACTAGTCGAATGACATTTGTTCCAATGATGGCAGGGCAATCTCTATTAAAGGAGTTGACCTGGACCACTAGTATGGGCACATTAAAAGTAATGTTTGAAATTGAAGGGACAGTCACTGTGCCTTCAATATAGCCAGTGTATTTCATAGCAGACCCATCAGCAGTTGAAAGTTGCAATCCTAGAGTATCTAGTTTTAAGAGTTCAGGTTTATCATACAAGGATAGCAAACAAGTCTCTGATATAGTAGTTACTTGTGAGCCTGAATCAATTAATGCATTTATGGGCTTATCATTTATCAGCACTTTACCCTGGTTAGGACCTCCAACTAACCGTGAGTGTAAAGTCTGTTTAAGGCCTTTTGTCTCACCAGCCTCTTTTGGGTCATTCTTTTTGTTAGTTTGTTTGGACTGGTTATTTTTGTAATAACCCCTACCATGACCTCTACCTCGATAGTCAGGTGTCCGGTAGTTTGGTTTCTGCTGTTGAGACCTATTGTCTGGCAACGCAGATAGTACTTGGTCCAACTTTTTAGTAAGACTAGCATACTGACTGTCCACTTTTAACTCTAAAGATTTCAACCGACTTTCAAAGTCAGAAGAATCTGCAGAAACAGCATTTTGCTGTACTCTTTTACTATGTGAACCAGTCTTGGTTGTACTTGTATGGGGGATGAGGGGCATTTCATACTCCACCTTCCTAATTTCCCTTATCAACTGCTCAAAAGACAGTACAGTGTCAAACGTATGCCTCGTCTGGGACTTAAGTTTCTCAGAGTAGAGTGAAGTCCAGAATTTACAACGGAGCATTTCATTTCGGGCGTCAGTGCTCATATTTATTGATTCAGATGAGTTAGAAAGGATGTATTCTAAACGACAGGCAAAAGCAGTCACTGTCTCATCTGAATGCTGAGAAGCATTAAAAAATTCTTGTAGTACATTATTTTTATCAATTGTTGTACCAAAGAAGGAGTTAAATTTAAACAAAATATTGTCTAATGATGTATTCTCACCTGCTGAGATCAGTGTTTGGCGGGCCAGCCCTCTGATTGAACGTCTAACTGCTTGTAGGACATGGGATGATTACAAATTTTTATCTGTCATAAGACATTTTCCTTCAAACAACCATTCCTTAAAAGAAACTTCACCTTTAGGACAGGGTTCCTCACCCGAAAAGAAAGGCAACTTCGTTACATTACCATAAACAGGTGGAACTTCAACATGAGACATGTTCTGTTGACTAACATTAGCCTGCCCAAGAGGGACTGGCTGCTCAAACTTAAATGTTTTAGGAATAGCAGATGGCTTATCCTGTACAAAGGGAAAAGGAGTTGAGGACACAGGAGCACTCTTTACACTGTCTGGCTTTGAATCAGGTTCCAATATCCTATAACCCGAAGCAATCAACTTTTTAATCATATCTTGTTGAGACATTTCAACAGCAACTACATTCCCCCCTTTAACACCCTCAGAATCACTCTCAACATCGGACATTTTAATTTACAGTAAAAACTTCTAAATAAAAATATCAAATTGTTCAATTTCGAAAACAATCACACTCTCACGAATATCACTCTCACAATTAAAATTTTACAATATTCCTTAATTTAGAAAGAAATACTAATAAAGTAATTACAACAGCAATGAAATTCTGATTATCAAAACTGTTATAATATTTCACAAAAAAAAAAAAATGTTTTGCTATCAATTTACCTTGTAAAAACTAGTATTACTTCATAGTTCAGTATGAATATATATTTGGAAATACTATTTAACTTCAAAAACAATTAAATTCAAACAGTATAATGTGCAAACTTTTTTTTTTTTTTTTTTTTTTTTAAATTAATAAATATTTCACTGTGTACAATATTTCTTAACAACCACGTGAACTACTCAAAAACCAGTGACGTCATAGGTCAACATAGGTAACGTTATGAAAAATTCGATATATTAACGAAATTCAAAATGTAGTAAAACAGATAAAAATTTACTATAATATTTATCTTGGAAGATATTAATAGAAAAGTTACTTACATAAATTATCCTAAAATCCTTTCTCCAAATCCAATTAAAACACTTTAAAAACAATAAAAATCATCACAATTCCGTCCATTTACTAGTCCAGTTCGCACAATTAAAAGTTCACAGCTTCACTCCTTTGGAAGATGTATGCGTATTCTGGAATCCGCGGTTCTGGCGTAGTCAAAAGTTCACAATGTTTAAAATGAATAGGTATTTGGAAAATACCTTGAAAAGTTAACTGCACTTTGAAAAAGTGTCAACTTTTAGAAAAGATTGACCAACAAGTTGATCAATGTAGTTCATACATCATTGTGTACGGCACGCCCACACGATCGTCAACATCAGCCGCTAACTGTGACGTTCTCGTCATGAACCTACGACCTGTGTGATGTCTTCTACTGAACCGGTTCAAGCACTGGTTAGCGCTTGTAGGTCTGGTGCAGCCACCAGAATGGTACCGTACGGCCCCCACAAGACGGGCATCAAGCTGCAGACAAGGGTTACAGCGACTCGCTCCAACGCTAGCAACTTGCCAAGCTGCCAGGTCTGCCACCGGGTTGTTGAACCTTCAGATTGCGGTGAGGGCGTTGTTAGGCTCTCTGACCATCAAACACGTTGGGCGCCATTTATATTGTTATTTTGTATCAGAACACTCTTGGCTTTTGGAAGATAAAGTCGTAATATAACTTTATCAGAGTTATATAGGAAGATTTGAATATATAGTTTATGCTGTACGCATTATTAAATTAACATCTTTATAGAAGAATATACTGGGTTCCTGGCCATCTATAATATATATACAATAAAATTGTAAAGAACCTGACTGGCTCGATTCTTCGGTAACCAGACCCCGCTACAATAATATACGTATGACACTACACATTTTATGAAAGTTCGGACCAAACATCAAAATCAGGCGTTTTACCTACAACACTGTTTTTATTCTTGGCGTCGAACAATCGATACCTGTTAATGTGTAAATAATAAATTGATATATACCACATGGAAATGACATAGATATAAACAACAGAAATATAGAATGCAACACATATAAATGTTATATGCAGCACATATAAATATATAACTTGTCCCGTCGTGGTCTTCATGGGCGGCGGTCTGTTTCCCTTTGTGGCGTTTTTTCGTTCGCCTATTATGCCAATTTTGCAAAAACTTGTAATTTCATTGTATAATACAAGTTGTTATGTACATACGATGCCATAGTTATCATTCATAGCATTTTCACTAAATGCCTAATTTCGATCATAACTTATGTGTTGTTTTTCCGTCAGTGCCGAATTGCCCTTTTTCTTCTCTCCGGGACAATACATACACTATATGAATCATATAAATTATCATTGGCGAACCTTGTGAGCGCTATGGCATGGTCATGCGGAAAGGCCTTCTGAAGCTGTTCCGAGGCGCTTACAAAGTATTTCATGGCATCCGACCTGTTGATGACAACAGTGCCGTCCAGGGTACCGTTCCTGTGGTGCTCAATATACGAAGACGATTGAATTGTCTGAAATAATAAACATCCGTAGTATATATCATTTACGCTCCTGAGGTCGTATGCCAGTGAATTCTTGGCCTGAACCTTAAAGGGTCTTGTTCATAGATTTTTCATATTTTTCAAAAATGCACTGTCATATCTTAACTGAAAAATGAAAATATCTGAACTAACACAAACCAATATTATATAAAGAAAAAAAGTAAATTATAAACATTTGCCTTAACCAGAACTCTAACCTACGATGGTCAGCACCAACATTCTGTCGCCTATACCACTCAGCAATCTGAACCTACGATGGTCAGCACCAACATTCTGTCGCCTATACCACTCAGCAATCTGAACCTACGATGGTCAGCACCAACATTCTGTCGCCTATACCACTCAGCAATCTGAACCTACGATGGTCAGCACCAACATTCTGTCGCCTATACCACTCAGCAATCTGAACCTACGATGGTCAGCACCAACATTCTGTCGCCTATACCACTCAGCAATCTGAACCTACGATGGTCAGCACCAACATTCTGTCGCCTATACCACTCAGCAATCTGAACCTACGATGGTCAGCACCAACATTCTGTCGCCTATACCACTCAGCCATCTGAACCTACGATGGTCAGCACCAACATTCTGTCGCCTATACCACTCAGCAATCTGAACCTACGATGGTCAGCACCAACATTCTGTCGCCTATACCACTCAGCAATCTGAACCTACGATGGTCAGCACCAACATTCTGTCGCCTATACCACTCAGCAATCTGAACCTACGATGGTCAGCACCAACATTCTGTCGCCTATACCACTCAGCAATCTGAACCTACGATGGTCAACACCAACATTCTGTCGCCTATACCACTCAGCAATCAATCCTACGATGGTCAGCACCAACATTCTGTCGCCTATACCACTCAGCAATCTGAACCTACGATGGTCAGCACCAACATTCTGTCGCCTATACCACTCAGCAATCTGAACCTACGATGGTCAGCACCAACATTCTGTCGCCTATACCACTCAGCCATCTGAACTTACAGGCACAGGTAATGACTTTTCAACGCAATGTAAGTGATACGCGTGTTTTCCCTAAATACCGAGCAAAAGCATTACAAACGCTTTATAAATGTATCCATTTCAATTCATGATTTTTCATCAACGACAATATATTTCCAATATATTTCTATGTCAGGAGTGTTTTTTTTGCTTGTTTACATATTAGGTATTTTTCTTTTGTAGATCTATAACACAACATTTGAAAGTCGTCAATTTTCCAATCTGTGAACAGGTCCCTTTACAATAGGCATATTTTTTAGCATTTTATTTCTTTAACAATTAAAATTCATGTTGGCGTTCACTAATTATCCAAATATTATTAACTACTATTTACTAAACTGTAATTTGATTCATTAATTCATAATTTATGAAGTTTGAAAGATATTACATTACATGTCTCTAGCATATGGCCCCTGGTATAACACAGACGATGCCCACACAGTTTGAATTCTACAATTGTCATTTATACATTTCGATTGTGGTCATATCGTTTGTTAAATGAGAATGTAAATATTCAGGTTTTAGAAACCTTATATTTTGTAACCACAGACACTAAAAATGATTTCGGCTAAAGCAACATAAATATTTGCATCAGCATAAACCTTTCTACAAATCGTACATTATAGCAAGGTTTTTCGGCGTAGCTGTCTAATATCACTTTTGACCTAGATTAATTGCGATAATTTTATGCAGCGGGAAAACTGAATGCAAATAGAATCGGGCAAATTTTCTAATTTTAGGAAATGCAAATTTACAAATAATGGTTTGGTGTCTACCAATAATTGTTGCATATTTTTGGCGATTAAAATTTACATAGTTGTTTACATAAGCGGTTAAAATAAAGTTATAAACATATCTTCGACATACACTTTAGAACTGAACATAATTATGAACAATTTTACTCATTGTCATGAACAGAATGTAATATTCATTCACATAATGAAACAATTATTTTGTTCAGCCTACATCAGCGGCACGCTCTATAAATAACAATTACGATGATCCCATTTGTTGACCGATATGTGAGAATTATTGTGCTCTGAAACGTTTCGGAGCCATACGTAGATATTCGACGAACATCGGTATGAAATGGATTTCAACACACTCTAGAGAAATGGTGCATCATTCAAAAAATAGCGCGCGGTATAGTTGTGCTAATTATACACTCATCAGCGTCCGGAGAATAATAAACCCGAGAATTTCAATAAATGGGGAATTTATATTTATAAACATACTGTGCATGTTAATTTATATTTGAATTGTGGTTGCGTTTTATTAAGTATTATTTATAATAGCACCATTCGATCAACTTCTCCAGTAAATGTTATTCAATCTCTGAAAATATTTAACATCTTTATATCAATAAAATGTGGTGAAAGAAGTCTCGTAATACGTCGAAATGTTGTTCAAGTTACTTTTACATAAGCGTAGCATGAATACACTATTTGCAAAACTAATGCTACGTATATTATTTAACATAACTATGTACACTCGTAACACTAGGAATGTTAAACTTTGCTTTTAAAAACGATTATGATTTTTATAACTGCCGTATTTATAACGCATATATAGAGTGATATCGCTACTGTTTGATATATTGCATAACACACTATCATATACTTTGAGTTGTTTTTATTCAAGAAACATTGACAATAAATATATGTATATTGCCTATTCAGTTGCTGAAACATTATTTAATAAAAGGTATTATGTGAATAAGCGATATATAGTCGATGGTAGTAAACAATACAAAATGCGCACACACTTACTTTGTTGGTACATTATTTTTAAAAGTACATATGCGCACGTTTTAAAATATTTTTACAAATATATTTGCGAGTTCTTAACGAAACGTGTACCAACAATGATTCAGTTATTGTCTAGAGATTTCCAACATATACGAGTATATTTAGTTGTTTAGTGTTGTCAATGATGTTATTAGATTATTTTTGAGATTTCGAAAGTAGTATTTTTATCCATTTGCATCGCGGAAAATTATAAGCTCAATTATACGTTGTATATAAATGCATTTATTTATTGAGAACTACAACGTGTGCTCTACAAAAATAATATTTTCAATCAGTATTTCAATTTTGATACGGATCTTTTCTTGATCATTATTAAGTTGCACGTCTTCTATTATGAACAGTTTTGCCAGTTTAACACAGAAATCGAATTTATTCATTCGGGAATCAAGTTGTCTTAGGAATACATCTGATTTGATTTTAAATAGGTCAAAAGCTTTTTATGTAAACTGAATATTCCCAATGAATAAGTACGAAACCTACATGGTAAGCTTAATTATCGACGCATAATTATGTCTTACAAAATATATATTGGAAACAAAGCATTTACCTGTGGACTAGACATACAATACTTTGCCATCAGTATTCCAATTTTGATACGGATCTATTTTTCATCATTAGAGCTGCACCTCTTCATTTTTAGTAGTATTATCAAATACAATAATTGATTATTCATTCGGGACTAGTGACCTATTTTTCTTACTACATCTAATTGGATTTAATTAAGTCAAAATTGGTTTTCGTCAACTCAATATTCCCCATGAATAAGTACGAAACATGCAGATTTGGTTAAATTATGGAAACACAATTATGTCTTACATCATATTAACAGCGTTTATCTATAAACTTACTAGGCATACGAACTATGGTCGACGACTGCCAACACTTCATATATCAGGCAACCAGCATTCGCGACCCTTTTCATGGCAGCCGCGCACTGCAACCCTTTTAAAAAGCAATAAAAAATTAAAAAACAACAACATTATAACTAAATTCACAATGATATCCGATAATTCTAACACAAAACGAAAGTAAACACTTGAAACTAGATATTATAAGAGGTCGCAGTGGTGTAACGGATATATGGTGTCTGCCTCGCGACTAGCAGGTCGTGAGTTTACAAGGAGCATGATTTTTCTCCTAATGCACTAAGTCATGGTTCTTCCGAGGAAACAGACTCAAAGGATTTCTCAAACAAATTCTTTATTTTTATGCCTGTGGTCCTAAAAATAAAATGTAATGTTCGTGAAATACATTATTTCCGTTTTGACACGATTCTTGTCATTGAACCGTTGAAAAGGTGCAAAGAACGACAACTCTGCTAATAGATTGTATACCAAGACCATCGCCATTATACTAATAAACGTATTAATGCTTGTAGGAAGATAAGATACGCGTTCATGTTGACACTTGTCCAATATGCGCATATATATGTAATGCACCAAGCAGCGCATGCAAAAGTAGCTTACATCTCGAAGAGTTTAAGTGAGCAATATTGAAAATGCAATTACATATACTAAACTACATGTACTAAACATTTGAACATACTGAGAACTACGACACACTATTTCCGGTAAACTAACAAAACAAAACCACGAAACTAGATCTAATAAGAGGTTTCAGTGGTGTAACGGATATATGGTGTCCGCCGTGCGACTAGCAGGTCGTGAGTTCACAAGGAACATGATTTTTCTCGTTAGAAACTAAGCAATAGTTCTTCCCATGAAACAGACTCAAAAGTGTCTCTATAATCCAGCTTAAATAAATAGGTTGAAACTAATAATAGTGCTATATATATGGCAACGGGAGTTTGCCATGAAAGGCGGCGGGGGGGGGGGGAGGGGGGTAATGTAATAATTACTCAATTATTGTTCTTAAATGTTGTTTTTTCCAGCCCGGTCACATACTTAATAGTGCTGATCATTTAAATATTTCAGACCAGACACTAGCATCACATGTTTAAGCAAGAATTAGTTTGTCTGTATGCATTCGATTTTAACTCCATTGTTATTGCTCCAATATGAATACTCCCGGTTGGAAGATAGGCATTTATTTCATAAAATCAACATAGGTTAATTAAGTATTCATATAAATTTATAGTGTCTATCAATTATTAATATTACTTTGCACATTTTTGCCGAATGTTACCAGTTTAATTGGTTTTAATCCATAGCTTTTTCCATTTAAAGTTCAACACTTCTTGTTTTGCAAGCAACGGCAGCCATCTTGATTTTTACTGTGCCCGTTGCTAGGCAACTAAAAGTCGGCTAAGTTTTAAAGTTTTTACAGTATTATTTTCATAATCAATAGTTAAATATCACTATGAATTACTTATCTAGCAGTAGAGAACGTCCATTTGAGGTTATTATATTGTTGTATGTCTTTGTATTTGTTAATTTCCCTCTGTGACTTCATAGTACTTATATTTAGAAACATTCCTTTTGAGCACCTGTTTAAAGGCACACTGAGTCTTGTGTCTGGCACAATTTCTATAGCTGCAGGCGCACTGTGTCGTGTGTGTGTGTATATATAGTGTAGATTTTCTTTGTTAAAACCCCCCCCGTTCCATCCATAGTAACAAGACTCTAGTCATTTTAGTAGAATCTCTGGTGCCAGCTTTAAAGAAACTTTATATAGAAATTGTAAGTTAAACAGCAATACTCAGTATATAATTCGTAAGCATTGCATTTATTGAATATTAGACATTGCAAAAACATGTCAAGTTCCTTGCTGGAAAAATAAAACATATAGAACATTCAGTTGAGTTGACTTTACATATATATATATATATATATATATATATATATATATATATATATATATATATATATATATATATATATATATATATATATATATATATATATATATATATATATATATATATATATATATATATATATATATATATATATATATATATATATATATATATATATATATATATATATATATATATATATATATATATATATATATATATATATATATATATATATATATATATATATATATATAGTTAGTGTTTAAAGCCACTCTGCCACACAACATAGAACTATATAATTATATCTACGCGTTTAGATGTAACACAACAATAGATTTTTTAATTGAAAAAACAAGCCGGAATTTTATGCAATTGAACTAAAAGACCTTGATGTAGCGAAACAAATTGATGTCTTGAGGCGCAGGTACTTACCGACAATTAGAAATATTACAAAATAATGCATGTCCAATACGCTATCAAAAACAGTCCCAACTCGGACCACTGTGAAGGTGTAGATCTGGTAAATTCTAATTCTAATATATATGGCCGATCTGGTAATTTTTTAATCGAATTTGAACTGGCGTTCTGTTAAAGTCTGATGTTCTGTTTAAGAATAGTTACACTTCAGCAAGGGAGTTACGACATCACCCATATTATCATGCTGGGTGGTCTACTAATCTGGTCAGAAACTGGGTTTAAACTTCTAGATGAACTCTATGTGGCTCGACCAAAGGTTCCCAAGTTTGTGTACAGCTTAATGAGTGTGAGTTAGTCTGCACCAAACGTAATCTATTGCACACCGGCTACATGGTTTTAGTCACATGATCATAACATTCAAAACGCGACGCACAATACCATCCACTTTGTCCATTTTGTTTACATCTGCGAACTGATTCCATCTGCGTAAATGGGCATAAAACTAGTTACATTAAATGAAATCGAAATGAATAATATTTCCTCATTCTTGATCATTCATTCTTTATTTCTATGATTGTGGTCCTAAAAATAAACTTTAATGTGCGTTTAATACATTTTGTTCCGTTTTGACAAGAATTTTGTCATTGAGCTGCTGTAAATATGTTTGGTGAGAGCAAAGAACGACAACTCTGGTAGGAGATTGTAATCGCACATCTATATCTAATGCACCAAGCACTGGCAAGCAGCGCATGCATAAATAGGTTACATCTCGACGAGTTTAAGTTAGCAATATTGAAAATACTATTGCTTGCACTGAACTACATGTACTAAAACATTGAAACACTGAGAACTACGACACACCATTTCCGGTAAACTGACAACACAAAACCACGTGATTACCCGCGGATTCCACGCGGTGAAATTTAAATCTATGTACTGCAAGCCCCATTGCCGATGCCCTTCATCATACTGGAAAATCGCTTCTCCCCTGTTGTTTAAAGTTTCTGTTCCACGTGGTCAATTGAATGACCATCCATCATGCTGGCCCCTAATCCGTGACAATCAACGGCCCATGTGTCATAAATCATGACATTGATAATGATATTTGTAGATAAGCGCCTGTATTACACACTTTAAATACGAATTTATTCGAAACCCATGCATTATGTTGTTCATAGTATTCGTAGAGAATATTGTAAATGTTAATGAATACAGTTTGCATGACAATTATTTGTGTTAAGCTTTTCCAGAAATGTTTGCAGCTGTATGCAGATTAGAAAATCGCATGGCAACAAAAACAAAAACACAAAAAAGAAACGACGACAACAACAACACTTAAACTCAAGCGATGTCGTATTTGTTGATCTCTCAATGTTTACTTATAAACCACTCCTGTGCAATTCAATCATTTACGTTAATGATATGTCTCTATTCAAGCATTGCCAATACACCCTGATCAATACACAATTGTACTAATGGTTAGGCTAGATATTTTTAATTGAAAATTTGTAAATTATATCTAGTGATTTTCGAGTGATACTTCATATACTACTCGGATTTGTTTTATCTAAACACTTTTTTTCTGGATACTATTTATTCAGGTATATTGGGTATATTGTTTGTATTGTTATAACAGTCGTGCATCATTGTTACAGTATAAATAATATCATACATATATTGTTTATAAAAGCAGAACTTTTTGTTTTAGAATTTAAATGAGTTCTGATGGAAAATTTACATGAAATAAATGCTGTAAGTGGTGTTAAGTGTGTTATCAAATGCGAATTAATATAAAGGTTGTTAATCAATATACATGTATTTATTAAACATGCAATACCTTTTCTTATTGAACTAGTTTGGACTGTCCAAAAACTATAACAAAATACAGTTAAACAGGGCTACACTCCACTGATAATTTTCGTTCGTAGAAAAGTGTGTTTTATCTTCCCTATTACTACTATTGCAATAACTACTACTGTTGCTGTTGCTGCTGCTGCTACTACTACTACTACTACTAGTACTGTTGCTGTTGCTGCTGTTACTGCTGCTGCTGCTACTACTTTAACTGCTTTACTACTACTACTACTACTACTACTACTACTACTACTACTACTACTACTACTACTACTCTTACTACTACTGCTGCTGCTGCGGCTGCTGCTGCTACTGCTGCTGCTACTACAATACTACTCCGATACCGTAAGACCAGTTTATACTCGGATCTGATCGGACGAAAACATCCAAAACACGACGAATGCGAAAGAAAAGTAATCTTAAACAATTCTTTGTGTTGAAAATGCCAGGGATGAAACTACATGCACCCGGCAAAGAGCAGTTTGGCAATTTTATGTATATGTCAAGCTCTTAATTGGTGCTTGACAAGCGCTTAAAAACATGCTGCCCTTTCAAGAAACATTTTGACTGCTAGAGGTATTTAGTTTTTTATTGCTCAAATCTTAGTACAACAAAGTTTTGATATAAATAAAAACGCGAACTAGAAGCTTGCCGCTGTTGCAGGAAAATAATTTTAAAATGAGAAAGACTTATCTTTGCGAGTTGAGTTGATTTCTGAAGTCAATGACGCTTGAAAATGTGGTAACTGATGGTAAGAGAAAAATGAAATCCAAACATTTCGATAAAAGTTACCAGGACGATTCAGAAAATGGAGAAGAAACACAATTGTCAAATATTGGATTATCAATCGTTGTTTAATAAGGATTTTTTAATCTTTGTAACATAAATACGTGTTATTTTCCATGGAACTGTTTGGTACATGTGTGAATTAATTGTTTATGACTTTGCATGTTATTGTGTTGTTGTTTTTTCCTGTTACTTAAAAATTTCAGAACATTTGACGGGTTTATGTCATCATTTAAAGGTTTATAATAGTTAAAACGTATAATATTTAAAACCAAAAAGATTAGAACATTTGAGTGTGTATGAAATGTGATTTATTTAATTTACAAATGTGTGTGTTTTGAACTGTTAGATGTTTTATATACAACCGTATTTTTAAACAATTACGTAAACTGTAAGTTATTAAGTACATATATTGTAAATATGTTAAGCATTGTAAAAAATTAAAACTTAATTTCTTATGTAAAACATTTTAATTAACGGTGATATGAATAAAATACCAATGAACAATCCTACCAAGGTACTACTTATATACATATTTTGTGAGGCAGTGCAAAATAAGACAGATTATGATGTTTGGTCATCCATTTAATTAGGATTGCCAATGAATACTAATAACTGGACAAACACTTGATGTTACAACATATCACAAACAATGATGTAAACGTATGAAGTATTCGCAATGGTAATGGTAACCGTGGAAACGTGACCCGAAGATCGTTAAATTAATTCCGTAATTATTCGAAAGCGGTGTCACCAAAATGTAATCAGTGTGTTGTGCATGTGATGTCTGTTATTTCATGATGACTTTCACACCAAAATGTAATCAGCGTGTTGTGTATGTGATGTTTGTTATTTTATGATGACTTTCACTTGCCTTACAATTAAGGCCGCAAGAGAAGGTTTTCTCGACCGTTGATTCAACCACAGTTTTACTTAAGACACATTTGGAAAATAGTGATGTTTTTTATTGTTTGAACAAAAAAGTCACCACAAATTATTGTACATGTATTGTATTTTGATACATGTGAATGAAGATTAAAAAGATCAATGGCTTTGTCATCTTTATTAGTATTTTACAACACAAGAATTATCCAACAATCTCCGCCGACGGATGACACGTTTCACAACAAATCTTCTGAATTGAAGGATCGTAAAAGCCACATTGGCCTCGATTGCAAAAATCTAGTGTATCTCCGTATTCACAGCATGTTTGATATAAGAATTTATATTAATTATCATAAACAGATACATGTAATGATTCTGAAACTAAATGACAATAAAACTTAAAATATACAATCATAATTTTAAATAACTTTTAAATACATAGATTGAAAGTAGAACATAATTTTATGAGTCGCAGTGGTGCAATGATATGTAGTCCGCCTTGCGATCGGGAGATAGTGAATGCGATCCCTACTCGGAGAGCGCACAAACGATCTTTCTCAAAAGACACCAAGTACTGGTTCTTCCCAGGAAACGAACTCGAAAGTGTATCACTTAACCTCCTCTGGCTTTTGACACAATCGAAACTAAATAAAAAAGGTTTTTAAAAAATATGGCATGAAACACAAACACAAATGTTATTATTATTACCTGGCAAATTGGTATTGTAGTGGGCACAACTTCCACAACATATGCCCCTATTATTGGCTATGTAGCACATGTTTTTATCTTTGGGGAAGTAGGCAGACCAGCCTGTAGTATCTCGGTCGCCATACTCGCATCCTGCCAGTAAATCATAGTCCGACATTATAAGAAAAGTTTATGTACATTATTGACGCTCTGCCATTGCATCAAATACACCGAATCCGTTTGGATTACCAATAGTGTTGACATTTTACTTAGAGAAGAAATATTTTTGCAGAAATATAGTTTTCGACACTGTCATACTATAAACAATTACATTTATTTTTACGATTCTGAAAATAAGAAGTAAACGTTTGTAATTCCCAAACTGTTTCAAGCATAAAAGTATGCATTTCTTAATTACGTTTTATGGTTTACGATAATTTGTTCTGGTTAAGAAGGATATTTTGCTGCCAAAACTGTGGGTGAAGATCATGTTGGAACAGGGTAGTCGACATATCTGCTGAATAAACCCACATATACTTATGACAAAGAAAGGAGAGTATATATTAAAACAAACTTAATATAACTATAAACTAGAAAGGACTTATACATTGTCAACACTGCATTAAAGCATAGTAAAAGCAGAACAATGCCAACACATTAATAATGCAGAATTACTGAACTAAACTAAATAAGAACAACAACAAACATCCAACTGAACTGTAAGGAAACCGTTGACAAGGAACATCATAATAATCATCAAAGTAGTCTAGCAAAAATGTTAATGGTAACATCCTCTTGGTAATGAAGAATTTTTGTCTCATTGTATTTCTGCCGGTGTTTTCTGTAAACATTATCTGCTAGGATCGTAAATGCAGTTCGATCGATATCTGCAGTGAAATGTTCTTCTTGACAATAATTCTGATCGAGAGGGAGTTTTAACTATAGATTACCATTTTATTTGAAGATAGTTTCATTACAATCTTATACTTGGCACAGTGAAACAATACACAAAAGTAACCCGAGATGCTTGCATCGTTTAAAAGAAATGTTCATTTGGGGTGTACTACCTAAAATTTGACCTGCATTACATTACAATAACCCTGGCTTTATTGGAAATGAATCATGTTGTCAGAGCAGTATAAATTAAAATCCCTTTAAAACTGATTAAAGTCTCTGAAACCCAAGAACATTCACACAACGCTGACTCACACCGATGTTGCTGCTATTCCGGTGCTTGGCACAACTTTCGCAGCAGACTTTATCATTGGGGTCGGTGTAAAACACGTAGGGTTTATTCGGGAAGTAGGGAGCACAAAACGAGGGGTTCTTGTCACCGTACTTACAACCTGGCAGAACATAGAAGTAATGAATAATAAGAAGCGACTTTTACTTTAAATATACATAGATATTAAAACAGACGTTAAATATTTCGTAATGCAGAACTGTCCACGTTTAAAAACGCTAACTAAATAATAAATGCTGTTATTTAGAACAATTCGTAATATATAAATATATTAGAGTTTTCTTAAAACAAGCAAATGTAGATGTATGTTTATTCATGGGGAAACTGTGATAGTTCATGTTTAAACATTGGAAGAAACAATTATACAGTTTTCTGAATTTAACTATTAAATTAAGCACCATCACTAATCCATACACAACTCACGGTATATACTGTTTACAAAAGTTTACAAACTTGTGAGTGCTTAATATGCCAAACACTGGTCGCATGTAAATAAAGTCTACCTGGAATATTCAGTTCGTATTTATGGCATGTACTGCAGCAACGCTTTGCGACCGCTTCACCGTAGCACTTGTAATGGTTGCCAGGGAACGAGAGGTCTCTGCACGTTAATCCGTTGGCAAATCTGACGTACGGGTCGTCACCCCAGGGACAATAGTCTAGATTAGAATCAAAATTAACGCTTATTACGTGGTGATACACTTTAGATATCTGCTTATTAAGAGTATTTTCAGATTATGTCGAAAATAATTATTTACAATGTTTTGATTTATTACCCGATGATTATGTTGCAGATAGTATTTTACCCAGAGAACGTCAAGATAAAATTGTTAATGAGAATAGTAATGGTTCACTTGAGTTTTGCAAAATGACTGGTTTAAAATTGTTGAATGGAAGAGTAGAGCTAGATAGTCAAATAGAAAAATTCACGCGTGTAACTAGTAGAGGATCTAGTGCTATCGATCTTTTTATGTGTACGCCTTCTCTGTTTAAATGTTTTGATCAGTTTGAAGTACTTGATCCAGATTAATAGTAGATCTTTGTGTAGTACAATTTCGTATGACTGCTTTCAAAAATGAAGGTACCGTACATGATAAAGTTACAAATGATTCATTTAAAAAAGAGTGTGTTAATGTGCCATGTGTATATAAATGGGATAATAATAAAAAGGATGTTTATATATAATCGCTTGATAATGAAGGTATTGTACAATCTTTGAACAATATATGCAACGATATTGATCTTACGAACAATCCAACATATTTAGACAATAGTTTATAAAAATTCTGTCGTATAATTTTTAATGTTTGTTCACCTTTATTTAAGAAAACTATAAAAACTCATATTGGAAGAAATTATCTCGAAAATAACGTTAATCAATGGTTTAAAATGATCATTGGCGAACAGCAAAGTCTGATTGTTATAAAAGATTGAACATGTATAGAAATGATTGGTCTGATGAAAATAGAATTTTAATGATCAATGCCCGAAGTAAAAATAAAGATTTAGTTCGAAAAAATAAATATAAATATGATACAAAACATACACATTTTTTAAAACATAATACTGAAATATGTTAAAGGGATCAGTGAAGCCATTAAAGTCAAATACATTGTTGACGGATAATTTTGTTCGATATTTTAAATCCATTAATGATCCAGGTAAGCATTTTTCTCAACCGGACGAAGACATATTTTTTTATGAGCAATATTTGAATGGCGAAGTACACGTAATGTTTGATAAGTTAAATATTGAAATTACACGAGAGGAAATTAAAAAGGCATGCAATTCTTAAAAAAAAGGATAAATCAGCATGTCCTGATTAAGTTTTAAACGAGTTTCTTAAACATGGCGTTACAAATGATCACCTTTTGAGGGTTTTGTGCGTATATAGAGGAATTACATTGTTTAGTACTGTAGAAAATTATTTAGCAAAATTATTAACAATCGATTGAGCTTGGGGGGGGAGAGAGTATTTAATGTTGTAGAAAAAGTATGGGAACAATAGATAATATTTTTATTTTGCAAGGTATAATTACGCATGTTTTAATTCAAAATAAGAAATAGTACACAGCTTTTGTTGATTTTACCAAGGCCTTTGATTTTGTAGTTAGAGTTATTATATGGTACAAGTTAATAAAATAAGGTGTAAGAGGTAAAACTTTTTACATAGTAAGATCAATGTATAATATGGTTAAAGCCTCATTTAAGGTGAAAATTGTCAAATTTATATCAAACAATTAACACATGTCTGGTAAAATTGTATTACTGTATGTTTAAGCTCTTTTATACCCAACGTCAGGAAACTATTTGATTTGTGAATACCGTTTAAAATAAAAACACCGATCCTCCAAGTAAACTGTTTATAAATAAATTGCTTTGTTTATTTGCTAGTGATCTGATTTTCACAAGTTCCATGCTTTTCATGAATAACTGTACTGCTAACAGTAATGTCATTTGTCATAAACTGGACATGTCATTTTGAGGGCCGTCTCTAAAACGTTTCGTACAGTATTTGAAGTTTAAAATATGTAATACATGCAACAATTTACGAACTAAAAATCACTTGGTAAGTTTCTAACCACTATAATAAGTAAATTTGCATACAAAAACCATGTTGCTTTGTGTATAATTACCTTTGTTTTCTCAATGTGTTGTACCAATGTTTTTTTTATTTAATTTTGATACTAGAATAGGTTTATTAGACGACCCTCCAAATTGAAACACTTCACTGACCACAATAACGGGATTATTCCATGCACAAATCATGCATAGGATTTGCATTCCTTTTACGGGAAACTAGGACACCAAATGTTTTTAAATGTAAACAATCATGTGTTCATTAAATCTTAGTTAAATATTGGTGGTTGTCTTAACTTGCAGCACCTTGTGTGTGCCTTTAAATCAAAAATAAAATTTAATAACGAAATCAGTAATGAATCTTTTACATATTTTTTAGGAGTAAGACAAGGGGAATCATTATCGCCTTTTTTATTGTCGATGTATTTAAATGATATTGAGGAACATTTCATGCCCAATAAATCTGAAGGCGTTAATCTTGGTATGTAAAAACTGTTTTTGTTATTATATGCTGAGGATATTGTTATTTTGGCAGAATCGGAAATAAATTATAAAATGGGAAAGATTTGTTAGATCAGTAGTGTGCTAAATAGAAGTTATGCGTAACTGTTGACGAAACAAAGAAAATGATTTTCAAAAGGGCGGGACAAATAGAAGACATTTGAAATTTATTTATGAAGGACACGTTTTAGAAATTGTTTATAAATTTACATATCTAGGTATAGTTTTTACAACTGGGGGTTCCTTTCGGCAACATTTGACGCGCTTTCAGGACAGGCGTTTAAAGCAATATACAAGTTAAAATAAAACTTAGTAATATTTCCAAATATATCAGTTAGTCACAGTATCGATTTTTTTATAAGCTTATTGAACCAATTCTTAGCTATGATTCATATACGGTGAACTTGGGCGTTAACCTCTAATAAGTTAACGGATTGTTTGTGTTTTAATATATTAGTTAAAAGTATTACAATCTGGTGATGTTAAATATATTAAAATAGTTTATATTATTGCATGATATTGATGTTATACAGAAAACCAGTCTTGGGTTAAATCTATTAAACATGACTTTATACACTAGGTTTTGGTGAAGTATTTTTTTTCAGGGAGTAGGAGATGTGAATAATTTTATATATGTTGCTAAACAACAAATATTTGATATGTTTGTTCGAAGCTGGTCAACTGACAATGAAAAGACAATTAGAAACTTGCCACATGTATTTTTAAAGCTTGTAAATTGAGAACAGAACTATATTATCAATAGTTTTTCTCCATTATAACTATTGTATGTATCCGTTTACATGTTATTTTTTCACAGAATTATAACTACATGTAAAAGAATTTGTTGTACTTGAATGTTAGCTCAATAACATTTTCGTTTTATTATTGATATTTGATATTGTTAAAATTGGTATTACTTGAAACAGTTATTTATATGCCTGTACGTCATTGACCACTGTTGACTTATTTGTGTTGTACTATACATGTACTCATGTGTTTAAAGCCTAATGTATTTTTGAAATAAACTCTTAACTCTATGTTAACAATGCGAAAATATCGGCATAAAATGTCGAAATTGAAAGAAAAAGTAAATGCGCGAAGAATTCTATTTTCAAACAATGCCGAATCGCTCCCTAAATGCAAAATGGATGAATCTTAAGGGGCAGTGGCAGGACTACAGAATGTTCGGAAACTGACCAGCACGAGCCACGTGCAAATGGGGCCCGTAAGTCCCATTAGCTAAACAAACTGCCACTGCCTTGTGGGTATGCACTTCCTTCCAAATGCTAAGGAATTGAACTTCTACAGAAAAGCCTAGCCGGATTCATAAAGACGGCGTGTGCAGAATCCCAATATTGGATATTACAGTTGGTGTCGAGCTGGATCGATTATTCATTCCCTTGAATCAACCAGCTGTTTGGAGAGGGGGTGGGCGGGTCTGGTGCACAGCCAACATCTCAGTGACAGTCAATTCATCGACTTCTTTGCTTGTGGAATGGCGCAATGAAGTGATTGTTATGCCCCGATAAGTATTGCCTTGGAAATCTGTCCTGCTAGAGCAAATGCATCAATTTCTCTGCCTGTGCTTGGAAAACGGTCGCATCACACATAGCATGCGAGATGCCAACATTGTCACCTTATACAAGAACAATGCAGCCCGAAGTGACTGCAACAACTAACGGGGTATCTTTCTCTTCAGTATTTTTGGTACGGCATATGCACGAGTGGTCATAGCACACCAGAAACCCGCAACTCGGCTTTACCAGTGAGGTTTCAGAGTTGATGGATAGATAATTATTATTTGTGTCGCTGCATCAGATACAGGAAAAGTGGCAGTAACAGAACATGTTTCTATGTGATGCTTTATAGATTTGAAAAAGGACTTCAAACTGGTGAATCAAAGTGGTCTTGTCAAGCTCCTGCTGTTGAACAGGTATGTGTGCTTCTGCCTTCTTTTCTCCATGCTCCTAAGATATGCAATACAGGATTAACATCGCCAATCCAACAGAAGAGCTCATCTATGTGATGCTGCTATTTTACACCAGTCTGTGTTATGTTCATTGCACACGTTCATGTTTACACCAGTCAGTGTTATGTTCATTGTACACGTTCATGTGATCACCAAATAATTACAAAATTTTGCATTTTCACGTAAACGCTGCATTCTGATTGGATAATTCGCCCCACGTGACCTGTCATTTATACCCCGATGAACCGGCTGCGTATGCAAATTACCTCTTTTTATTTATGACCGTTATACTTTTTTCTATTGGCGAAATGACGTCATTATTTTGCGCGAACCTTTACTGTGTTTACTTTTATTCGCAATTTAGGAAATGACCTCATTGTTTTGCGCGAACTTTACAACGTATACACTATCGTTCGAAAACAAAATGACTGATTTATCGGTTGCCGGTGTTGCAGGCGATGCAATTTTTAACGCATATTGGGACAATTGAATAGTTTTTTCTAGAAAGGCTACTTCAAAATGATCCACAGGGATTTGAAATGTCTGACGAGATATTAGAAATGCCGTACAGTTACAGTTTTGATCCACTATGGGTTGTAATTGTAAGAATTGAATTGTATTTTCTTCATTTCATCGGTGTATTAACTGTCGGGAAAATTACGCATCGGCGTTTATGCAAATTAGACGTAATTTTCCCGACAATTCATACACCGATGCAATGCAGAAAAAGACTATTGAATTCTTAAATGAAGAGCAAAAATAAACTTACACCAACAATGCACATATTAAAGGAATAATATGAACGCAAAATAACAGGGAAACAATAACGTTAGTATATACCTGTAATATTGTTTATATAAGAGACAACACATTCGCTGGCCATGCAGTACTGAAACATGAAAATGGCCTTTTGTTAGAAGCAGGTTACACAATGTTTAATAAAATTATGGACGCTTTGGAAGCACTGTTGGAAATAAATTCAATTTAAAAACGTTCGCAACAAAAAGAAAATAATTGGGTTAATTTCGCCTTTTGCTTCATTTTTTCTTTATTGTATATAGGTTACAATATACTAATTTCATATATGATGATATTCAAAATAAATATTTTTAATAGTAAAAGTTCATAAAGCATATATAATAATCAAAAACACACTTATGCAATGTATTTCCAAAGAAATTTAGTTCAGAAATGATCCATTAAATATTTCCATTCTATTAATACGTTGTTTATGTATGTTAAAACGAAACTGGAAAAAGGCTACACAGGTACTCCATATGAAATCCAATATTTCCCAAACAAGTTCCTTGGGCCATTTTTTTTAGTAATGTTTTGGTGTAAGTATACATTGATGCCTGTATGTGCGAAATTTTAAGAAAATCTGTCGTTTGGAACCAAATATGCATTTGATAAAAATAAAGTTTCAAAAAGCATTATTAGTTCCCGTTTGACACACTTAAATGTCCAGTCAAATTCATTATTTAAGCAGTAACTGTAGGTAAAGCGTTTTTATTATCAACATACACATGTATATTGCCAAACAAAGCATGTACAAACATATCAGTTGAAAGAACCATAACCTTGTTTGAAAAAAAACTATCCTATATACTTAAAACATTGATAAAAATCCAAACTGAAAAAGGGGCTTCAACAAGTACCGTATTCAAAACCCAATATTTCCCGAACAAGGCCGGTGACCCCCTTTTTTAAAACTGTTTTACTTTCAGGATACAATGACGCATGTATGTGGGATCTTTTAACATAATCTGTTGTTTGGAACAAAAGATATTCGTATATTTGATAAATTATTGATGCTTTCACAGGAATATTTAATGCATAATTAACCTGGTAAAGTGTCCATTACAAGTCATTTGTTGAATGATAACTGTAGATAAAGCGCGTTTTATCATTAAACTGCATTGGTATATTACCAAACGAAGCATAAAAAAAAATATGCATTTAAAAATCTCCATCTTTGTTTGATTATAAACGCTTTATATTATTCAACATTCTAAGTAACACAAACTGCACAAAAGGCTTCGACAGGTACCGTATTCAAAATTCAATATTTCCGGAAAAAGGCCGATGACCCCTATTTTTAAGACTGTTTTAGTTTTAGGATACATTAATGCATGTTTGTGCCAAGTTTTTAGAAAATCTGTCGTTGGAAAAAAATTGAAGGAAATTGTTGCTAACGTCTTTAAAACGACTGAAATGAACAAATTACAATTTGATCAACTTGTTACAAAAACACGGTGAGCAGAGCACTGCAACATAATCGCAGCTTTGGGCTGAATGTTAAAAATGTATATATATATATAATCTCGTATGTTTCATTCCTTAATGCTTTATATATCCATGGAAAAGTACATACACAACATACAACATGCCAATGAAGTTCATTCTATCTCATGCTACTTTGGAGCCGAACCGAGTGTCGTTTCCATTGTTTACGTGCCGTATAATTGTTCATTTTAATGCTTCACAAAGGGGGGAGCATATAGTCGCTGACTTGTGCGTCCGTCTTATTTAACTACCATTCAGTTTGTCCGGGTGTGAAACTCATTTCCCCGACAGTTAGATCCATCAAATTCCATGTTCGTCCGTCCTTCCGATTGTCTGTGTTTTCCGTCCTTCCTTTCCGCCCGGTACTTCGTTTCCGCGCGAGATCTCACAAACTAATGACTCAATTTCAAATAAACTTAATATGCAGCATCCATACCAGGTGAACTTGCGCATATTGTCATGTTGTTCCTGTCTGATGATTTTTTTCAGGTAGTTATTGCCCTTTTTATATTAATAAATATGTCATTTTAATTGAATATTTTCGTTTTCTCGCGAGTCCTCAGGAACTAATAATTCGATTTCAATGAAACTTTATGCGCAGCATTATTATCAACAGGACATGAGCATATTGTCAGGTCGTTCGGTCTGATTATTTTTCAGAGAGTTATTGCCCTTTTATTATAAATGTCAATATGATAGTTCAATATGGTATGTTCGTTTCCGTGCAAGATCTTAGGCACTATTTACTCGAATTCAATGAAACTTTATATGCAGCATCCCTATTAAGAAGACATGTTTTTTTTCAGATCGTTCCGGTCTGATGATTTTCATTATTTTACAGGGAGTAATTGCCTTTTGATCATTACTTGGCTTTTTCGCTTGTCCGGACTATTACTTGGCCGTGGATGGAGGGATTTTGAAATTACTTGCCAAATCTTTGCTGCAATGAGTTGGTGTGTAACGCTCATGAATCAGGTCCCTAAGTCAAAGGTCAGGGTCACACCTAGAGGTCAAAGGTCAAATCTGGCACTTTGCTTGTTCATGCTTTATCTTTCCATGGTTTTAAAAACTACTTGCAATAAATGTTTACCTCAGTGAGACGGCACAAAGCGCACATGAACTAGCTCTGTAGGTCAAAGGTCAAAGTTCAAAATTGGCTTTTTGATTGTCCGGACTATTACTTGGCCATGGAAAGAGGGATTTTCAAATTACTTGGCACACGTGTTTGCCTTAATAAGACGGCATTTCACCCGCATGAACTATGACTGTAGGTCACAGGTCAACATCACAATTAACGGTCAAAGTAAGAAATTGTCTTTGCGCTTGTTCGGACATATAATTTGGCCATAAATGGATGTATTTTAAATCACTTTACACAAATGTTTGTCTTAACAAGACAGAGTGTCGGGGTATGAATCAGATCCATAGGTTAAAGGTCATGGGCGGAATAAGAGGTCAAAGCGGCGTCGGGGAGCATCCATCGGTTTTACCTATATTCTTGTTTTATCATAGCTATAGCAACAGTATATTAATAATTACCTTATCATGACCGTACTGCGTGCCGTCCGCACCTGCGACATTAAAACAAATGTTGTCTCCCGGAGCTTTGCACATCAACTCGTTACAGTCAGTCAAATTGTACACACCCTGCACAAACATTATTAGAGCCATATGGACTTTGTTGTTTTATGTATGTTTTTCACACTTTACATTATACATTTTCATTTGTAAGTGTAAACGATGTGAAATTAGTATACAGAGTTCTCTTCTATTTATTACCCATTATTTATAAATCCGTTTCTATTTCTGAGACAACAATGTCACACATTGCATTTTGTTATCCGTTCACAAAGCATCTCGTTCAATTATTACATAGTGTACGTAATCTGGCATATATCCTCGTCTTATAAAATGTATAAATTAAATTGGCTCATTAAAGTATGACTATTCCCATCACACGATTAGTGCACTATCAGAGCCAATTCAGTTCCAAGGAACAATACTTCTGTGTAATCACAAAACGCATAGAAACTAATAGGATTTTTATTATTACATTTTTCCACATAGTATGTATAGTTTTGTGTTAAGTTGTCGTCGATGAAACGGAATTTGGCCATCAACGTTAACGAACATTTTTAGTTGTTATGCGCCTTTGTATAATCATCATTTGTTTGACAGTGCATCTGGTGTTATTAACCTAAACAAATAAGTTGCATTATTAAATGCATTTCTAAATATACTTATATATTGATGAAGTATATTGTCTATTTTAACTTTAGTAGATTTGTACCCAAACATATGTAGCTGTTACTAGTTTCTTTAATATTTGCTGTCCAATTTCCGCAAATGTCAGTCTGATGCCAATTCATGTAGTGTTTATCCAATCATTGAGAAACGGTTAACATATTTTACAGCACAGAACACTTGATAAAATTTTAGATAAAGTGTTTGTTGAGCTCGATCAATGGAAATTAATCCGTTAACTACAATTGGAAAGGTGTTTAAAATATAAGTTGTGCAACTGGAAAGATGCATTACATTTGAACCTCACCCTGCAAAGGTATGACTCTGGTCCGTATGCCAGCTGGCACTGCTTGAGAGAACACCTCGCCGTACAACTTGCCGAACCCCTCGCCAAACTCCCGCTCCAACACGGGGTCTACGTGGCTGTCGTTGATCACGTCCAGGCAGTTCTCGTGCTGACTGAAGTGTGTTCCGTTGTTAGAATCAGATTAAATCAAAATTATTGGTCTAAGCAAACTTTTGATGCAAACAAATACACAAACAAATCCATATATAACCGTCTCCGTGGCCTAGCGGTTAGGGCGTTCGCCTACGGAGCGGGAGGTCGAAGGTTCGAGTCCTACACAGGGCGAGTTCTGATATGGCCGGTTGCCTACCCAGCAGCTAGTTAAATCAGGGGGTACCGATTGCCTTCCTGCCAAGCGCCCGACATATGGGATAGGAACGTGAGTAAAGATGTTCATCAGTAAAGGTGTCTCATAAGTCAAAACTGGCTGGCCCTTAATCGCGAGGGGTGACACTATAATAATCAAACACTTTACTTTTATAACGAACGTAAATGCGTTGTCGTGGTGACCCTACACTGTGTTAAACAAATTTCCTTTTTATTTCATGCTTTTGAACGATAAATAAAACAATGCGCGAGAAATGCTGAAGCGTCACAAGTTTTGTCGATCACTGTTGTGGTGGGAAATAGTGCCACTCTTACTGCGTCGTAGTCGCTTAATTATATTTGTATTCAGTTGTATTATGTGTTTTCTGTTGTTTAAAAAGGCCGATGTTTACAATGTCGATTAGGGTATTCACATACTTTCAAAAAAAAACACAACAACAACATAAAAACAAAGTTAAAAGTAGTTCCATATAACCAAGAGTGAAATAATCAAACGTTATCATTTCACTCGACCTAGAGTGAAATGATCGGGTTACCATTAACTGGTATTCTCCACTCATTCACCTCATAGCATGAAATAAAAAGAGGATATTTGTTAAACGCAGTGTAAGATCGTATTTTTATTTCATGAGTGGTCATAGAAACATTTTCACGAGTGGCGCAGCCACCTGTAAAGCTATCTAGTTTCTATGACCACGAATGAAATAAAATACGATATTACACTGTATTAAACAAATTTGCGTTTTATTTTATGCTTTTGAACGATAAATAAAAAAAAATGAGCGAGATTTGCTGAAACGTTTTGTTTATTATGATGTCATAAATATGACGTCATTATGATTCCTAAATTGTCGATAACTGTTGTGGTGGGTAAATAGTGCCACTCTTACTGAGTCGTTGTCGCTGAATTATATTGTATTGAATTTAATTATGTGTTTTCTGTTGTTTAAATAGGTCGAAATTTACACTGACGGTTAGGGTATTCACATACTTTCAAAAGATACACATAAATACATAGTTACGAGTAGTACCATATAACCATGAGTGAAATGATAAAACGTTATCGTTTCACTCGACCTAGAGTGAAATGATCGGGTTATCGTTCACTGGTATTCTCCACTCATTCACCGCATAGCATGAACTAAAATATAGTTTTCTATGACCACCAGTGGAATAAATATTCGATCATTCACTGAAATCAACAAATGTTATTTTTATTTTATGCTTTTGGACAGTAAATAAATAAAATTGCGCGAGATAAGTTTACACGTCACAGTGTGTGTATTCTGGTGTACTTGAAATGACGTCATAAATTATTCCAAAATTGTTTATCATAAGTACGGTGGGAAAAAAGTGCCATAGTTTGTGCGTCGTTGTCGCTAAATTATATTTGTGTTGAATTGTATTATGTGTTTTCTGAAAACAAATGTATGTAAATACTGTACATGAATATACATTTGCCAAGGCAGGTTAACCTGTACTGGTAGATCGATGCTATTGATAGATTGATAGAAAAATAGTGCGTTTAATGTTATATTTTCACTGCAGTGAAAATATATAAAATCTTATATTTTCACTCCTCCAACAGTGAAAATATAAGATTTAATTTCACCAATAAAATTCGATATTTCACTGAAAAGCATATAATAAACTACTGTATTGAGTAACAATTTATTTTCAATTGTCAATATTGTAAAGGCAAAGTGACGTTACTAGGCTCAATGGGTGACTTTAATGTAATGGCGTAGTGATTTTACTGTGATGTCGGGGCGACTTTTCTATAATTACAGGTTGACTTAATTGTTATGGCAGGGTGACTCTACTGTAATGGCAGGGTAACTTTACTGTAATGGAATAATTATTTATTGTAGCGGTAGGGTGACTTAACTCTAACGACAGGATGACTTTACTGTAACGCCAGGTTGACATTTTGTAACGACATGATGACTTTACTGCAACGGCAGGGTGACTTTATTCTAACGACAGGTTGACTTTACTCTGACGACAGGATGACTTTACTGTAACGGTGGGATGACTTTTTGTAATGACATGATGACTTAACTGTAACGGCAGGGTGACTTTACTGTAATGGCAGGATGACTTTATTGTAACGGCAGGATGATTTTAATGTTATGGTACGGTGACTGTACTGTAACGGTAGGGTGACTTTACTTTAACGGTAGGGTGACTTAACTGTTAAGGCAGGGTGACTTTTGTTTAACGGTAGGGTGACTTTATTGAATAGCAGGATGACTTTTTGAAATGACAGGGTGACTTTATTGTAATGTCAAGCTAAAAATTACTGTTATGACAGTGTGACTTAACTATAATGGCAGGGTAACTTTATTGTTATGACAGGGTGACTTTGCTGTAATTGCAGGATGACTTTACTGTTATGGCAGGGTGACTTTACTATAATGGCAGAGTAACTTTATTGTCATGACAGGGAGATTTTACTGTTATTGCAGGGTGACTTTACTATAATGGAAGGGTAGCTCATTGTCGTGACATGGTAACTTTAGTGTATTGTCAAGCATTCTGCGGTATTGTCTGCACTTTCTTTTTGTATTGTGATCATTATCATTATCAGTATTATTTTAAATTATCGCCATAACAATTGTTTCGCAGCTTATATGAATAGACCAAAATATGTTGTGATTGGTTTTTCAATTCAACTGACTGCGTTAGGTCTATACTGGACCTTCTCATAGAAATATCAAACCTGACTCAGACATATATTGGACGTATCATGTCAGGAACCGTCATGAAATTGACAAAATCATTATGAACTATTGAATATGAGGAATACTTTTGTTCTTTTCGTACTTTGTGCGTGTGTGAAAATTACATAGCATCAAAGTCTGCCAATGTATACTTGACCCTAAGTTCGAGTGATTTGCATGACTTACTGTTGCCAACAAGGTCGTATGAGCCACGACTACGGTACCAATTTTTCATTGTTTATCATTACATAAAATTTCATGTAAAGTTTCAAATTAAAAATGGCTTAGTTTTCGCAGTTAAGACGTCCAAACTTTAAAAGGAGATTTTTCAACAGATACGAAAATCCGTGAATAAGTATCTTCAAGAAAGTTAAATGGTTTCAGAAAGCCACTTGTACTCAAGAACTATATCTATATCGATGCAAATTATTTATACTTAATTCGGAGATTTATGCAAGACTATACAGTGCTGTTTTTGTCTTACGTTTCTATGTGCTGTATATACTTCCAAATGTATTCTGCGGAGCAGTCAGAGAAGACCCAGCCCATCTTGGTGTGATGCTGTTTGGAATCCATAAGGTATCCAGACCCGCAGGTGTTACCATCTCCATCTTGACTGCAGTTCAAACTGTAGTCAAATGGAATACTAGTATGTCAAGTTTAACCAATATCAATATTAGTTTCAATTTTTTGTTGTCCGTGTTCTTCTTGGAATATGGATATGCATTAATTTTCATCATTATATAGTCTCACACAGAATGTACATCGTTAAGTTTGTGGTGATACTTGTGTCTAAACAGGATTCGTAACATCTGCAAATCTATACAATCTAACTATTAAGTCGCTATCATGTGTATAAGCAGGAATTGTAACACGGGCAAAGCATTACAGTCTAATTTTTAAGTCACTTACTTGTGTCCAAGCAGGATTCGTAACACATGCAAAGCATTACAATCTTACTATCAAGTCGTTTCCTTGTCTCCACCCCGGAGTTGTAACATGGGCAAAGTCCTACAATCTAATTGTGTACTAGATTCCGTTCTCAAATGGACATCACCTTACAATCTAACTACCAATCGCTTTCTATTATACACGATTAGCTTATCACATGGGCAAAGTCAACAAGTCTCATAATGGATTTGTTTTTGTTGTTGATTTTTTAACCATTTTTTTCATAACATTGAGAAAGCCTTAAAATCGACATATGAAATCGCTCTCGTATGTAGTAGATTCCGTAATTATATGGGCCTTTCTGTCTGTCTAACTGTCTTTACAGAGTCATTAGTACTCTTACCACCGCTTACCTATATTTTAGCTCATGCGTTATTGTCTTCACATAGTAATTAATACGCTTACTTGTGTCCTAGCTCATGAGTAACTGTCTTGACAGAGTAATTAGAACGCTTACCTATGTCTTAGCTCGCTTACTTGTGTCCTAGCTCATGAGTAACTGTCTTCACAGAGTAATTAGAACGCTTACCTATGTATTTTTATTAGCTCATGAATAACCGTCTTCACAGAGTAATAAGAACGCTTACCTATGTTCTGTCTCATGCGTAACTGTCTTCACAGAGTAATTAGTACGCTTACCTATGTCTTAGCTCAAGAGTAATTGTCTCCACAGAGTCATTAGTGCGCTTACCTATGTCCAGCTCATGAGTTATTGTCTTAACAGAGTCATGAGTACGGTTTCTTATGTCCTATGTCCTAGCTCAAGAGTAATTGTCTGCACATACTCATTAGTACCCTTACCTATATCCAAGCTCATGAGTAATTGTCTTCAGTCAGCAGGCTTACCTATGTCTTAGCTCAAGAGCAATTGTCTCCTCAGAGTCATTAGTACGCTAACTTATGGCCTAGCTCATGAGTAATTGTCTTAATAGAGTGATTAGTACGATTACCTATGTCTTAGCTTATGTGTAATTGCCTCGACATAGTCATTAGTACGCTTACCTATGCCCTAGCTCATGAGTAATTATGTCCACATAGTCATCAGTACGCTAACCTATGTCCTAGCTCATGTGCAATCGTCAACGTAGTGTCAAAACCTCGCAGAGCGACCAGGGAGACGCTATTTTGCTGGCAGGCAGCACCTGTGTATGCGTACCCTAAACAACGGTGTTTGCATGTAAGAAAGTAGCATGATATAACAATTAGTTGATGTATAGGTTTTTTATTATTTAAACAAATGTAAGAAATTCAGCAGAATGTAAATATAATTATCGTACGTCCAATAATGTCGTCACTATCTGAATACGACAACCAGTATCTGAAAGAAATCATAAAATAGTGAGTGTCTTTGAACTCGGGTTGTTTACTTCCAATTCACTCAATGAGACAGGTAAGCCTCGCATAAATATACTCAGGTAAGGACAATCTATGGCGTTGTCATTTCGCTCTGTCACCTACATAATGTTAATAGTAGGGCGAAACGTGAGGCGTGTACATGCATGATGTTATACGACCATAGCTTTTGTCGTGCGGTATACTGGCCGACATATAGAACCCATTAAACAAAGTACTAATAAAATTATGTAAAACCGTGGTAATTAATTATGTACGTATACATAAGCATTAATGTGCAAAATAAGAAAGACGAAGCGCACATAAACTGTGGTATATCTCTCGCGTTGTTAGACGGTATGCTCGCCTTTGTAAATGTGCTAAGTGCTCCAGGTGCGCATATACATAATGAGTCACGGCAAACGCGTGGTGATGTGGTATGCTCACCTGTAGCTGTTTCGACACAAGCACGAAGTCATCGATGGCCCTGTCACCGTCTACCACTACGGTGCCGTTTACCGTGACATTCTTGTTCGTCTCGAAGTAAGCAGAGTCCTGAATGTTCTGAAATGTCATTTAAAGATATAGAGTATTATGCATTCGTCAGGTTTTATTAAAACAAATAGGTCAGGACACAATGTGATCAAAAACTGATACAGAAAAGTCATGTAAAATCAATGGTTTGTTGTTGCTTCTTTTTTTAATTCAGGAAATGAAGTCGGGTTTAAATATTTGTCAATTGCCCATCATCGATGTACAATTATGTTTTAAGTGTGGTCATTAAGTATAACTGAATGTGAAATGTAACCGAACAGCGATACTCTTACCTGTTTTAAAACAACGCCGACTTACTTGATTTTGATAAAGATGTTCCTTGCCTCTAATATCTTGAATATATTATTTGTCTGACAAAGAGAAAATTACAAAATAATGATTAATAATATTTAAATAATAGCGTTAAAAATAGAAGTCAATGTATATATGCCTATCTGCTTGTTGTTAACGTGACAAACTTTTGTTCTAGACATCGGTTTAAACTTGGTGAAGGCACCACAATATTTAGATATTTGTATAATTTGTATAAGGTAATTTTTGTCACATTGTGTATAACAGAATGGCGCCTTCACGGCCTACCGAATGCATCATAGCCGCTATGGCTTGCTGCATGGTATCCTTGATAACCGTTTCCCGTTTAGTAGCTGGCCAGCTGTGGTCAGTCCAGTTGAACCATCTACGACTATCTACGATTGGATTAAATATCATAAAAGGTCAAACGAAAAACAAAAACACAGGAATTCTTGAACTGATTCAAGAATTGCATACGAATACATTTTTTGTTTTACATCTGTTCGAGCAGTATATCTTTTCAAATTTTATATATCAAGGAAATGATGGAAAATTACTTCTGAATATAGTAATGTTGTTGACTTTTTTTATAAACTTCACCGGTACAGTTTATTTTCCATTTAGTTGTACGGCAAGTTTGTTTCAAACATGTTGACCTCTATTTTATTAATATTTACAGGTCACTTAGATAATATCTATGCCCCCTATACAATTTTAGGACACGTCGGAATACAAACGCGAGCATAAAACCAGATCGTCGAGATAAACATTGCGCATTGAGACGTGGCCATGTTCTAGATTTACATTCTATACACAGAGGATGACGTCACACGCCAAACCTCTGTATTTAACCGCATTATTTCGCCCCAAACGGCGAAATGTGCTTACGCATGCAGTAATCCCGCGTATGAAAGTTGTTTCATGAAATGACTTTACTGATACTATTAATCAGTCTAATATTCAGTTAATACTGATAGTATAATATATTTCTGTTAAATCAAAATAACAGTAGTTCGTGTTTAACGCTGTTAAGCGTGATTTTTATAAAAAGCTAATTTCACTTTCGTTTTGTGTGAAAATTCAAGGTTAGATGCCAGTAAATCCAATTCCCATAGGGTCCCATTTATAAAACTTTCAGATTTCAGATTTTGCAAGCTTGGTGTCTGTTCAAAGATTAATATTTTTCTTCCGAAAATTGCAATAAAAAGGTATGGCATGTTACTTCTAACAAAATGCGTCTCACCCGAATGCAGACACCGGTAGAAACTAGGGTTTCGGCAGTCATATTTCGACAAAAGCCCCAGTAAATACACCGCAGAAGCTCACTTCTCAAGTTAGCCTCCAAAGAAATGCACAAAAATGTTCCAAACATACAGAGGCTATTAGAAATAACCACAAAAGGCATGTCTGACATTGCTTAATGCTTTTCATAGCAGAAGAAAAAAGGAACTCTAGTTAAAGGCAAAATTTGAAATGTAGAACGGAGGAAACACATTGATTTACTGGTATCTAACCACCATGCGATGTTAAATCAACCATTGCGAGCTATGCTAGAAAGTAGCGCATACCCATAATGCTTAGAGCGTGATTAGACAGGTCTGTCAGACCGGTGTAGACACAACGCTTGATTAATGGATTTTCCCGAAATCGGGTAGATCATATAAACGGGAGATAACTGCAGTGAAATGATAACTCATTGCACTGATACTGTGAATGCCTGTATTCGTATGTATACACTATTATCGATAAGAATAAATGGCTCAGGTAGTAAAAGCACGGTGCGGTATTTTTCGGCGTAGCTGTCTAAGATCACTTTTGACCTAGATTTCTTGCGATAATTATGCAGCGGGAAAATTGAATGCCAATAGAATTGGGCAAATTTTCTAATTTTAGGGAATGCAAACTTCAAACAATGGTTTAACATATACCAATACCTGTTGCATACTTTCGGGGATTAAAAATTTACATAATTGTTTACATAAGCGGTTAAATTAAAGTTATAAACATATCTTCGACATACACTGTAGAAATGAACATAATTATGAACAATTTTACTCATTGTAGGTTATGATCAGAATGTTATATTTATTCACATAATGAAATAACTATATTGTTTAGCCTACATAATCGGCGCACTCTATAAATAGCAATTACAATGCTACTATTCATGGGCACGACAGTCGGTCACAACGCAGAATGTTGCCTGTTCAGCTCGCAAGCACAAAATATAAAGTGGTAAATTTATGGTATGTTTCTGATAAATAAGCAAAACAAATATTAACAAATTTGATTGAGCTTATATTTCCTATTATTTTATCATTGTGTAAAAATATTATTGTACGCTGTAACCGACTGTCGTCCCCGTGAATTAATTCTAGCGAGTACAACTCCAGCAGGAGAATCATTCTAAAAATAGCGCGCGGTAAAGCTGTGTTACTACATACGCATCAATTAGCGTCTGGAGAATCCTAAACCCGAGAATTGCAATAAATGGGGAATTCATAAACTTACTGCTCATTCATTCCCGATATTATTTTCTGACAATGTTAATTTGTTAAATTTGCCTGACAAATTCATGTATCAATTATGTTTACGTAAATTACTAGTATTTAGCTTATTCATGTATCACTGGTGAAAACATGGGGCGGTATATGATCGGTTTATTCACGGTACAGATATTAATAATTATTAAGTTTATCTCAAATTAATTTTGGGGGCCGATACGTTTTCTTATAGTGTCCGAAAAATATAGTGCCCGAGATGTCTCCTTAGTAGGGACCGAAAAATCTGTGGTCCGAGAAGTCTCCTTAGTAGGGAACGAAAAATATGGGGTCCGTTAAGTCACAGCTTGGTCCTCTTGTATTATATTTAGGGCCAAAAAATGACATCTCAATATTAATTTCTACGCCGATTGTCTTTTTAAAGACATTTCTTGTTAAACCATTGGTCATAAGTTTGAGTCACGCTGGTGAAACTTTTTTTCAAATTTATAAAGATAGTATATGCATGTAGTATATTTGATGACTCTGAGACGGACACAACAAGAGAAGGCGGTGCTGATGACTCTGAGACCGACACAGCAAGCGAAGGGAGTGACTGTTTTTGATGTTGTCATTGTTGTTATTGTCATGCAATTGATAAATAAAACAACAACAAAAATACACGAACAAAAAACACTTTGAACACAGAACATAAACCAACAGATATCACTTCATTAATTGCAATTAAAAATACAATTTTACTAAAATGTTTTCAGATAAGATTCGAACCCGGTTCGCCATCGCCAAAATCTTCAGCGCATACAACTGGGCCATTCTTCTTATGTTTATCTCAATGAATACTTTATTAGAAATGTATGACTAATTAAACTTACTACTAAAATAGCAATAACATTGAAATCCCTATACAATGGAATGTGCTGATCTTTGGTGTCTCAGAGGTCGCTGTTGGAATTATATTTGGCGAAGGTCAATCAATCGATTGTGTTTTCGATTGACATGTATTTCAGCTTATGTTGAATTTGTTCTAGGCATTAGGCATTGCAGTGATTGCATAGTGTGCCATTAAGGTAATGTCCAAAGGACATAAACAGTAGTTAGCGATTAAACAGAATATATATTTATTTGTCAGTTATCGAGAACACTTGCTGTGCGTAGGCGCTGTGGTCGACAACTGCCAGAAATTCGATCAGGCCCCCCGTGCTTGCGTCACGTTTCATCGTCGACGTGCCTTGCAACACTACAAAAAGTGCATATCTCATATGGCACAGTAGTTCGGGCACCATAAAATATCTTACACATTAATACTGATATACATAGCTTCTAACACAGATATCTGTAAAGAAAATTTATTAAAAGTTTCAAAGGCAATACACAATGAACACAGCTCCAGAGAAAAATGGTTCCAATTCTTAGCCTCATAATCGTGAACCTTAGTTTAATCAAGACCATTTTATTTCTGTTTGAGTCTGCTATTTACGACGCCTCATGACGATTGACATCTTTGCTTTTCTTGTACATGTATTATCGTTGTAAATTATAAATTGACTTAAAACTTTTTCGATTTATCGGCCAATAAACAGCAATTTGAGTTTCGATTTGTAGGAAATAAATAAGGAATTGGTTTAATAGCCACGCATCAGAACGACAAAGAGTTGTTTATTAGCCGATAAACAACGATAATACGAAAATTATTTCGATTCTAACTTGATTTGACAAATATTTTTTGCAATTGTAATGAGAACTATATTTTACTATGCTACGCTCAGAACAGAATCGGGATTACTTTTTGCGTTGTTTATTGTGTATTTTAATAACGATAATGTTGTTCTTTGTCTATAGAAAAATTAGCGAGTATCATATTAGAATAGTACATAGAATATGTGCCTTTAAATACAAAGAATACAATTTTAAGGTGTATAACGTTACTTCATATTTTTTGCGACTCTTATATACGAACGACAACATTATTACGAAACAACTGTAAATCATTTTTTAATAGATACGCAAAGACGTTATACGTAAAATATTTTATATTTACACGGTTTCCGTATTTGCTTAACTTCGGTACTTTTGACGATTTTATATGTTTTTCTAATAGAAACCATAGAACAAAATATTGAAATGAGAGACAAAATTTTCCATATAGTCGCGCGAATAAAACATGACTAAATCACAACACGAACAATATTCCTAAAGATAAAATGCCCTTACCAAACATCATGACGCCTGCAAAAAGGCATGACCTTTTGACACTGGCCATGTTTGCTGAATACTAACACATTTGACCTTGAAACCGGTTGTATACAGACAGTGGCGTACTGATAAAACCTTCCTGCAGATTATTTTAGGATATCACGTGATATGCAGACGTGGCGACCCCTTGGCATACTTTATTCTATAACGAATTAAATTGAGGATATTTCACAACGCCTGGTGAAATTTAAAATAGGTTCATTCCACATATTTAATATGTATCTACTTGTTTGACCAGTCCATCCGCAATATATTAATAAAGATTGGTTTTAAATGGCAGCGAACAGCAATAACAAAAGCTTTGTATTCGTATTTCTATTTGTTATTTTGCTTGCATATACGTTTGCATCAATTACATCACTAACAAAAAATAGTTTAACATTATTGTGAACATTTTTTCTTAATGCAAAAAGAACTGACATGTGTCAAAAAACACCAACTCGCAGAATAAACAAACAATGGGCAAGGCTCAGTTATCAAGGAAAAAGGAGTAACCCTTTAACTGTGACCATTATTTTAAAGAAAACGGGCAGGAATGAAGCAAACGTTCTACTGGTATATGGTGCAATGACAACTGCCCATTTCACGATCATATTTTTACATAATTAACTCAATGCAAATACATAGTGAGCATAATCAACTAAATGTAGCTAAATGTTAATATATATTAACAATAAGAGAATATATATACATTCCACAGGAAAAGTGTGTCTTGATTAAAATTATTTAGTTACGACTTGTTAACATGTTAGCCATTTCTATTTGTATAATTAATTTACAAGCGTATACTTATTCTTAAACATTAAGTGACATAACTGATGTCAATTTAAACTCAACTCGGGGTGTCAAAATATACCGGTATATTGGTTTATTGCAATATTTCATTCTGCAGTAAAATATCGCAATATGAATGTCCATACCGATATATTGCATTATTTATGTGGTCTTTTACAGCTTTGTGTTGTTTTTTTCCTGTTATTATTACCTTGATTACAAAACGTTTGACTTAAATTAAAACACGCTTATTGTTAGTGATAAACAATTGAAAGCCAGTATCATTTTGTAAAGTTATTAGTTTTGTAGGGGTGAAGGTCAATAGCCGGACCATCATACTGGCAACACATAATATTCCATTTATGTTTGATATTCATGTTTTCTCTTAAAATGTCTATCTTGCTGAATAGTACATTAAACCTGATACATTGTTTCTAGTTAAAATAAAGATGAAGAACATAGATAGTTTATGCACAATACATCTTGAACATAGAACTTGTACATGTAAAAATCACTATTTATGTCATATAATAACTACAGTAAACAGCCATGACAGTCGGTTAGAGAGTATTGCTCACAATTGTGTTGATTTTTTATCTGCTGTTTATATGTTGCTAATGTTGCGCCGGTCATCAACATCGGTGAAAATAATAAAGTTTAAAAACCATCCTATACAATATTGCGCTGTTCATAGTGATTTTATCAGTCTTAAGCTTTATTTAATAAATAAATACAAAGGTCGCCATATATCGCCATAAATATCGTGATAAATTAACAAAATACCACAATATATTGCAATATGGATTTCTAATATCGTGACACCCGTAAACTCAACACATTATTCTTGTACTCTTCAGTCTGAAAAGCACACCCATTATAATACAGATAATGTACCCATTTTATGATCTGTGTGCTTGTTAATTACTAGACAGAGCATTTGATTCAGTCGCCTGTAGACTGTTTTGAAAATAAAAACGCGTTGGATTACTATTTCCATTTCTTAATGAATCAGTTAGTTATAACAGTTTCAATTCATAAACTAGTAAACGATTTCATAACTAGCTCTCTACTACAACACACGTACTTTCTTTTTCCCTTCTTCGCTAACCTTAAACATCATTCTGCTTTCTAATTTCATGTCTACCAACATATCAGATGTTACCTTGTCTATTTTACACGTCTTTCTACTCAAGTGTATTCAAATACATAATTATCACGGTTAAATTTTATTTCTACTTACCGGAGTTAGTCTATATGTTGGAACACTCTTATTGTTGGGACACCCTTAAAATACAAATAAAATTATTTTCGTTACTCTTAATTTTGGGACACTTTGAACACTAGATTTTTTCCTGTCTCTAAATGTTGGAACAATGTAATTTAGTGTCAATTTATGTTTAGTCTGCAGTTAAAATGCATCTAACTGAATATTATTGACCGGCACCGATACATTGGAATGTATTAGCAAACCGTAAAAGTTTTGAATGCGCATGTAGATATATTCCTTATTTCCGTATCTCATGACAGATAACGCCATCAATATGGCTCCTTGTCGGCGTTTCATAAATTACTCCCCGGGGAAAAGATCTATATTCACTCTGATTTGCTTGTTTTATTGGGATTAATATACACTTCCATTACGCAATTGAACCTTACAAATAATGGGTTTGGATCTGAATTGATTATTCTAAATATTAGGATACATTCAGGGGGAATTTGTTTCTGTTTCTAAAAAATGGAACAGCAAAAAAATTATTATTTTAATTGTCCCAACATATAGTGTAATTACGGCATACCATACATCAGACAGTTTTCTTAGTTTTCTTTTATATTAAATAACTGTGATATCAAAACGGTACCTGGTGGGAGGAGCCTAATGTGCAAGCTTACCTTGCAATAAGTAGCGTGTGGTATATTGAAATTCAGTTTTAATTCATGCGCTGGCTACTATTGCACTGAATGATTGCACTGAATGGACACCTTGCGAAAGTGCTAAATTTGCCAATCATGTTACTCATCACGTGACGTCTAGGAAACGCCCATGGGATCGGCATCGTGGAAAGTTGCGATGTGATAGGTAAATGTGGTATAAAATACTTGTAGCACCTTTTGGTCTCAATACGTATGTTAATTATTTAACCTCGCCACGCGGGCTTGTTAAATAACTAACACATTTCGACAAAAGGATGTTACAGCTATTACATGCATTATCCAATTCGGAGCTTTATCTTAGAATAATCATTCTGTAAAATGTTAATCATTTTTCCTTCTCACTCTTGTTTTTGAATGTACAGTTAATGTACTTTAAAAAGATATTTCGTTGATTGTATTCGTATATTGTTATTAAATACAATACGTTACAGCAAAGTTTGTATATGTTGATTGTGTTCTTGTGTCCATGCCTAAGATGTTCTAAATTAATTGTATTTAATCGATTATGGGGTGGATGCAATAGGTCGTATCCCAGTACTTGTCTTATAAATTGTTATATTTTCTTTTTAAAACCCAACGCTTTGCAATGACCGTTCCAATGATATCGTACTAAAGCAATTTAATGTTTTGTGTTGTGTAGTGCGTATGTTACTGTGTTTATTGCCATAGCTATTAATTTTCTAAGTTTGTTATATATAGATACAAATACTATTGTTTTCGATAAAAGCAGAACTGTGTTAACCTTTATTCTTGATTTATACAGGTATTTATTAGTATGTAAAATCAGGATTATCCGACAATCGCCGCCGAAGGGTGGCATGTTTCACAGCATCCGTTCAGGTTCTGAGCATTGTAAAGACCACAGCTGTCCCGCTTGCAGCCAGACAGCTTATCTCCGTATTCACAGCCTGTTGGAAAATAATAATACATGCTATAGGCAACCTCTTGCAAGAAACGAGTATGATCGCTGTACCAAGAAGTATTGCAACTATAAATGAGTAATGTCAAGATTGGTGTGTAGAACTTTCCAGTTTTTGCGAATAATAAATTGTATAAGAAATATTTTTCGATTTATCATTGTTTATCGGCCAATAAACAACGATTTGGAGTTCTGATGCGTAGGAATTAAACCAAGAGGGCGTTAGCCCGAGTTGTTTAATAGAAACGCGTTAGAACGAAAAAGGGTTGTTTATTGGCCGATTAATAACGATAATGCGAAGCTTATTTCGATTCTAACATTATTTGACATATATTTTTGCTATTGTAACTGGAACTACTTTTCACTCTGCTCCGCTCAGAATCGGGACTACTTTTGGCGTTGTTTACTGGGTAGTTTAATAACGATAATTTTGTTCTTTTTCTACAGACGTATCATGTTAGAATACTACATATCAAAGGCAACCTCTTGCAATCAACGAATATGAACGTCTGTACAAAGAATAATTGCAATTGTAAATGAGGTCATATTTGAAGTTATGTCAAGATACCAGTAAAGACCTTTCCAGGTTTTCTAATACTATTGTAAAATTCTACCCAGGTATTAAAGGATTTCAAACTCTTTGCATGTTTTAACACGTGCTAGTTTGTGACAATTAGGTCACATATTTTCAAATAAAATGTACGGAGTAATAATAATACCGTGTAATTGAGGGGTTCAACGAATCACAGCACTCAAATATCACATGTTTAAATGTTAACCTAGTTTACACAGACGAACACATATACTAATAGAAAAAATAAACTGGACATGTTTTCATTTTGTATTTTGAATATGTTGTTAGATTTAAATATGGGTGAATTAGGTTTGGATGACGTTAGCGTTTAATGATTTATCAATTATTTGGGCATTACAATAATTGATTTGTTCAATTCAAAACCTAAATTTTGATTCCAAATTCATCCATATTTTAATCTAACAACATGTATAAAATACGAAATGAAAACATGTCCAGTTTCTTTTTTCTATTAGTATAGTAAAGCTTAATAGATGAATTAATCAATGGAATATAATTCAAGGTTAATTATGCCAATGGTGGTTACGAGTGACACGGTACTTTTGTTGGAGCTACACAGTTACCCGGCATGGTGTTGTTGCGGTATTTGGCACAGCTCCCACAGCATATGTTCAGGTTACTGGCCGTGTAGCACATGTTCTTCCGGTTCGGGAAGTAGGAAGTACACGAGGAAGGGTTATGGTCGCCATATTCGCAACCTGCAAGGACATAACAGTATTCGTGGTGGCATTTAATAGCTCTAGCTAAAATTTATTGTACTTTTAAACTGTGAGTAATTTTGCTTTACCAATTTTTGTGTTATTCCAAAGTCGAATATTTGTGTCTATTAACTGCACAGAACATGGCAATCCACTTAGTGGTATTTTATTCAGAGGCCAATATTAAATAGACATGTAGTTGCTTTTAAACGTGTAATAATACAAACTGCTATGGAAGTCCATGAAATTCTTCCTCAACCGGTCACAACATAACGCTAACTCATACCAACGTTGCTGCTATTCCGGTGCTTGGCACAACTTCCGCAGCAAATTTGATCATTGGGGTCCGTGTAACACATGTAGGGTTTGTTCGGGAAGTAGGGAGCACAGGATGAGGGGTTCGTATCCCCGTACTCGCAACCTGACAGAACATACACTTAAATGTTATTACCATGTGTTTATAAACAGTAACACAGACAGAATAAGATGTTGGTAAGAACACCAACAATTAGTTTTGCAATGAAGCTGAATCTTAGATTAAATTTTTGATTTGTACATGTATGAGTATTCAGAAAACAAACTGACCTATCTTATCGTCGCGTATTTTCTTATCTGGATGTTTTGTATGGATTCAAAGCACAGGAAAAACGATATTGTTTCCTATAAACATTGCAATAAAATACACGTCAGAAAAGACAACTGAAGCATACTTGCAATTAGACCATATTTCAGAGAGGTTTCTTTGTTTTACGGTATTCAATAACTGTGATATCAGAACTGTTACTGGTAGGCCGAGCCCAATATGCACGCCTATTGTGCAATAAGTATCGTACGGTATATTGAAATTTAGTTGTAATTTATACGCACGCTACTTATTGCACGGAAAGCTGTGACATTCGGATCGCATTATTTGACCTTGCGAGAGCACTAAATTTGGAAACGTCACAGATGTTAAGCATGTCAGACATCACGGGACGTCTATGAACAGATCATTGGGATCGGCATTGTAGAAAGTTGCGATGGTAAATGTGGAATATAACACTTGTAGCACCCTTTGACCTCAATATGATAATATTTAATCTCGCCCTTCATTAATTAAGCATGCTACAGCTATTTCAAACGTTTTGCTATCTGTTTCAATTTCGTCACGTTTCATAAACGTGTTCCTTCACAAAATAATGTATGCACTTGCTACATATATAACGTCTAATGGCTACTGGCAAGTAAAGATTACCTGGAATATTCTGTTTGTATTTCTGACATGTGCTGCAGCAAAGATTTGCGACATTGTCAATGTAACAGAGGTGATGGTTGCTAGGCAACGCGACGTCATGGCACGTCATTCCATTGTCAAACCTGCTGGTTGGGTCGTCTCCCCAGGGACAATCGTCTGAAATATTGATGTGAAAATTATATGTTCGTTATATATAATGAACACTGTTTTTTATGTTAGCCCAATATGATAAATGTTCGTTTTGATTAATAATGTTCGCTGCATGAATTGGTGTAGATTTAACAATGTGGCATACAACACCTTACCAAGTTAAAGCTTGACAAATACGTGATCTAAAGTATTTGCATGACGCAGCTGTTTTATTCATCAATGTGGCAGAAATAACAAAATGGCTCGTATGTATAATAATAAACGTTGTAAAAACAGGATAAATTGTGTCTATAGATTTACACATATTGGACCATTCAAATCAAACTCGCCCATAAGAACCGTATACCTGGGACGGCCGGTGCTGCATCGTTATGAACGCACGAACCATGGATGCACCACTACGAAAACGAGCAAATCAAATATCAGGTATTAAACATGTACAACAAATTACAATCGGAAGGGACACGACGAATAAGTCTGATAAGTTCCTGTCTGTTTTTTATTCCAGCACTCGCTATAATTTAAAAATATAGAAAGTTACAATATGATTTGTTTGAATATTCCAATTAGTTGTGATATTATGATAAGCAATGGGAAACTATTGTAACAGTCATTATACTGTAATTCTAATATACTCGCTATGATTATTTTATGATAAAAGGGAAACTACCAAGACAGTCTTAATTCTTAAACCCCAACATACATGTACTCGCTATGATTCTAATATAAGAAAGTGAAACTAATGATATCATCTGAGTTCTTTGTCAATTCTACGGCAAAGGTTGCCAACCTCCTAGATATTGATGAAGTAGAGAAAAAGGAATACCGGGTATTCCAAATTCAGAAATGAAAATTGTGAAACTGTATTTGAAGAACCTATCGTGTTTTCGAACAACAAGTAATTTTAAGTAATGTAGCAAAATACGCCAATACACGTCTTTGTTATAAGACAAACACAGCGTCATATTAAACGCTCGTTACTTACATCTATTGCAGTAATTTCTGTGACATCATTTCAACAGAAAAGAAAGCATACTATGTATTATGCAACGAGTAAAATCATTTCAACAGAAAATAAAGCATACTATGTATTATGCAACGAGCAAAAACCAACTTCCATTATACTCGTACATCCATACCCATTAAAAGATACAACTTGAAAAACGACCGTTTTGTTTTTGTCGCTTAGGATCAAGTATAGCTGTGCAGTCCATATATCAGACATGAATGTATGTATTTTTATATCAATTTATTTATAGTTAAGTTTAACTTTCACATGTTCCAGCTGAATATGTAGGTGCATGTATAAATGCTATAACCGTTTTTTATTAATCTCTGGAATACTCAACATAAATTTAAATCATTCATACCTTTTTGTACCCGCAAGCTGTTTTGTCGTCTGCGATAAAGCCCGTACACGTGTTCTGGTCGTCAATGTCATTGCAGAACATCTTAGAGCAGACGACATCTTGGTATGGGACATGGTCGTATGTATGTGCACCCTTCACAATAAATAATTATTTAACTGAATATTGGATTCGAAATATATTTTACATATATTTCTAAGCAAATTAAATGTAAATTAAAATAACCGCTGCTTTGTCGAAACCAACAAAATCTAAAAATTGCGTATGGTAACTAAATTAATTAACTTCTTGATTTCATTAAAAACGGATCAATAAATAAAGAAGTGTTAAACACTGGTCTATGGAACGCCAATAACACTTTTCGAAGGCTTAGACTATGAAACAATTATGTAATATTTTAAAAATAGTATCTTACAAAATTTCCACACTGCTCGCTTCAAGCATTAGTTTAACCCGGACATAAAGATCGCACACCTTCATTAAGAATTTTATCTTCGATAAACGGTTAACGATTTGCTTTTACAATGTTATAGGTTTAGGTTTAGGTTTAGGTTTATTTCCAAATACATCGGGGCAGTAAAGCCCATGAGTACACTCATTTTTGATCAATACATAAGATGTTCTACACACATCAGATTTATGAATGTCAAGGTCATAACAAAAAACATGTATATGATTACACAACGTTATGAAGTACAATGTATTCACAAGTATAATATATTTTTTCGCTTTTAAAATACAGAATAGTTTCAACAATGAAAATGTTATACAAATCGATTATATATCATTTGAATGTTTTAAATATATTTGTATATAGAAGTGTACTTAGTAAAGTATGCTAGGTAAGCATATTAGGTAAGCATGTGAGAGGTATGTACTATAATACTATAATACAGCTAAATTTATTCGTAGTATGTATGATATGTATTTCTCAAGTTGAAAGCTTTTTTAAAAAAAATTGCCAGATTTCTATTTATCTTACTATTATTGCACTGAAGAAGTTCGATAAATTTTGGTACGTTTGGTCTGACATAGTAATATTTGTTAATGTATTGTTTTCTTAATTCAGTGTAAAGAAAACATTCAAATAAAAAATGGAATTCGTCCTCTAACTTATTGCATATACAACATGTTCTATTTTTGCGTGGTGTAGGTGCTGGCTTTTTCCATCTACCAGTTTCTATTTCTAAATTATGTGCGGACATTCTTAATTTTGATAATGCAATCCTACAACTATCTATATTAACCTGGTACAGATATGGTTGTAACTTAAAAACAGAATACATAGTATATGAACTTGATATTGTTGACTGGTTTAATTCATTTGTCCAGTTTTGTAAAAATACATCTTTAATTCTTTCTTTAAACGCAATGAGAAACATATCTATATCCCCAACCCCTTGATATATCCACACATGAGAAAAACCTATACATTGTAATAAATTCTTAACATTATATGCCCATGACTTTGTTTCATTTTTGTATTCTACATTTTCGAACATAATGTCATATACTATTTTTGCATATTTGACGGGTTCCATTTGTAATATTTTACACCAGTATTTTATAACATTTATATAAAATTTAATTTTCATTGGGGTTCTGCCCAATTCCCCATATACGAAATTATTTTGTGTTTGAGACCTTACGCCGAGCAATTCTTTACAGAATTTTAAATGTATTCTTTCTATTTGTATGATATTTTTGTTTAATCCCCAGACTTCTGAACCGTAACTCAAAACTGGTGCAATTAATTTGTCGAACAAATCTAACTTGTGACTTATTGACATTGTGGGGTATCTTGTAAAACAACTTTTTAACTTAAAAATAGCTTTCATAGCTGGACCTGACAATGAATCAAACGTACCATTAAAAGAGCCCCCCGTTGTAAAAACAATACCAAGATAAGTAAATTTTTGGACAATTTCTATATTTTTCGTCATATATGTAAAATGAATGTTTTTTCTCAGTGTACCTTTTCTAAAAATCATAATCTTAGTCTTATCAGTATTCACACACAATTTCCATTTTTCACAGTATGATTCTAACAAGTTTAATCCATTTTGCAATCCAGTTTCAGTCTCTGAGAGCAGTACAATATCATCTGCATATAATAACAAAAATAATTTTAAGGTACCTATATCGAGCCCACGGAAGTCACGTGACATAAAATATTCTTCAATATCGTTTAGATACATTGAAAATAAAAATGGTGAGAGCGATTCACCTTGCCTGACAGAAAAGAATTCGAAATAAATCATATATTTCCTAAAATACACACCCTGCAGAATGAAGATCCAGCTCCGTGTTTTACTTTGCACTGCGCATCTATATCCGTCATGGACGTCACTAGCGTCCCATAGTTAGCACATGCTACACAGCATCGTCTTTTCACCGAGTCATTCTCACACAGTCCACGGTAATGTCGGCCGATTTCATCGCACGTCTTGTTTTCGATTTTCCCCCTGTATTCACCGGCAAAACACTCGTCTGGGAAAGAGGATTTTGCATTGATTATAAGTGTTGTGTAACCTATATCAAACGCCAATTCAATGTTTACACACCTATTTTTAATGATTGGTGTTTCTGGTCAATTAAGCATTTAATATCGAGGCGTGTTCTTAATTTTTATTCAATTTCAAATTCAAATAAAAATATATGGTAAGTACAGTATTTTAGACGTTTGTATGAATGCAAATATTTGTTGTATGACCGTACATACACACTTTAAAACTTCTTACGACAGTATATGTACCAATATATACTTTCTACTTCCATTGTTCATTGCATGCCATTCTGCTCCACAAAAAATTTCGGGGGGAGCATATAGGCGCCGCCTTGTCCGTCCGTCCTTCCGTCCGTCCTTCCGTCCCACTTTCTTGTCGAGGCTATTTCTCAGCAACAAATAGCCGGAATTCAACGAAACTTTATGGGAAGCTTTATTACCAAAAGGAGATGTGTATATTACCAGGACGTTCCGCTTCATTGATTTTTCTCAGAGTTATGGGACTTTGAAGATTTCTAAAACGAGTATATAGTCCCCAATTCTTGACTTTCTTGTTAAGGCTTTTTCTCAGCAACTTCTGGCCGGAATTCAACGAAACTTTATGGGAAGCTTCATTACTAAAAGAAGGTGTGCATATTATGAGGATGTTTCGCTTCAATGATTTTTCTTGGAGTTATGGGACTTTGAAGATTTCTGAAATCGGTATATAGTGCACAATTCTTGTCCGGGCTTTTTCTCAGCATCTATTGGACAGATTGCATTGAAACTTACCGTAATAGAACTCTTCAATACCAAGAGGAGTTGTGTATATTACCAGGATTTTCCGCTTCAATGATTTTTCTTATCGTTATGGTACTTTGAAGATTTTAAAATTAATTTATAGTTCACAATTCTTGTACGTGCTTTTCCTCAGCAACTACTGGCCAGATTTCAATAAAACTTTATGGGAAGCTTCATGGCCAAGAGGATGTATGCATATTACCAGGACGTTCCGCTTCAATGAATTTTATTAGAGTTACGGGACTTTGAAGATGTCATTGTGTCATATATTTTTCTCAGGAACTGCTATATGAAATTGAATGATGATTGATGGAAAACTAAATAACTAGTAATTGAAATAACCATACCGGTATTACAGTAATAATCCATTACTTTGATTTATTTATTAATTTTTGTATTATATTTTTTTACAATTTAGTTCATCTGCATGTTCATATTGTATTTGTGTGATATGCTCACATACAGTTTTGATTTCGGATTTGGTCTTGCAGTTCTAGCGATTTTTAGTCATTTTTAGTCAATCTCTGCCATTCTCATTACATTAATATTGCTTGACAAAGCACATTGGCGAGCATCCATCAGTTTGACTAATATCCTTGTTATCACAATTATCCTATTACCAATATTTAAAATACGATCTTTAATGAAAACATAAATCGTTGTCGACACGTGAAGACACTAAACATATGATTGAACATGATAAAAATGGTCACCAGTATAATCGCACGAAACTGATCATAGGCATGAAACACGGCGAAATACATAACGAAACAATTCAAACCTACCAGTCACGTTGTTTTTATAAGGACTGGCAACGCATTCATCGGCCATGCAATACTGAAATAAAAATGTGGACAGGTTTGCTTGAAACATTATTTCAAGTGACATAATTATATAACATAATGAGTTAAGACCATGTACTGTAGTATGTTAATTAATATACTGAAATGATTTTAAATGTTAAATTTCAGATTGAATTTAAGCACCATTACTTTGTCTTTAAAATTTAGTAGGGGTGTTATGTTGAATTTAGCAATTCTTAACAATATTACAAAATGATTTCAATCCAATACGCTTGGTCTTTCCGATGATGTCCATATCTCTGATGTTCTTATATGTTTCATGACAGTACTTTTGACATAACATGTACATACGTATTGATTTTATAACGAAGTATTATTGGCCATTTGACAGATTGCTCACCTGATCTCTCCCGCACGGAGTTCCGTCCCCTGCTAGGACGGCGGAACAGTCGTCAGTGTCCCCAGGAAGCTTGCACATCAGCTTGTCGCAGTTCGTGCGGTTCTCCGTCACCTCGTACAGGCTCTACACGATGTAAATGCAACAGAATATACGCTCGTTTGTTTTACTGTGCATATTTCATTATAATGTTATTTTTTAATATTTACAAAAAGTCTGCATCTTTTAAAATCGGCAAATAAGTCATGTCATATTGGGTATAAGCAGAAAATACAGATCTTGGTTTCCATGATAAAATGAAGTATGCCAACTGTCACCCTTCACTAAAATTGAACTTTAGGCACTCCTATACAAAAATATAGAAAGAAACTCTCTTGGCAAATCCCCAGACATTTCTAAATATGACTAGACTAATAATTAACAATTTCTGATATATTTGCACACTATCATAAGCTTTAAATGGAAATAAAAAGTTAAGAACTCATTCTCTTCGTTCTCATAATAGCTATCAAACATCATCAGCCATCATCAATTAGCCGTCATATGTTTCTTACGGTCATCGATTCCCGGGCGTGTTAAAAGAAACCATCCATATAGGTTGAAACCAAAGCCTTACCCTGCACAGGTAGGACTCCGGCCCGTGCACCAGCTGGCACTGCCTGTCGTGAGAGAACACCTCGCCGTACCACTCGCCGAACTCCCGCTCGAGCACGGGGTCCACGCGATTGTCGTTGATCACGTTCAGGCAATTCTGGTGCTGACTGGAAAGTATCATATATGGCATTGTTACATACATTTTCTAAAATGGAAACAAAAACATGGTCCATATTTAAATTTAAATCAAACAGATGGTTGACATACTATATGACATATTTTAAAGAAAAATAATCATGGCTAAAAGAAGCCTGGGCATAAGAAAACTTAGCGGCCACTTAATACATTATCGTCTGATCCCACTATAGTACTTTGTAAATTCGACGTTCATTGTTTACTAAATTGCAGCTTATGACAACATAGGACAATGATTATAATGGTCGTACGTTTGTATGCGCTGTATATACTTCCGGATGTAGTCTGCGGAGCAGTCAGAGAAGACCCAGCCTGTCTTGTTGTGAGGCTTCACTGGATCCATGAGATACCCAGACCCGCAGGTGTTACCAGCACCATCGTGGTCGCAGTCCAAACTGTAAAATTCAGAGGGCGAATCGGCTATAAAAGATAATACCTTACTGTACTTAGACAAACGAATAATAAAATCACATACGTGAGTACATTCTTGGTCTGTCATCAACTTACATCGTGTGCATTTGTCATAGTGTTTTCATCGAAGGATGCCTACATAGGCATATATTGGGCTAATCGCGTGTGCAGTTGATGTCACCTAGACAATAAGACGTTTACCTATGTCCAAGCTCACGTGCAATCGTTGTCACAGAGGGATTGAGATGCTTACCTATGTCCAAGCTCATGTGCAATCGTAGGAATTTAGCTTGTTATATATGTCCAAGCCCCTGTGCAATCGTAGGCATAGAGTAATTGAGCTGGTTATCTATGTCCAAAGCCCATGTGCAATCGTATGCATAGAGTAATTGAGCTGGTTATCTATGTCCAAGTCCATATGAAATCGTATGCATAGAGTAATTGGGCTGGTCATCTATGTACAAGCCCATGTGCAATCGTAGGCACAGAGTAATTGAGATGGTTATCTATGTCCAAGCCCATGTGCAATCGTAGGCATAGAGTAATTGAGATGGTTATCTATGTCCAAGTCCATGTGCAATCGTACGCATAGAGTAATTGAGATTGTTATCTATGTCCAAGCTCATGTGCACAGAAACAACAAGACGTGTACCTATATCCTAGCTTTTGTGCAATCGTAGTCACAGAGTGATTGAGAGTGATTGAGACGCTTACCTATGTCCAAGCCCATGATGTCAGACGGTGATGGAGACGCTTACCTATGACCTAGCTCTTGTGCAATCGTAGACACAGAGTCTACAAGAAGTTTACCTGTGTCCTATCTCATTTGCAATCGTACTCAAAGAGTGATCGAGATGCTTACCTATGTCCAATCTCATGTGCAAGTGTAGTCACAGAGTCAAAGCCTTGCAGTCTAATAAGGGAGACGCTCTTCAGCTGGCAGGCAGCACCTGTGTATGCATACCCTGAAAAAGCCAGATTGCATAAGAACTCCAGTAAAAACAACAGTATATACGGTAAAGTGCATGTTTTTCTTTTGAGACAGAGCTAATCAACGCAAAGCAAACATGCACACAGAATATTCTTACCAACAACATTTGTTCCATTGTTGGCATATGACAACCGGTATCTGAAAGTAAATGAAAAAAAAACACTGTATAAACAAATGTATATTTAGGTCATGGTCATGCAGTATCCTGTCTTAAGCACGAAATTAGAACAGCAAGGCGCACATAAAACAACTGTCTTAAGGTCATATCTCGGTCATGAGTTCTATTACGCGGTCATGTGGTATGCGCGCCTGTGTAAAGTGTCAAGTGAAAAGGACAGTATTCATAAACACATACTACGCAAATGGCATCACGTTGTTGTTTTGTATGGTTGTTTACAGGGTGCACTAAAAGGCAAAATACACGTCAACATATACATATTGTAAACAGTTTATCGCGTGGTCATGCAGAGTGGTTGCCTGTGTAAAACTTCAAATTCCAAGGAATGGCTCGCATTTACTTCTTGAAATATTGTCATTCCAGGTCATGCGTTAAACTTTTCACACCAATTTTGTATAACAGGCTATAAGTATGCATTGTGCTATTTTATGCCAAATAACGATTATGTTATGTTATGTTATGATTGACACATTATATTCTAAGTAATCGGACGAGACACAATAATGCGTACTGTGTGAAGGCCATGGCGTGGTCATGTGGTATGCTCGTCTGCAGCTGCTGGGACACAGGCACGAAGTCCTGGATGACCATGTCCCTGTTCACCACCACAGTACCGTTCAGAGTACCGTTTTTGTTCGTCTCGTAGTACGCTGAGTCGTGAACGCTCTAATATGGCATGGTCCTTTTTTATACAAGAGACGCACATTCATTCATGCATACGTTGGTAAACGGCTTTAATGAAGACGCCACCGCAAACCGATATAAAACAATGTGAATTGAATTATTTTTGTCTTTGACGTTATAATATATGCAGTTTAATAGTTTAGAAAATGTTCTTGATGGAATCACATATATAGTATGTGTCCAAACACTATTTGTTACTTGATGTGAACAAGGTAAACAAATCTATAATTTATATATATTAGTATATATAGTATAACCATATTGTATACGTGAATATTTCTTGTTATTTAAAATCACGATACCCATACCTGTTTAAAAACAACGCCGACTAACTTCATTTTGATAAAGATGTTCCTTGCCTCAAGTGTCTTGTAAATATTATTAGTCTGTCAAAGAGAAAAATACAAATACATTTTTACATTTATTACAATAACCTTATATGTGTGCAATTATATTGGAATTAGCAGCATATAATTATATACCTGGTCTACCATGACTATCATGTTCGACCATAAAATCCCATGGTCTTGACCATGGTCTGCTTTATCATGACCATGGTCGACCATGGTCGACCATAGTCTTGACCATGGTCTGCTTTATCGTGACATGGTCAATCATGGTCGGCATGGTATTTGACTGCGACCATGGTTGACCATGGTCAACCATCAAATACCATGGTCTGCTTTATCATCCATAAAAACATGATCATGATAATGCCTTTCACACTGATTCAAGTGCATTAACTAGATAAAAATAACATACAACAGTTATTTGAAATACAAAATATCTTTATCGTTTCAGATTGTGATCTAAATTTCTTACAAGGAATTTGGTTGGTAAGTGGAAGTGGAAGTTTGCCTTCAGTAAGCAAATACATTGTTTCTGATTGGTCAGTTAAACTGACTCTGTTCCAATATTAACACCGAGGGAAAAAGAATGATATGTAAACTAAATACTTCTTGTGTTGTTTACCACATGTTACAGATTCTCTGTATCAAATGTTTGAGATGTGAATTAGGTCTGGCATATGTATTTTCAAGAAATGGTTTCAAGTAAACAAAGTAAGGTTAAATATACATATAATTTAGTGTGGAAATATAGATGTACCAATGTTTCGGACAAACAATCGGATATTGATATACATTTCAATTTAGAAGGACTACGAAAATAATCATTAGTACCCAACAATTATTATAAAGCTGCATAAAGCTGTGACATGTGTCATCATCATCACCATTACAATCGTCGTCGTCATCATCATCATGATCATCATCATCATTCTAGCATAGAAAACAAAATGCACTGTATTTGACCATGGTCGACCAGGGTCTTCTACATGGTTATGAGACCATGACTGCCGTGGTCGACCATGGACGGTTATTGGCACCACTGTCAACCATGGTCAACCATGGTCAACCGACGTCGCATGGTCGGCCATGGTCAAATATGACCATGGTCGTCGACCGTGGTGCCAATTGCCGACCATGGTCGACCATGGTACTTCAGACCCATGAACTACCATTGTCGACCATGGTCTACCATGTTAGTCCATTGTCAAAAACCAAAAACCATGCTTAAGATAATGTTAATTTACAAGAAAATTGTGTATTAATTTTAAGAATATAAAAGAACTCTGCTGTTTAGTGAATAAGGAATGTAGAAAATTTAGGGGACAAAGTTTTTCTTTATATTGTTGATTCATTGTGGTATTTTTTAATAGTTCGTGCTGTAAATTTGAATTACACGCTCAATCATAAAGTTATGGATTTTGGAGAAGGTATAACATAGATCTAGCTTAAACATAGTCTACATTTCTATGATAAATAAAGATCATCTTCAGCAAAGGACAATTTTTAAGTCTGTCTTAAAGTCGGTGACCTCAGTTTTAATCATGTTTGTGTTGTGGCGTGTATATTTTACTGTGTTGTATATGCAATCGGTCACTTGCCTCAAATAAAGAACTTAAAGATGTAAATAAGAGTTTCTCTCCTGCTTGTGATTCTGGGTTTTATTTATCTTATATTTAAAGGGATGGTAAAATGATATCAATGCTACGTACCGAATGCATCATAGCCGCTATGGCTTCCTGCATGGTATCCTTGGTAACTGTTTCCCGTTTAGCAGCTGGCCAGCTGTGGTCAGTCCAGTTGTACCATCTTCAACAACAATTGTATTTGAGTAAATATTAATATTCAAGAAAAAGTGGCATTTGATTTCAGATCAATTTTAAATAATATGTTTAAGGATTGATTTGTTTAGTTAAAAGAATAGAAAGAAGTTTGTTTAAGTGCAATATAAAATCTTTACATGCATACAATGCATTTGGGCTAAATGACCCATTATCATTAGTATGAGGTTAACAAAGCATAAAACAATGTATGTCGTCAAATATACATATAAATTACACCATACATTTAAAAGCTTAAACGAGATCAACAATTATAAGTGAAATAAATGTAGTTGTAGACGTTGTTACGTAATTATTAAAATAAACTTAACACATCATACATCCGATGAACATAGAGTTACTATAGACTGTTATGAGACTATTACAATACAAACTATTTTCTTATTTGGAAGGCTCTATGTACAAACACAGTTAAAAGAATGATTGCAAGTTCGTTATTGTGTCATTTGAATATGATGCAGAGTGGCTCGTTTTACAGAACTTCAGAATCTGAAGTAGTAATTGTAGTATAAGTAATCGTCTTGCTGTGTGTAGTCATGACGTGTATGTGTAACATCGTTTTAAACTGTTTATGATAAAACAAGCACAAGTTAAACAATGTCTTTTAAGGAGCATCTTTTATGAACTAATTTAAAATTTGTTATAAATAGTGATACGACATAATTCAATTTTTATATTGTAAATAGTTGTCTGACTAGCACTTCATAAAAATTATCTATGAAAAAAAATATTGGTGTTGGCCTACGTGCAAATTACCGCTCTATTTTATTGCCCTGTGACATAAGTCGTGTTCCAGACCTGATGAACTTCCATTTGTTGCAACCAAGAGTCACCTAGATAAGATTTTTGTCGCCAATACCGGCGTATAACTAGGTCAAAGCTCGTTTAGTTTGAAAGTAGGTGAAGCACACGTTCGGCCTGTGACTCTTTAACAGACGGTGGCAGTACGATAGTTACACAAATGTAACGATAAGTCGCTTTTCAAAGTCGAGCGACCGGCATTGCGGTCACTTTGGTTGGTCAAGCTACATCGTTATTAAACAATAAGAACAGAATGGTCACATTTGTGATGCTGTCAAGCGTATCCTTCTGAGCCGTTGGTTGTAATGTTAATAATTAATGCCATACAACTCACAATAAGTCCGGATGATGCCATACCATTTTTATATAATTATTAAACATAATTATTCATTTACGACAAACGCGTCCAGTTGCTCTAAACATTAATCGCAGAAATGTTATTGAAGTTAACTTTCAGATGTACGTGTAGCTCATTAGTAATTACGTAAACACTAAGTTTTCAATTGTGAGTTTATTCCATAGATTGAGTTTATTTTGAATTACTTTTAAGATGTTAACTAAATGGACCGTTATCCTAATTTGCCGGGAATTTCATGAAAGTGTATGCTATAAATGCAGTACTAACTTTATGAAATTAGGCCACAGCATGCACTGTTTCCATTAGCAACTAGAACATTGCACATTGTACCTAGATCTATCAGGTTTGAACATGTCTTAACCTGGAATCTAGACCTATTTCAACTTTAAATAAAAATACGATTTACACGCAAAATTATAAATATGACAAATACTATAAAATAATGTTACGCAAAATGCAAAATATGTAAAGTACACAGGAATATGAATGTAGTGTAATATTATTATGAAAACACATAGAAATGCCTGTCCTTTAAACATGCCAGTTTAAAAAATTCTTATATCTTTTTCAACTTCAGGAATGGTGTAACTCGACTAAAATTTTATTAGATTTGTATATATATGTCAGTTGACAAGAACACTTACTGTGCGTAGGCGCTGTGGTCGACAACTGCCAGAACTTCGAAGATCAGGCCTCCCGTGCTGGCGTCACGTTTCATCGTCGACGTGCCGTGCAACGCTGGAAACGGCGTAACGATAATGAGTAAAGCTAAAGCCCATGCGTTACGTTGTATTGTTTAAATTAATTCAATTATAAGAATATTGTATTGCATGTAGGGAATAAAATGTTACGCTTCAGTTATTTATAGTACTCAGGTCTGGATTAGAACACAATAGTATTATGTTATCTTTGCAGAACCTAATATACTTAAAATAATGATACTAAATACGTAATATAAATACAAAACATATGAAAATGCATTTCTGTTTGCTAGATATGAAATAGAAAATTATCATGAACAATGTAAATTAACACAAGTGTAAGCGTTTTTCTCAATTTACTGTTTTATAATTTTGCCAGAAGATACTTTAATAGAGACAAAGGATACGCAGAGAGAAAGTATGAATTGAATTCATTTACTGCAAATAAAATTGATTAAAACAATACAACCTATTGGAATGTAGCTTGTCATAACTCTACTACACAAATATTCCAAAGAATGGTCTGAGAAATCGTCATAAAAAACAAGTATTGAAATGTGTTAAAAGGCACAACTGAAATCGGCGTTCTTACCGAACAACAGGAAACCTAAGGCCATAAACGACCTGCTAACATGGGCCATGACTGCAGTGTACTGGAATGTTGACCAGCCGAACTGGATTTATAAGGGGACCGTCGCCGTCTGATAAGGCATTGACGCAAAGTACTGAAGGATGTCAGCAAAGTATTGAAGGATGTCACGAGGTGTGAAATTTCAGACATACATGGCTACAGATAGTGACATACTATTCTAATGAGAAATAGTGTTATAAGTTGAGAATACTAGAATCTAGAATTTAGAGAATCGGGCCAATGTGATGTTCTGCCGACACTGTGTAATGACCATAAGAGAAACGCAAAGCTTGAATATGAATCAGGCCATACTTGAATTGATATTGTCAAATAAATAAGTTGATAATCTATGTAACTTATAGGTATATAACTTAGCAACATCCTTTAAACAAGAGGACTTTGTTGACACAAAGTGCTCACCTGAGTAATGGCAAATATAAAGACCTTAATACTGTTTTGTCAGATTTAAACTTTTGGTACAAAGCATGAACCAAGTATCAGATTTCAGTGTTGAAGTTTTGAATTGCATGCTTAGTGAAATCAAACTTATGTTCTCTGTAAAGCCATTGTATGTGTTGAGCCACCTTGCACATAAACTTCGTACATGAGGTTCCTGGACGCCATTTTGGCAGGATATTTAAAAAAGGTAACATACATATAAATTTACTAAATAACTAAATGGTTGACGACCAGATTGCTGCTAAGTTACGCAGTAAGGCATTCAGTGTTTGATATGCTCGCATTCGCAGGAAAGTTGTAAATTGATGTTGAAAATCACTAAAATGGGCGCGAAAACTGAACTTCGAACCCCAAAATTGGTTGATCAGGCATGCAAAAATCAAAGTGGAACTGTGTGCATAATTATATTCCATATATTTTGGTGAAGTAACAGAAACAACAATAGTGAAGATATGTTTGGTTTGTTTCAGGTGTTGACATTATCAGTGTGTACAATGCAGCTCGAACTAGACGCCTCCAGGCCGCGTCCGAAGCCCGAGAAACTATATTGTACCCCTAGTTACAAATTGTATTTTTGTTTCATAAATAACTTAGCCTTAATTCCAACGACCATTAGTTTATTTGGCCATAAATGTTTTGAGGCACTTATGATGAACGTAACCAAATGCTTGTGCATTTATCCAGAAGCTCAATCAATTACAAAATTAGTATATTCACCGAAAATTAACATGTACAGTAAATGCAAACGTAAGAAATTTAAAAGATATATATACCTCCTTTTAACAAAAAGGACAAATATTAACTTTTGTTCGAAACGAACAAGCGAAATAACAAATTGACATTTTCATAGTTTAATAGTGTGCAGTTAGCAGTTGTCACTAAAAATAATATTTCCTTCAAATATAAAGCAATACTCACTTTCGTATTTTTAGTGCACTAGAAACCAACAGAACATTGTAAAATTCATTTTACAGTGAATTGAACAATGTTGACTACAAATTTGATCTGTATAAAGCTCTTTTTCAAAGTGACATAATGCAGCTATATAATGTTATGCAGTGACGTGACGCCAGTAATGTTGCGGTACTCAAATCAATGTTCGGTTACCCCGCTGTTGAAGAAAACACTAATAAGATAAGCTGTAATCAGGGTACGATGCGCCTTCCGCGGCCTCAAAATTAGGCAGTGGGTCACTCGCTGCAAAGTCATAGGATGGAGGCTCGTAAGGGGTAATGACGTCGCCAGCTACACCGGCGCCTGAGTTGCCCTGTCCGATGAAATTCCGAAAACCGGCGTTCATCACGGAAAACAGTTGATGATTTCCTGGTCCCCTTTGCGGCAGTGGACGATGGAAACCAGGCGTGGAGATGCCCGTTACTTGTGCGGGGCTCATATTTCTGATTGGCGACTGCGACTGCATGACGATTTGTGGTTGCTGTATTACATACGCTCCAGCTATCGGAACAGTTTGACCTTGATTATTTGCCATATATGTCACTTGTTGTTGTTGAGAAGACATCACACCAGCTGTAAATAAAACATACACGTGTAGTCATAAGACAATAACATATAATCAGTATATTGTATACAGTGAACATGATTATACGCATACAACTAGCCTGAAGGGTAACCTTGAACATTCAGCCATTGACCTGGTCATCGAGCATGTCTCATAATGATGATCACTCCAGACAAGTTTGTTTTTAAATCATTCCATGTTGGACACAAATATACTTCCTGTTAAAATGTCATCCTCATATTTGACCATTAAGTGTGACATTGCACCCATGGCATTTAGAACTTATTAAGCGGTAAGGAAATATAAATATTTTAGTTTGACCTTGAATTGTGACTTTGACCGTTGACAGATAAACACATCATCTGGTTATGGGTAATAATCTGAAGTGATATGTAAATCCTTCCAGCATTTAGAAGTTATGGATCGGTAACGAAATAAAAATATTTGACTTTTGACCTTTAATTGTGACCTTGACTTTTGACAGACAAGCACCCAAAAAAATTGTCTCGGTAAAACTCGATATGGTTCGACAATATCCGTACTGGTAATCGGAAACTTAAATTCTTTCCTATCAAGGCCGAAACTAAACGAAGTGCTCTATCAAATACGTCCTAAATTACCGAGTTATCCCGAGGTACAATGTAGACGCTTGGTCAGTTTAGAGTTTCGCAATCACTTACCATTGTAAGAGTTCGGTTGAGACGGGTTATGAACAATCCCTCGTTGTCCTATAGATCGTCTGACACAGCAGAAGACAGTGAGTATAGTTGCCAACACAAGAAATACACTCATGACTATCAGTATTATAAATGTAACTTCCAACATCGTCGCGTCTTGTGTTTATTCACAAAGTGCATCTACGAATATCAGTCGATTTATAAATGTATTTTGTAAACATACTTTCACTCATATCCTGTCAAACTACGAATACGTGCATATTAACTAGACTTCGTGACTCATAAAGATGTAATGTATCTTCAATCCATTCCGGATGTACACGTATTAAAGAAAAAATTGAAAAATCCCCCACACTCTTACGCATCCTATGTTTATACTTTGTAATGGATGGTCGTACACTTGTTACGATCAACCTAAATAGCATTAACTGAAAGGTTGTTTCTGATCAATGTTGATTAGTTTAGTGAAGAAAATTCATTTTTTATTAATATACGTCCAACTATTTTTGGTACAGGTGACAGCGATTTATAATAAAAGTAGCCAATGTGACTTACGAGGTTGTCGTGCATATGTGTGGTTTACTACGAATATTTCGGCGTAACTGTCTAAGATCACTTTTAACGTAGATTTCTTGCAAATGTGGCCTTTTAAAGAAAAGCTAGACATTTGTCGCGATAAGTTAATTATGCAGCGGTAAAATTGAATACAATTATTGTATTGGGCATTTGTTTGCGAGGCAGGACTATTGTGAATGCAAACTTATAACAATGGTTTAATGTCTACCAATAATGATTTTGGGGATAAAAATCTATAGAATTGTTTATATAAGCGGTTAAAACAAACATATCCTCGACATAACCTCTAGAACTGAGCATAATTATGAACAAATTTTCCAATTGTATGTCATGAACAGAATTGTAATATTCATTCACGGAATGACATTAATTATTTTGTGTTCAAAGCCTTCGTAGGCGGAACTCTCTATTAATAGAAATAGCTCCTACCACAAAAGCCTGTAACAATGTTTGTTTTTGTTCCATACGTATATGCAACCTTTACAGTTTATATGTCTATGAACAGTTAATAAAGATTAATACAAATACATGTGGCCCCCACACCATGAACGGCGTGTATTAATAGGGCAAAATGACCCCACTACGAACAATTCATTCTCCGCTTAAGGTCAATGTAAGGTCAGTCCTTTACGCTATAAACTGAACCAATTAATATGGTAGAATTTTTACAAAATTATCGTTGTCGACATAATACTCGTATTTTCAAATTAACAATATTTTTAGCCATAAACACTCTTAAACATTTAAATGCATGTGCATACTTCGGAAAGACAATACACTAGTATAGCTTGCCGTATATTAACCGATTACCGTACTCGATGCATTAATTGCCTTCTACACATTATTTTCTGTGTATTTTCTCTTTACCCTGAATATTTTTCGGCGTAGATATTTAACCCAACTTTAGACCTTCCTGAATATCCAATATAACACTATTGAAATGATTTGAGATGACAGTTGACATGTTAAAAAGCAATTTGTTTGCTGTTTTGCAACGATGTAAATAAACACACGTTTTACATATGAGTGTTTTCTTTTATATTTGCACACAATAGACACAGCGATTCTATAAATATCCAAAATGTATCTAAAACAACAATTCCACCAGAGGGATAGTCTACATTGCGGCCGAAATGACCATACGTTCGCCGCCTGCTGGTCAGTGTAAGGTCAAACTGACAGTTTACAGTTGAAAAGGCGAGATACTTGAAAAACATTATTGTCAACATACATGTATTCGTTACACCTCAACGAGATTCATCTAACCATAAATATTTTAACATATTTAGGCACGTGCATACTTCGAACAGAAATATACTAATTAATAAAGATTTTTTTCAGGCGTGTCGATGTATTATATTACCGTTTATGCATCATGTTCTGTGTTGCTGAAAATATTGTTTTAATGTCATTAGATAATACTTCACTAACCGAAGAGCATATATAAAATGTTAATGTTTAAAAAGAAAACACACAATATTAAGAAGCGCACGAGTATATACTAATTTATATACAATAGTATGTTAGGAGGCGTAAACTACTAGTATTAGTTAGTAGTATACCACTCGGATCTAGTTGTAGTTACATTGTTTTCAGTATTTTTTGCTGGAAGCTTAATTTACATGCCTGATTTGCAAAATTACCACTAACGCCGAATATCTTTTTAGCTCACCTGAGCACAACGTTCTCACGGTGGGCTTTTGTCCGGCGTGCTTCGTGCGTCGTCCGTCGTGCGTCGTGCGTCAACATTTTCATTCAAAACAACATCTCCTCCTAAACCGCAAAGCAGATTTTCACCAAACTTCACAAGAATGATCCTTGGGTAGACCTCTTTCATAGTTGTTCAAATCTTTCCAGTCCGCTGCATATGTATGTCACCAGAGCTAAAAATAGATTTAAAAAGTAAAAACTTTAACAATCTTCTTCTCTAAAACTGCATGGCTGAGATATTTCATATTTGGTATTTGGCATACTCTAGTTGGTCCTCTACAAGGATTGTTAAAATGATGCCCCTGGAGAAAAAATTTGCCACCCCCCAGGGGTCACATGGCTTATATAGACTTACATAGCAACATGACTTTAAAAATCGTATTTTCTCCCTCACTGCGTTTCTCCGAAAATAAATAATTTTTTCCTTTCTTACAACAAGTGCAGCACCTATACAACCATAAAAGACAAACACATAGTTCTTTAGGATGCGCTCCGCTTTTCTTTTATTTGTCTGTAACACCGTTTTACTGTACGCATGTATAATACATTAGTATAAAATTAGTCTGCATATTGTTCACGCAAATAAGCTTACTTGCTACGCACAAAAAGAGTAACAAAAACAAATTTCTAAAAGAACTACACACACTTATAAACGCATAAACATAGCATAGAAATTATATGCAATTCTTTAAATAATTAATGTAAAGTGCAAATCAGATAAAACCCTTTGAACTGCATTTGGGAAAAAACTCTGGAAACCTGTTGCCCGTTTGTCAAATGTCACATCGCAGAGTGTCGGGCCTCACCCATACTAACAATAACAATCATCACGGATACATCTTATATATCGACGAAACTAGTTACTTTGCAATATAACACATTTGTTTATATTATCAACAGAATAAATAATTAACGTAAATTAATATCGAGAAATCTGACGTATAAAAGACCGTTCTGAACATAAACAACAACGACAATTGAAATGAAAAAACAGACATACATATATTTGAATATAAATTTAATCTCCTCATTCCCTTATGCTGTTTAAGTTGCTATTGTACTTAAAAAATATGCTGAACCGCGTGTTTACTCCTGTGTAAGCGAATCTCGAATGACTCTTCCCGCCAATCGAACGAAAAACTCGTGCAAAGGGAAATACCGAAAGCGTGACGAAAAGAATAGCAATTATGTTCACCCGCACTGCGTTGGTCCGAAAATAAATACATTCTTTCCTTTCTTACAACAAGTACAGCACCTATACAACCATAAAAGACAAACACATAGTTCTTTAGAAGGCGGTCCGCTTTTCTCGAATAAACAAAGAAGACAGTAAAATGTAAAAAAATAATATAACTAGCATTCTTTAACTTTTATAGAAACTAACTTTTCTTTTTAATTTAATCGCACGTGTTAGGTCGCATGATTTCTGCATCTATCTTCCTTAACTAACAGTATATGTAATATCTAATATAATGCCTCTGCTATTCGCTGATGAGGACATAAAGCGAAAATAAAAATGGTTTTGGTTTCACATAGCTACTGAATTTAACTTCTAAAATATCCCGCTTTTCTATAATATAAGGGTGAACTCGTGCCACACAAAAGCGTATTTCGCGTTGCATGTTGAACATTCTTATGTAAAAAACAAATCATTGGAAAAACACACGTATTGGATATCTACTGCGGCAATATACTACTCTAACCAAGACACCGGTCATAGCTTACTTCCTGATTCATCCAACAATATAAATATCCATTTCAAATAATACACTGATACACCTGCCACTGATAACAATAAACTGAAAACATTTGAAACTTGAAACAGAACGTATCTTTTAAAAATATATATAAACGTAAAATCCAAGAATACACATAAAACATAAAAATCTCATTTTGTTGCTTTTTAACTAACACCTAATATAATCGACAGTCCTATTTAACATAACTGGATCTAGATTTGTTTCAAACAGGCTTAAACAAAAATTCTTTTGCATCTTGCAAAAATAAAATATACAAGCTTATCCGCATACTGAAAATTAAAGGCGTAGCGGCATTCATTCACGATCGCAGTCGACACATGTTTCTGCATCATGTCACTCAGGAACACATACACTGGCTTTCTTCTGTCGGGAGAGAATCAAATCTATGTTCATTCCACCATTTTAGGTTTATTTTCATTTTAAAATATCGCTTGAACTTGTGTACTCCTGGATTTGTGTCGCCCTGGCTATGTCCGGTATCGTCTGGACCGCTGTTCCTTAACTAGGTTGTTAATAATGACGTCTCAAACGCAGCTACAGCATTTTAACTGAAACAATATCAACACAAGTCATTACATTTTCTATATATTCTTTGTATAAAGTTTAAACAAAAATATACATATTTATCGTAAATACCCACTATATTGATACATGTAACAACACATCTCGACACAACCGTGTATCACATAATGCATCATCCCAACACTGATCACCGCGGATCCTTTATTACATATTAGTACATAACATATCCATACAATGATACACAAAATCTCACATCTCGAGAAAACCATGAATCACATTATTCACACTAACATCTCAACACATATCCCGTGGAGCTTTACTATATAACAACACAGCCAGACATTGACACACACAAATCTCACATCTCGAGACAACCGTGTATCACATAGTTCACATCAACATCTCTACACAGATCCCGTGGAAAATTTCTATATATACAACACATCCAGACATGATACACAAAAATCTCACATCTCGAGACAACCGTGTATCACATAATTCACATTAACATCTCAACACGGATCTTTACTATATATACAACACATTCAGACGTTGATACACAAAATTCTCACATCTCGAGACATCCGTGTATGACATAATTCACACCATTACCACAACACACATCCCGTGGATCTTTACTATATATAAAACACATCCAGACATTGATGCACAAAATCTCACATCTCGAGACAACAGTGTATCACATAATCCACATCATCATCTCAACACAGATCCAACCGTGTGTCACATACTTGTAACTGACACCATCCGCTCAATGCAGACAACCGCGGCTCCTTATTACATACAAAACAAACTACTTCATTGATGCACCGAAATCTCGAGAAACATAAACGCTCATCTCAATGTCCCTTATATTTAAAAAAACAAAACGCCATGTAGCCTGTGCTATGATCAACAGGACAGACTACAAACTATCTATACGCTATGACTTGCAACTGAATTTTTGTCAGAAAAATGCAGACTGTCGTTTGTTGCTTAGCTAAGCTTGCACTACATATACTCATATGAACCAGGATTTTAAATATCAAAATAATAACAGGAACCAGCTTATTGTTGAGCCCACATCAGTTAAAAGCGAAACCTGAGCACCAATTAAGAACAAACATTGAACATGATTCCCATTTCACGATTCTGTCTTCATCAGCACGATTTTAAAAATATTTTTGTTGTTGTTTTATTATTATTAAACGATATCAGATGCTATTGAATGATCACATTCAAACCGTATTATAATCATCCTCAGCATAAAAATTCCTAGGAATCGGAGAAAACGCCAAGAAGAAAACGAAACATACTTATTGAGAATTGATACGAGCCTTCAATTACTACAAATATTAAACACTTGGTCGACGTCTCCAGCATGTCAGGTGTTTTCTAGAAATCCATTATTGAAAACAATAAATCTAGTCGCTGGAATTAATGTTTGTCATTTGTTTGTTTTTTTTAGCTGGAGACAGAATGATCCACTTTCTCACAATCGGAAACAAGAACTAGCCATTGTGCTATATGCATAGCTTTCCACTGACGAAACGTTAATCGCTTACTGTTTTCCCTTAATGTATAGCAGTTTTGCACCATTATGGTATTTTTCCAAACACTTAACATATACTACATGAAATCGTCATTCCGATATAGAATGAACTCCAATTTATATAACAAAAGGCCGCAAAACATTTGCGTTCGAATTGAAAACCGACAGGCAAAACCAAAAACACGAAGTACCTGATATTCTTAGTTATAACCTTTAAAAACACCGAATAATGGTCAAGAAGTGAGTGTTTAAATGCTAACCTCAGACCCAGAGACACATGAAATGATTTACAAATTGACTCGCATGCATGAAGTATAAAAGTTCTTTTCAGAAATGCTAACTAGAAAACCATCAAAAGGCTGAAAAATAATTTTAGGCCACAGCTATACATACATAAAACAGAAATGCAAGGATCCTAATAAAATGTGTTTCCCAAAAGAAGCATTATTGTATTAACTTATTTACTATTTTTCAACCAGACGAACGTAGGATGTAAAAAGAAGTATTTTTGTCAATTTTCAAAAAAGTCACGAATATCTGAAGCACCTTTTAAGATCTTAAACCCTGAATACGAATAGGCGAATTAATTCTCTTAACTATATTCTCTCTATAACTCTCTTATTCTATATATATATATATAACAAAACAATATACTAATCTTTACAATGCTGTGCTTTAGCGATACCGCTAATGGTGGTGTGTAAAGCCTAAATAGCTAGCCTTGTCGGATGTGGACTGCTGTGGAACGAAGACTCTCTGTGTGTAGGAACACGACGTGTGGAAGCGCAGCGCACTCACGAATCCCAACCATGTTTGTTTCAAACGTTCACTGTCCTACTGTAATCTACGTATGTAGCTTGAAATTTGATATTCTAACAACAAAACGTTTTCACAAAAACTAGATTTTTTAACACAAAATATGCTGAACCACGTGTTTACTCCTGTGTAAGCGTGTAAGCAAATGAGTCTACCCGCCTATCGAACGAAAAACTCGTGCAAAGGGAAATACCAAATGCTCACTGAAGCGTTACGAAAATTTAATAGAAATTCTCCTCTGAAACTGCAAGACCCAGAGGTTTCATATTTGGTATGTAACATTGCATAGTGGTCCTCTACAAAGATTATTCAAATGATGCCCCTGGGATCAAAACTGGCCACGCCCTGGGGGTCACAGGGTTTATATAGACCTGTATAGCAAAGTTACTTCAAAAATCTTCTCCTCTGAAACCGCAAGGCCCAGTGGTTTCATATTCGGTAAGTGGCATACTCTAGTGGTCCTCTACAACGATTGTTCAAATGATACCCCTGGTGTCAAAACTGGCCACGCCCCGGGGATCACATTGTTTTTATAGACTTACATAGCAAAATGATTTTTAAAATCTTCTATTCTGAAACAGCAAGGCCCAGCGGTTTCATATTTGGTATGTAGCATTGCATAGTATCCTCTACAAAGATTGTTCCAATGATGCCCCTGATGTCAAAACAGGCCTCGCCCCGGGGGTCACATGGTTTATATAGACTTAAATAGCAAAATGACTTTAAATATCTTCTCCTGTGAAACCGCAAGGCCCAAAAGTTTCATATTTGGTATGTAACATTGCATATTGGTGGTCTTCTACAAAGACTGTTCCAATGATGCCCCTGGGGTAAAAACTGGCAACGCCCCGGTGGTCACATGGTTTATATAGACTTTTAAATAGCTAAATGACTTTGAAAATCTTCTCAGAAACCGCAAGGCCCAGATATTTGGTATTTGGTTGATAACATTGAATAGGGGTCTTCTACAAAGATTGTTCAAATGATACCCCTGGGGTCAAAACTGGGCACGCCTCGGGGGGTCACATTGTTTACAAAGACTTAAATAGAAAAATTACTGCAAAATCTTCTCCTCTGAAAACGCAAAGCCTAGTGGTTTCATATTTGGTATGTGGCATCCTCTAGTGGTCCTCTACAAATAGTGTTCAAATGATGCCCCTTGGGTCAAAAGTGGCCACGTCCCGGGGGTCACATGGTTTATATAGACTTTAATAGCAAAATGACTTTAAAAATCTCCTCCTCTGAAACCGCAATGCCCAGAGGTTTCATATTTGGTATGTAACATTGCATAGTTGTATCTACAAAGATTGTTCAAATGATGCCCCTGGTGTTAAAACTGGCCACGACCCGGTGGTCACATGGTTTATGTAGACTTAAATAGCAAAATTACTTTAAAAGTTTTCTCCTCTGAAACCACAAGGCCCAGAGGTTTCATATTTGGTTGGTAACATTGCATAGTGGTCCTCTACAAAGATTGTTCAAATAATGCCCCTGGGGTGTACACTGGCCACGCTCCGGGGGTCACATGGTTTATATAGACTTAAATAGCTAAATGACTTTGAAAATTTTCTTCTCTGAAACCGCAAACCCAGAGGTTTGTTATTTAGTTGGTAACATTGTATAGGGGTCCTCTACAAAGATTGTTCAAATGATGCCCTGGGGTTAAAACTGGCCACGCCCCGGGGTCACACTGTTTGTATAGACTTAAATAGCAAAATTACTTCAAGAATCTTCTCCTCTGAAACCGCATGGCCCAGTGGTATTATATTTGGTACGTAACATTGCATACTGGTCTTCCACAAAGTTTGTTCAAATTATGTCTCTGGGGTCAAAACTGGGATGCCTTAAACTCAGGTGAGCGATCTAGGGCCATCGTGGCCCTCTTGTTTAAAGATTTGTTTTTGTTGTTTAAAAATCCTTAAGAAAATGAACAGCACACATATTTATTTTAAATGTTTGAAAAGTAACATAAATAAAATAACGATATGTTCTTGAAGTGTATAGTATGATTTCAGAGGCGCATACTATTCAGGCGTACTCTTGGCCCTGTGTTCACAAAGTATTAACTGCCGGATCAAGATCAATCTTAGCTGATCTTGATCTTCTAGCCCAAATGAGTGGAATTTTAAAAATATTCTAGATAAAATAACATGTATGTGTGTTAGGTTTTGATTAAAACCATCATATCATATCTTCAACTCCGGGAAAACCCTCAAATCCATTGATTGGAGCAAGATCCGGACTGTAAGGGGGTAGACGAGAGTCTCAAAGTCCAGCGAATCGATCTCTAGCCTAGTTGACCGGGCCTTATGAGCGGGAGCAATGTCTTGGTGTAGAATAACACGTGACATTGTGGTATAGTACAATTCGCATTAAACAAAAGCTTTAATATACAAGTAATACTATTAAAGTAATGTTTCATGTTATTTACATGTTATCAAATAATACACTACTTATAAGTTCCCTCTTATATATTTTAACACAATAGGACTCATTATATAAATAACACTTGTGTCTAAATTAATGATACTGCCATGTGTAGGGTGTATATTAATAGGTTAAACTGACCTGATAATCGTGTCCATACAACCGTTGAATTATTTCATAACTGATCCATCAAGTGAAGGTCAACATCATCTCAATCTTTCTGAGCTATAAATAGAAGAATGCTTATGTGCTATGAAATACCTTACTGTGTATATGCTGTATATACAGTAATTGAGACGCGTCGTGAAAAAATCGGCCTTAATGATACAATTTCACATTTTTTGTATTTAATCATTTTGTACAGTACTTTATATTTAGAGATGATTGAAACAAATATTTCGATTCGGACAAGAAACGCCAAAGTTATGCGCGTTTTGTGACGTCGAGTAAAGTAACATTTTATATTATATATATTTTCAATAGAAGATTTCAGCATTATTCTGTTTGCACACTTTTGCTTCCATTGTTTTTATTAGATAACAATTAAAGCCAAACAAATGAAAAGTTGAACCGTGTCGTTTTCAGAATGAAAATTAAAACTATCTATGTGGTATATAACCTTCATAAGAATTATTCTCTGTTTAAAATACTTCTAAACACAAAAACATTGATCATCTGAAAAGTGTCTATACACTTAACATGTTTAACTTTCGGCAAGTTTTACGATATGCTTTATAAACACGAGAAATTTCATATACTTTCCTCTTGCTTGAAAATATAAAATATCAAATTCTTGATGTACAATTTATCTGATGGAAATGTTTTGCATGGTTTCGAAATGCCCGTAATTTGCCAATCGATGTTCAGCAACTTCCTTTTAACAAATCAATAAATTCATGGGTTACTTTCAATGTATGGTGCGCCGTACCTGGCCTCGTAATAAGGTGGTGTATCACTCACTGCAAAATCATAGGCGGCTGGCTTGCAAGGGGTAAGGAACCTGGGGCAGTCTTCGTGACTCATAGGTTCTAGATACGAGTCCCGTCCCTGGTCAACATCTTCATAGTGATCGCCAGCTACACCGGTACCTGAGTTGCCCTGTGCACTGGAATTCTAAAACCGGATTTCACATCGGATTACAGTTCAGTGGTTTCCGGTCCCCTATGCGCAAATGGCTGATAATTTCCTTGCCGGGAACCAGTTGAGGACACGCTCGTAACTTACGTGGTGGTAACCAGACGTGGAGACGCCTGTGACTGACGCTGAAGGATTTGAGTTGACTTGTGCGGGGCTCATATTTTTGATTGGCGACTGCGACTGCATGACGATGTGTGCTTGTTGTATTACATACGCTCCAGATATCGGAACAGTTTGACTTTGATTATTTATCATGAAGGTCACTTGTTGTGGTTAAACAGTCTATATAAACGCCGTGATGTTAGGAAACTCTTGTTTTCGTTTGTTTTCTATCTAGATTAAAATTCCACGACAGCTTATTTTCGGACACTCGTCGGTTATAAATTCAATAATGCGTTCAAAAAGAACTTTTTAAAGAGTCAGAAAATTCCTTAAGAAAAAAAGTATTATAAAAGTGTAAAAACAGTCATTGGATGTGTATCCTATGGTGGCATAGAACTGCCTTACGATAACCACATAAGTTTCGCGATAATTATCACGTTAACCACTTAAGTATCGTGTTATTTATCTTGTATCTTGTTAGTGTTCGCGATAGTTTTCTTTGTCATTTATTTTCTGCTTAACTGAAATGTGGCCTGAAAGTGCCCCAAACTGACACCAGGATTTCAGTTAACAAAAACATAACATTAAGTGGTAACAGGAATATTAACGTGTTTTGATTTACGTCACTAGATAATTATCACGAAAAATATCACGATATTCAGATACTGCGGAAGACCTCGAAAACAAATTAAGTAGTATCAGGAATATTATCGTGTTAAGATTTACATTGCCAGATAATAATTATCGTAATATTTATATGGTGATACGAATTTTTTCGCGAACGCAAAGTAGTTAACGCGAAAATTATCGCGAACCTTAACTGGTAACAGGAATTTTATCGTGTTAAGGTTTACGTTAGCAAGATATTGCGGAAGACCTCGGGCGCAATCCAACATTTGGCGGTAAAGTGGAAAATGCAGTACCTAACAAAATGACTCCGTATGATACTGTCAATAATTGACATTAACATCGAGCGCAAATTCTAAACATAGCGTAAATAGTGTTACAAAGTTCTTTTGTGTAAATACTACTCATGGTGACGGATTAAACCACCTAGTGTGTAGACTACCGCCATTATTTGCGGTAAAGATTAAGAAGAATTAGAAGAAGAAGACGAAGAAGAATGACGGAGAGTGTGAGTAACAACAATTTTACTCTAATTAGTGAAATTACTAAACATTGTTTAATGAGGTTAAATAAGTAAAGCTCTACATTGTCTTTCGAAATAGAAATTGATGCGTATGAAGGTTATTTTACGTTATTACCTAGTTACTATTTAATTTGGATTAATATCAGTTGAGATTTGTGACTGTCAAAAAAACTTATACTGTTAATCTGTATTCTCGCGGTAGTTAACCATTAAACACACATTTAAGGGAAATGCAACTAACCAAACACTTTGTTACAATAATATGCAAATAGTTGAACCTTTTCAAGAAAGTGATAAGTGAAAATTTGTTTTAAAGTTCATTATTTGTTATTGACTTATTTATGTTTTTCAAATTGCGTCATTGGTAATCTCTCGGTAAATTGTTTGTCGTTCAATGAGATTGCTTTTAATGTATAAACAAACTCAAATAAGTATTGTTTGACTGTAACTGTAGGGGCAAAATGCTTTATATGTTTTGTATTCTTAATGCTCAGGTCGCTGTGGCATTTAAGGTTATCACGGGCGATCGAAGTGACAGAAAGGGCGTGGTTGCCAGTAATTTTCATGAATTTCAGCAGAAATGTGAGTTCCATCATGTTTATATTTCATCAGGGATTTCAATAGATTTAAAAAACCAGAAAACAGGAGTCAATGACCACTGGACTGAAATTTTGAGGAGTCAAATTGAAAATTGCTGGGGTCAATCAATGTTACCAATAAGTTTATCAATGACAACAATCAATTATAAATAACTTTTTTAATGTCAAACCAACAACTTTAAAAAAAAATTCCTATATCTGATTTAGAATTCCAAATGACATAATTTCCATACAAAATGATTCATATAAAGGAACACAAGTAATATGATAGTCTTTTTATGAATAGTCTGTTAATACTGACAACAATTATTAGTTACTATTATACATGCATAGCCATTTGTGCAGAACTCATTGTCTTAAAAAATGTTAAATTATTGTGAACTATACAAATATTAATAATCCATGACAAATTCACCGTTGATAAACACCAACAATAAGTCCGATCTGATTTAACGCAGTTCACCAACGTTACTGATTTTGTACACGTAAACAATGAACTTTCCAAGACAATGACGTCATATGGGTTAAATTTACAGTTCTCAACAATTACTCGCTAGACGGTACCCGCTAATCGGCGCCACTTCTAACGGATGCTTTCTACCTTTATGACCACGTGTTTTGTTGTGTAATCTTAATTGCGCAAAATCAGTCGGCAAGAAACGCGGCCTACCGTCTTGTGTTTGTTGTCAATTAATATTTGTTAATTGTTCTCTCTGAGTGAAACAATTGGTGTTCTCGCAGTTTGGATTAAAGTGTAGAAAATTGATAAGACGAGTCGACAAGAACCGTAGTGTCGTGTTTATGTCAATTAATATGTGATAATTGTGTTTACAAAGCAACTAATCATAGGTGTTTTCGCAGTTTGGATTTTATATTGGATTATGCGCCATTATTCAAAGGTAGTGTTTTAAAGCCATATGCATGTGCTGCTAATCGCCCAATTAGTGCACACGCGCTCTGTAGAACAGAACAGAACAAGACTTTTATTTTCACCCAAGTATATAACATGTACAATTAGGGCAATATAACAAAGCAAAATTGTTAGTAAATTAGTAACTTCCGATAATTTTTACGTTAACACAATTGTGTAGATGATATACGGGGGGTATTTAAATAATAAGATACATAATCGGAACATATGATAATAATAATAATAATAATAATAATAATAATAATAATAATAATAATAATAATAATAATAATAATAATAATAATAGCAATAATGTGAGATCTATAATCAAAATCAAAATACCAAAAACTTGATAAAATTATCAAAATCACAATCATTATCATATCATATTCAAAATGATCATACTAATCATAATAATCATAATAATGATAATCGTCATAGTTATCATAATCATCATAATAGTGGCATTTAAGAAACAAATAATAGTACAGTTCTATAAGAGCATTTTAATACTAGCACTGGTAAAAATAATTAGTGGTTTGTGATCATAGTTGTGCGGTGACGTATTTTCGTTTGCACGCGGCGTTTCGGATTGAGAAATTGAAACGACTACGCGTTTTAAAAGGTTTACATTTTGCGTCAGAAATTTAATTCATTATCAATACTTAAAATACATGTTGTTGCGAAAGACTGTGTGCGTTAGCGTTTATGGGGCTGGAGCTAGCTTTGTAACGGTTTCAGTCAACAGCAGTTATTTTTGTCATGATTTACGCTTGAGACTCCTTGAGTGCACCTGCACGCGAGGTCGATGTTGAATACAAAGGCAAGATGGAGGACCTATTGTGTGTGGTAATTACTCTAATCAGCTTTGCATTGCAGGATTACAATGGAGAATGCCGTTATCTGAGGGGTTAACATTAAATGACTGATGGGGCAAAAGCAAATTATAATTTGTGTGCTGGATAAGTTTAAAGGGTAGTAACAAAAGTATAATTATTAATTTATGTACTAGAACTGCTAGATTAATTAGGATAAAGAAACAGGATTGTAGGTGAAATATAGGTATCAGTTGTACTCATTTAGAATGCAACAATTGTTTCCATTGCCTTAATTGAAATATAATATCAATATAGCAGGCAAAAATATTTAAAATGTTAACACTTGTACTTGAGTGGTACCATTTTGTACTACTCTTATATAATGCTGCAATTATTTCTGTTATATGAGTATAAGTATATAGCAATCTTACGTTAATATTGACATATAATTATGCAGTTATCATTTGGTACAAATACAGAATGAAGTTATTATTTACATTGCACAGTTTATATTTACATGCATATATTTCTAATTAAAGTAAATAATGTGATTAGTATATACATGCAAAAATATATACATTTGTGACCAGACAAGTATTTTGATATATTGATTACACAAGTGTAAACGGTCACTTATATTGAGATAATATGTAAATATGTTATGCTGTTAACAATAAAAATACATTGAAATAAAGGCAGTATTGTTACAAATTACAATATTAGAGTTGGTGTATTAGCTGGTGGCATTGGTAAAAACAGGTAGTTAAATAGATAACTTGCTATCGCTTAAACTTACTGAATATGAAGCGAATAAATTTGCTTGTATTCTGTAATAGTTGTAAGGAATTAGATGTTAGGATTTTAATAAGAGTAGCATCATAAAGATCATGTCCTAAGAATTGTTCTCTTTCAGATTTAAAGAAATCACAGTTTAGTAGATAGTGATGTTCGGAGCCAACTTGACCAGAGTTACAAAGTCGGTGACATGTTTATTGAATGATATTGAGATAAGATAAACGATGCCTTGGACATCCCTTCGATCGATAGACCGTGTTTCCAATACTGGGGCGTGAATGTCAATTAGGAGCATCACCGGATTTATTACCATGGAACTCACGAAGCTGATTTACTGTTCTGTTCTGTTGATTTACTGACGCGCGGGTCAAAATTTCATTGCGTCAAAATGACGCAAAGCAGAAAATATGGTCGGGTCAAAAACGAGTCATTTTCAATTAGCTCGCGTCAAAACGCAGGATTCTGCGTCTATTGAAATCCCTGTTAATCATGTATATTATAATTTACATAATACTTTCTAAATGGTTGATTATTTAATATATCTACTTTTGTCTAGGTTCTGGCCATGCATCAATTACAAAAATGCTCATGAATTTTCCCATAAAATCACAAACAGACCTTAACACTTTCTTTGCCGATAGCGACTAATGTCGAATTACCCACACACTGCCGATAGCGACTTTAGTCGAATTTCACACCTCTGCACCTGTTTGTTTTCAAGCTGGTTTAAACTCTTATGAATTGATTTTAAGGAAAGCAAATCTAGTTAGTACTTATCTTTATACATTGTAAGAGTTATCCTATGTTAAAAGGACTAGTATTTATCAACAAGTTATCTTTTTAAAATAATCAGGTGATGAAGGCATATTGCAAAAAGGATACAAATTTTGTGATTTGACTTCTTATTTATTTATTAACTTATACACTTTTTCAATATCTTATAATTGGAGTGCGGAAGAAAGTGTTAATCAGTGGCTTCTAATTGCGTCGCATAGCAACTAGTCCGATATAATGTGATCGTTAGTCTCTTATCATTGATTGCGATAAACCGCTGTTACATTGTCACCCAACCCGTTAATTGTTTAATGTAATCCCTAATGCTACTACGTTCCCACTATCACGATTGGCGCCACAATTGAAATCGTTGTCTTAATCGGGAACTAATTGTGATAATCTTATCATATCTTATCAGGTTTTATCCGATCTTGAAGTCAATCGTGTCAATCGTGTTAATCGTTGAAAAAATGTGAACGTTTCCAAAATGTTCTACGATTAACACGATCAACTTCGATAAATTGTTAATCGGGATCATCGTATCAGATCATATTGTATCCTAAGAAAGCGCGGCAAATCTTATCGATTCGTATTTCCGAATCGTGGTGATTGCAGTCGATCTTATGCAAGAAAAACGTCACGTTCTGTTGCGATCTGTTGCGATCTAAAAAATAAATGAAGTTAATAGTCTGTCGGTCTGTATTTATGTCATTCAAGTCCAGTCGTGGCTCTTATAATTAATACCATTTATTACATCGTGAAAGATATCTCAACCACAATCATATCGTATTGTAACGGAGCGTATTGATTCTAGATAAACGTATGGTAAAATGTCACCTCGTACAAGAACGTACTAATTCGGTGATGATCGTGTTGGATCGAAACCCAATCGTGGACTCATTCGAAGCGGTCCCAAAATTTGTTCAAATACTTCCACTTGTGTCAAAATTGGCCAAACCCTCTGGGTCAAATAGGTAATGCATATTACCGAAATGACTACTTTTGTTTTCTTTTAATCCACATTTAAAACATAAGGTCAGCCTCATTGACCCTTTTGTTCAATAGTAAACCACTTCGATCTGCTAAGAAATATTGTGTGTAGGCTTACTGACCAACCTGACCAACCATTTACTTCAGAAATACATTCTTTAGTGGTATACCACAACTTTGAATATTGCAATGTTAACTGTACATATCTGATTTGTGTATGAACCTTGTTTTCAGGCAAAGAAAAGTTTGGAATTTCAAATGATTTAATTATAAGAATTGTAACAGATGAAGATGGTTTCGAAGTAGACGCTGAATTTTTCAGGACATTAACACCAATGACTCAACTTATGATACTTCTTCCCCTAGAGAATTGGTCAAGAAGAACAGGTAAATTGATACATGTAAGGGTTTTTATAAGGCTCGTAATAGATACCCTAGCCTTCAAATAAGGGAAAAAATAGCATATGAAAACCAAATTTGGGGATAACTTTCACACGATGTAACTGTCAGGGGTAAGTTTCATTTTGGGAGAAAACTGAATGAATTTAAAGAATTTTTCTTATGAAATGTAGCCTATATTCACCTATAGAATAAAAAAAAAGCCCTGCATGTATTCAGGCCGGCTAGCTCAGTTTGTAGACAGATGGACAAATCCGATGATCGCGGGTTTAATTCCTGGCCCGGCCACATAACTTGTGTGTACCTCTGAATCAAGTAGGACAGTTGTCAGTTACTGGCATAAGTATGTGAATTTAGTACTTTTAAAACAGCTAATCCAGGAAAAGTGTTAGTAGGTTAACTGACCGCTGTGATTTGACTGAAATACTGTTGAAAATTGCGAAAAAAAAATAAATAAACAAAAGTGACATGTATTTATTCAGAAAAGTCTTATTAACATAAGGGGCAGAATATCTTAGCAGTCTTCACCTTAAGTTTTTCAGAACACTAGTCCATTCGGGCTAGTTGCTTAGGAAAATCACTAGCCCGAAGCTCTTTTACTAGCCCGATGTCTTGTAATAAAGATGCTACAAACTTCACTGAATTATGTTGTTTTACCATTAATCAAGTATCAATTTATTATGTGTAACTGGATATGTAAATATATTATGTCTATAACTGCTACCACAATTATTTCCAGGTAGACTAGTTATTTATAAACTGTATATTCATTTATCGTAATTGTTGATGCAATTATGTCATGATAATTTGCTGAAAAACAACAACAACACTAGCCTAAATGGGCTATTGTCTACAAATTTCCACTAGCCACAAATCAAAAGCACTGGCCCCGGTTCGGGCTAGTGGGTTAGTGCGAAGACTGTGTTAGTGTCTTTATACGTGTCATGTATTAAAATGGTTTATTAAAACATTAAGTCTGCGATTGTTTGATGGTATAAGGAAGCTTTGTCTAATCTACAATTTAACAGTAAGCATTTTTACCATGTAGACGATGTTGTTTCCGCATGATAGCTACAGAACGCTTTGACCTACGATCATTTTAGTTGGTATCTGGATACTCGGAAGAAATTGGTCTCCGCACAATATGTAAAGAATGCTTTAAGGTATGATCATCCAATTGATATGCTTAGGTTAGGGAGGAAAGGAAGACGCCTATTGATTTTGAGGTCAACATGTCAAAGGTGAAGGTCACAGTGGCATGCAATAATTAGAAAAATTTCTTAACCAAGTGCACATTTGATGACTTGAGTCTGGGACATGCATGTTTTAAATCTCTTGTTACTGTATAATCATTTCAGTTGCAGATCCTAATGAAGCTGGGAAAAGTGATATTGGTTGGTATTTTCTATGATATAGTTGTAGATTTTTTGTATGAATATGTCCATAGACAAGTTAAAAATTTGATATTTCCACACATCTGCATAATTTAAAAAATCTGTGAACAAGTATTTAAAAAAACAGCAGAATGTATGTCTTTATTTATTCAGATTCTGATAGTTAACAATTACATGTTTTTAATATGGCACCCTTTTTATGCCCCCACCTTCAGAGGGGGGAGGGCATATAGACTTACCCTTGTCCGTTCGTCCCTCCGTCTGTCCGTCGGATTTTTGTGTCGCTCGTAACTCAACAAGTACTGCTGTTAGAGGTATGAAACTTAACAAACATATTGACCAGCATGTGAACTCGTGCACCTCCATATCTTGGTTCGTTGTTGTTGTTTTTTCAACATAACTGGAGTTATGGCCATTTCTTAGCAAAACAAATGACATTTTTATGCCCCCGAAAGGAAGCATATAGTAATCGCATCGTACGTCCGTCCTTCCGTCTTTCCGTCTGTCCTTCCGTCCGTCATTTTATCCCGCTTCTTGTGCGGAGTATAACTGGGAAAGTATTAAAGGGATTCCAATGAATCTTCATGTAATGATAGAGGGCATTGAGGGGAAGTGCAGAATGCAAGGACCATAACTCTAACTCCAGGATTTACATAGTTATTGCCCTTTAGTCAATTTTCTTGTGTGGAGCATAACTCCCTAAGTATTGAAGGTATTTAAAACAAAATTGTGCATTTTGATAGAGGACATTAAGAGGAAGTGCAGACTACAAGAATCAGAACTCTTTTTTCAGTATTTTTGGAGTTATTGCCCTTTGCTTATATTTTGTATAGTCCTTTTCTTGTGTGGAGCATAACTCTGCAAGTATTGAAGGGATTCACATGAAACTTCATATGATGATAGAGTGCTTTAAGGGGAAGTGCAGAGTTCAAGGACCATAACTCTCTCTTCAGGATTAACAGAGTTATTGCCCTTTAGAAAATTGTATTATGCAGAGCATAACTCCGTTAGTATTGAAGGTATTTAAACAAAACTGTGTACATTGATAGAGGATATAGGGCAGTAAGTGCAGAGTATAAGAACGACAACTCTGTTGTCAGTATTTTTGGAGTTAAAGCCTTTTGCTTATTTTTTGTATTGTCCGTTTCTTGTGTGGAGCATAACTCTGGATGTATTGAAGGTATTCAAATGAATCTGTATATAATGCCAGGTACAAGGACCATAACTCTCCCTTCAGTATTTACAGAGTTATTTTCCTTTGTTTATTTTTCATGTGTGGAGCATAAATTCATAAGTATTGAAGAGATTAAAATAGTCGTTCTATTTGGGATATTACTCTCTTACAAAAGTTCATATAATGATAAGGAACGCTGAGAGGCAATGCAGGATACAAATATCATAACTCTTTCTTCAGTATTTCAGAGTTATTGTTCTTTGTTCATTTTCTGTTTTTCAATAAATAAAAAAAACTTGCCTGTTTTCCCATACTTTGAATGTCTAGATCACACTCTTGGGTCAAAACAATACTTCGGGGGCATTCGGCACATGCAGTGACAGCACTTGTTGAATTTGTGTTGCAAGTAACTCAAAAAGTGTTGGTCTTAGAATGATTAAACTTTACAAACATATTAACCAGCATGTTATCTTGCTCACCTCCTGGAGTCCATATTTTGGTTCGGATGTTATCGACACCTTGATATTTGTTTCCTGGGTTTTGAGACAAAAGTGGAATGTAGGGACATCCTTGTCCTATAGACACATGTCTAGTTGCATGGACATATTCCCCATGTGATTATGTTTGTAAAAGTAACATATTGAGAAGAACAGACAGCGGTCTTTCAGTTATATCCCTTGTCTCAAATGTAAGTAATTTATCTATTGATCACTGCAATTGGCTGAGTATAATCAGCTTATTTTTGCCTTTTGGACTGAGCATGTAACACTTAAAATATTGGACAAAATACAAATGCCTGTTTAAATAATCCATCTAGTCCAGACCTTTACTAATGAGATATGGTACATGCACATATGTTATAAGTTACAATGTGCAAGTTTGTAACTTGATGTATGTGTTGAAGAGATAATAGTTTTTTTTTGTTTCTCTTCTCCAGGTGACATCCAAAAACAGACGAGTTTAGTTGATCTTGTTGCGAAAATAAGAAACAAACAGACAAGCATGGTATATTTATGGTCTTAATTTATTCGCTGTTGAATGTTTGGTTATATTTCATTTGATTTTGACATATTTGTTTAGAAAAGTTAATCTACATGCAGTTGACATTTTGATCCTCGATATAATGCATTGCATAATGTCATCTAATAGCATTTGCTTCATAGTTGTTCTTCAATCGGTTTGATTCCCATTGCAGGTTTTTTATGCTCCCAATTTAGAGGGTGGCATATAGATTTGGCCCCTTGTTTAGCAAAATGAAATTTTGTAACTTGTGTCGTGCATAATTCGAAAATAACTGCTGCTAGTGTGCAGAATCTTTACAAAAATACCTACCTGCATGTATACTTAGATGAATCTGGGTATTTAGTGCTTCTTTTACACAAGTGTAGTTATTGTATTGTTTTGTTCCCTGTTGTGTCGGATGTAACTAAAACGTAATTCTGGTTATGTCTAGTGCATAAGTGTGATTTTTAAATAACGTGGGAGAAGCTACAAGCATACTGAGATGCAGCATGTGATGCATGCAAGAACCAGGTCCTTATGTCAAACATTGATAACACAATTTTAGGTCAAAGGTAAAATATTTAAGAAATCAAACTTGGTTCAATTTGTGTTGCGAGTAATATTTAACTTAATGCAGACTTAATTGACAGGCAAATCTTTGTTAAAACGATACTCTTGTGAGGGATGTCATTTGTTCCTAATGCATCGTCATCTTTGCTGTCATTTGTTCTTTCAGTACAAAAACCCTCTGTTGCGACCCAAAAAACTGAAGTACAAACTCAAAATTGGATGGATGCTCCACAATGGAACCAAGTATGTGCAAGTGAGACACAAAACAGGAGGTGGAGTGAAGGATGTAGTATGCCTTGGAGAGACCAGCTATTGTGAGCTTTTACAACAAGGGATAGACCTGTTCTTTCCTGAGGGTATGTGCATTGGTGCTGTTTATTAACAAAAAAAACAAGTATGTACTGGTTTTCTCCTAAAATGGCATACTGGTTAGTAACTTAAATGTTGTTACACATTAGAAGTACTATTTTGCATCACTTTGAAATCCTTCTTATTATATCATGGAACACAGCCTATTTTCTAAAAACAAAGAAGTGTGAATTATTTTGCAATAGTTATATAGATAGTTTATATAGATTTATATAGCAAAATAACTTCACAACTGGGGTCAAAACTGGCCACGACCCAGGGTAAAATTTTTAATTGGAACAATTTTCTACTTATTACGACATGTAGCGTCTGGAGGTATTTGTCACTACTGTGACAACCTCTAGTTTGGTTGTGGCCCTTTTTTAGAAAAAAAAGACATTTTTAGCTCCTGTAAGCACAAAGTGCTCAAGGTGAGCTTTTGTGAGCAGTCTTATGTGTGGCATTATTCGTCGTCAACCATTAGCTCGTTACTATTCTAGAGGCCACAGTTTTGGCTCAGTCTTGATGAAACTTGGTTAGAATGTTTATCTTGACAATACATATATAGATAGGTTCGAATTTGGGTCAGGTTGGGTCAGAAACTATGTCACTGGGTCAAATCTTAGAAAAACATTGTTACCACTCTAGAAGCCACATTTGTGATTCAATCTTGATGGAACTTGGGTCAGAATGTATATCTTGACAATATCTAGGCCAAGTTTGAATCTGGGTCAAGTGGGGTCAAAAACTACGGGTAGATCAACCGGGACCAATACTAGAAAAACCTTGCTACAACTCTAGAAGCCACATTTATGATTCAATCTTGATGAAACTTGGTCAGAATGTTGAAATGTCATTTTAACCCAGAGGCCTACATTCACAAACAATCAGCCAATTGATGGGGGTTATCTTTGCAAATAAAATGCTTGTTTTTAACTCTCTGTTTTTCAATTTGTCACTTCAGGTTCAAATTCCTTTAGAGGAAATGTACAGAATTATAATTATTTTCTTGCGGATTACAATCAGAAGAGACTCGAGGAAACTATAACAGTGGCAGAATTCATGAGCAAACGTGAGACATGCAACAGACCAAGGTTATACCTCATGACAAAGCGAAAATCACATGTGAGTTAGAATAATTGACGTAGATCTAGCTATTGTATTGTTGTTTTGCTGCCCTATTTTCATTGCACATCCAGGGCTCTCGCTGCCTTTCGCAATTGTCGCCAATTGAGAAATTTTTTTTTTAAAGTGGCGATTAAATTTTCCAATTGGCGAAAGCTAGTGGCGACATTTTTTACTACTATTTTTACCAGAAAAACAAGTTTTTAAAACTTTAAAGTCAACACTGTGTGTGCTGCAATCTTTGGAAACACTGTCAACAAGTAATTGTCTTTAGTTGTAATATCAGTATCGATCATGGTTTGACACTGTAAAAGTTTAACTAATTAACTGGCTACAAAATGGCGACAGATGTTACAAAATGGCGAAAATGGCACTGGAAATATGTTTTACAGTGAGAGCCCTGAAAACTCACATTTATGAAAGTTTGGAAGAAATTTTTTTTTGGAAAAATATTTCTTTTTTTCTCAGTGGTTGCAGAATTGCAGTCATGGAAGTATCAAAACTTCCAAAAACATGATTTTGATTTCCGTTATCCAACACCTTAAGTGATAACTTCCAAAATGTTCAAAAAGCTAGACCCGATTACATTAATTTAAATCCCCAATGTTTACAATACCGGTAGGTCTGATTAAAACACACTAGTTACTACATGGAGTGAAACACATGACACTTTTTTGACAGAAGTAAAATAATTGCTATACAGTATTAGTGTATACTTAAGGTGGTAATATTTACTGTGAAATGGTCATGCTCATGTTTATCTCACGTAATACTGTCAAAAACTTTCAAATTATGCTAGCAGTCAAAGGCAAGGGAGTTCAAACTTCCAGGTTTCACTAGTTAATGAAATCCCTGTTTTCAGGTGGCATTTAGATTTCCGTGAAACCTGTACCGCCCGTGAGATGTTTGTGTACAAAAGAAACAAGTGTGGGTCATTGTTGTTCATTGTCTCATTGTGGCTCAACTATAAGTAATTGACATGAAACTTGAAATATGCATTTGGCATCAACAACAGAATCATGCTCCATTAACCATTATGTGTACAAACATTTATACCCTGCTGGGAGAGGGGATAATAGGAAAGGTCTTTGTCCATTTGTCCGTCCATCCGTAACATGTTTGTGTCTGCTCTATAATTCCTAAACACTCTGAATGATTTTCATGAAACTTGTCTCTGCTGGTCGTTGAGATGATGCGCAGGAGTCATGAGTCAGTAACCCGGGCTCAAGGTCATGGTCACACGTGAAGTTTGTGTATTACAGATGGACGATCTGGAGCTCCCAGAATTACCTGACATGAGTTCAGATGAAGACTTCATGACCTATGATCAATATCTGGTAATGTAAATATTTTTGCAAAATGATTTGTGTTTGTAACTTAATTTAGAACATTACCTACATTTTGATCCAATTAAATGCCAGGATTGCACCCATTAAGTGAAATGCTTAATCATTAAGAGCATGGACTGAATGCATGCTATTTCTGGCTTTTGATTGGTTGCTTTAAATAGTGCTTTCTCAGAAGCTGTAGTAAGCATTACCGTATTTGGAAATCTAGTATACACATGTTACAGTGATGTATTTGTGCCCGACCAATCAAAATGTAGGTTATGTTCTAAGTAAGTTAGAACATTTTAAGTAAAATCTTATTGGCTATGAAGAGGCTCGCTTCGCTAAGGTCGATCCGCCCCTTCTTAACCAATAAGATTTTACTTAATATGTTATAACTATTACGTAGAGGACCTAGCAAACAAATTAAGTTATGTTTTGAATATGAACTAATTTAATTTGCATTTTCGATAATCATGATAATATTTGTGTCAGTAAGATAGTGCAGAAGACCTTGCTGATGAATTAAGTTGTATCATGAATATTAAGATGTTTGCATTGTATTGTATCACAAATATTATTACATTGTTGAAATTTGCATTGTATGATCTTTTTTTTTTTAATTATCATTAGTGGATTCACCACTAATTACAATTTGTGTTGTTTACTTATTTTCAGGTCAATATTTGAGTAACATAACGCAGATAGAACACATATATATTAATGTCAGTTCTGGTCTGCTTTAGGTCATTTAGTATAAGAAATATAATGTCTTCCAGAACATATTTCAGTTGAAATTATAATTCAAATAAATATCATAATAAATAAACGGTAACACATTTTTTTTTCACAAAATGTTGAGAAGTTAGCACCAGGTAAAAGGTTTAACATGATCAGAATTAAAGCCTTTGGTTCTGTCTGGAACAATAATCGGTCCAATATAGATTATAGAAGGATTTTCAAATTATTAGAAATCTTAGGCATGATGCGACATTGTGTCACTTGCAAGGGCCATTATCATAGTCAAGTAGTGCCAAGGTCACAGTTAAAGATTTTAAGTATTAGGTCATGTCAAGAGCATAATTATACCCCCGTCTACAAAGTAGAAGGGTGTTTACTGGAATCAACGGGGGCGTCTGTCTGTTTGTCCGTGGACACAAACTTTTCCGACTTTTACTCAATACACTTTTCAATCTACAACATTCAAACGTGCATGCATTGTTCCTTATGATATTAATTTTTGCATTTGAAATTTTTATCACCCTACATACAAAATGAAAAAGTTATGACCCTTTTTAGCTCACCTGTGCACAATGCGCTCAGGGTGAGCTTCTGGGATCGCCTTTTGTCCGTCGGGCGACGTCCGTCGTCCTTAAACTTTTCATTCAAACGACATCTCCTCCTAAATCGTTGGGCCAATTTTCACGAAACTTCACAGGAATGATCCTTGAGTGACCCTGTTTCAAAGTTGTTGAAATCGTTTTGGTCCGCTCCATATGTAGGTCACCAGTCAAAAATAGATTTAAAAAATGAAAACTTCAAAAATCTTCTGCTCTGAAACCGCAAGTCTCAGAGGTTTAATATTTGGTGTGTAACACCATATAGTTGTCCTCAACAAAGTTTGTTCAAATCATGTCGGGGTCAAAACGGCACTTACAGTGACAGTACTTCTTTTTATCTTATCATTATGAAACTTTATGGAAGTGTAAAAAGGCTTAAATGGAAATGTTCGGCATATGACTGTACTCTTATTTGATGAGACTTATGTCTTGCCAGGCGGCCACTATGATTCTGTGTGTCTTAGTTATATAAACAAATTGTTCTCAGTTGCCCACCATGAAGAGTGTTCCCAGTTCTGCTGCTTGTCCTATTCTAACAAAGAAAGATGTAGACATGGACAAAGAACAGATAGGCAGTCCTCAAGAGATATACAGTTCGCCACAGATAGACAGTTCTTCACATGTTGTCAATTTTGTAAGTTTTTACGACCTCACTTTAGAGGGGGTGGGGTACAGATTTGCCCTGGTCCGTCCGACTGATTTTTTGTCGTGCGTAACTAGAAAAATATTTTGGCCAGATGGATGAAACTGTAATCAAATATTAATTACCATATGAACTTGTGTACCTGGGTATTTGGTGTGTTTTTGCTGACATCAGCAGAGTTATTGCCCACTATTACTAAAAAGAATGACATTTTGGACTTGTGTCATGCGTAAATAAAAAAGTAATGCTGCAAAAGCGATTAAATTTTACAAATATCAACAAAGTGAAACTCCAGTTGCATCAGCAGGAGATCATTCTTATCATCACTAAAAGGTCCTTTATTTGAGGCAAGTGAACATTAAATCGGCATGTGAACTTGTGTACCTAGGTATTTTGGTTTAGTTTTTTTCTGACATCAGTAGAGTAATGGCCAAATCATGTGTATTGTATCCCTGTATACTGGCACCCGCTGTGGTCACAGTGCAGCGATCATTATCAATGATTAATACAGACATATAGAGGAAACAGTTAATAGGGAGTTGCAATGTCTTTAAATACTTCTTAATATTTCTAAGATAGTTCATTTGTAGAGCTCTGAAACTGATGCCCTGTGTGAGGGAACGAAGTACATGTAATGCGCTTTTTGAACGCCGTGATATTAACTGATTTATAGAATCAAACGCGCACTTAGGTGCTTAATTTGCGGTTTTCCTTATTGAAATGTAATTATAAAAAGCGTTTTATGACAATATGGGTGTATGCACATAACACGATGATTCCATTTATCATTGACACAATACGGGACCTCATAATTGCGCATGCGCAATATGATACATAAATTCCCCCCGTATCATGTAATTACAGTTAGTGGGTCGTATAGACAAAAAGGGATTTAATACTGAAATAATCGCCGGATCAATACGAAAAAATATCAGTATCAGTATCAGTGTTGTAAATGAATGCATCTGTATTGATCAAGACCAACAAAAAAATAATCACCGTTTTTTAAATGCTAATTTTGATCGGGTGGCGGATTTAGGACAGTGGCAGAAATAGGCACTGCACCAGTACCGCTATTTATCTTTACTTCTTTTTTGATGATTAACTTCGATGAATGGTGACGACATACATTAAAACAAAATTTCAAATCAAATTAAATTTTAAAAAAGTAGTCCCATCTGAGAAAATATTGGGAATTATTTTCCCAATAATTTTCAATATTTCATTACTTAGCATTACATAAAATATATATTGGCAACAAATTGATATTTATAATTATGAACACAATAGTCATTACATCCAAAATACTAAAAAATTCATAGTTAGCAAGGTAAGTTTAGTATGCAAGCTAAGTTTTGTCATCTTGCGTTTTCAATGTTGTATCAAACTTCACACAGCATCGAGCTACAAGACACACTGCTACTTAAAGTCTGTTATAACTATAAAAATATTGGGTTATTTCAGTAACACTAGTTGATATTAACTTGGTACAATTAAAATACACAAATTATAACAATATGCCTATTTATTGGGAATTGTTAAATCAACTCCACTGATGCGTGAATGCATGTGCAGAAACAACCATTCCTCTTTAAGAAGACTTCAGAAATGATTGCATTAAAGAACTGTTATTTTCAAGTAGGAACTGGTAATAAATGGGCACTTGATACGGGAAGAATATAAATATTGTAGAGAATACAGAGAAAATATTTTGTTGTTTTCAGGATCTGACGAGGACCAACGTTTCTGTCTGTCAGCCAGTGACAGAAAGAGTAAATGTGAGCACGTCTGAAATTGAGAATGATATTTCAGAGGCACAAAGTATCCAGTCCCAAGACAATCAATCCTCTCATGGTTTGTATCAAACTGAACTAACTCGAAAAGTACATTTGATCACAAAACTTGGTTTACATATAAAAAGTGATTATGCATGAACCTTAATTTCTCCACAGTCAAATGTCTGGTGAATGGTACTTAAATAGACTTACAATAAATACTGCATTAACTTGAAAAGTACTTCAGATATAATAATGAAACTAGGAATTCATATATGCATAGTAATGTGATGTTTAATATGTGCAACATTTCTTAACCAGAGGTCAAACGTGTGAATGTTAAAAAAAAATAATCTAAATACTGCAGTGACAAATGGACATTGGATTTGATTATGAAACATTTCATGTGTACAGATAAAGAGCAAATTGAAAGTAATGGACATTTGGATAGGAGTTTTCACCGGTAAGGGGACCGCTGTATTCCATCCTGTCAAAGCCTTGTTGAATTTTTCTTTTAATGTTTTGGTTTGACTTTTAAGGACGCAACTCGTGTGTGCGGTTAGGAAGAAGGAGAGCAGCATTAAAATGCCGTCAGTTTATAGCTGCATCCCTTCAGGTATTTCATACAAAAATCATTGATTAATTATGTATGACTTATTTCGATAAAATCAACAAATGGCCAGGGTAGCTCAGTTGGTAGAGCGCTGGACTACAAATCCGAGGATCGCGGGTTCGATTCCCGGCCCGGCCACATAACTTGTGTGGGGATTGGTCATGAAATTCTTTCTACGGCCATTCTCCCCCTACCTCTGATTCAAGTAGTTGTATGTGCACTTAGTACTGGTAAACCAGCTAACCCAGGAAAAGTGTGAGTTGGTTAACTGACTGCCGTGATATGCTGAAAATGTGTTGAAAACAGCGAAAATTTGAAAAAAAAATCCAACCGACAGCTATTTCGGATAAAAATTTGTCTTTTTAAATACAATGTTGTTATTTCGACATGAATTGAAAATTTTTAAAAACTTTCACAAAATATTTTACCTATATGAGAAGATGTTTTGTGCACAATAACCACTTGGCTACCATCCAGGTAATACTTTGACATCAAAGCTAGAAATGCAGCACTTTTTGTTAAACTTGTGCATAATTATGTGTCAACACAGTTTGTGGGGTTATTAATCAAATACAGTGATAAATTTAGTAAATATTTTCATGGTGAAACTAACCAACTTATATAAAATAATGTTCTATATTCTTGAGCATAAAACATATAATTCAAAACATTCTTAGATTTTTCTTTCTTATTGTCATTAAACATACAGTTATACAAGTGAAATGATTGCGAATAATGTCCATGATATTCGATTGATGAGTGATAACAATATTTACCGTGTTTTTCCCTTTTCTGATAAGTGTCAAGGTGGTGTTAACCTATTATTAAGCATGGGCAAGATGGAAAATATTCTGTTTAATATAAATTTCACCAATGTTAAAAACTAACTGATCCTTGATGTCAATTTATTTATTGTTGCATATATTGTATTTCAGAAGTGCATGCTGATTGATTGAAATATGTCGTTTTTATTCAGAGGGGAATGCCTACAACTACATCAGAGTATAGTGCTAGGTGAGTTACAGTTAATGTTGAGTTAATTTTTATGCTCCTCGATGCTCGTAAAGCATATTGTCACTCTTTGTCCGTCCGTCCATATTCTAATTTCACTGCAATTTAGTTTGTCTGGATGTGAAACCTTTCTCCAATGATTTCATCCATCATACTCTTCATTGATCAATCCGTCCATTTATGCGTGATCTCCGGAACCAGTGACCCAAATATGATTATGATACCCCGGCAAACGAAGTTTGACAGGGAGTATATACGACAGTGACAAAGCACAAGTTGTACATTGATAAGAAATATATTCCAGGGAAACTTGTCTCTGTGCAAGACCTTAGAAGCTAATAACCTGATGTCAAAGAAACTTATATACACCTTCACTACCAACGAGACAAGTGCATATTTTGCATTATTCCAGTATGATGATTTTTCAGAATGTACATGACCTTTCATTAAAATTGCCTTTTCTTGCGTGTACACTAAATAACTTTTCCGTGGATTAACAGATTATCAGAGATTGTTACATATTGGTCAAAAGGCAAAATTGTCATTGCTTAACATTATTGCTAATGTGAATGCTGTTCTAGACTATATTTTATTTATTGTACTGTAAACTGTTTATAAGCTGCTCTCTGGATACATGAACGTGTTTGATTGACAATTGTTTTATTCTTTTAGATACAACATAAACATTTTTGTCAGGCAAAATATAAAAAAGTATAGTATACAAAAATTTAACAATAATACAACAATAATGAGCAATCGTAAACATTAACATCATTTTGTCTTACTATACTATACATTTTCAGGAAAATGACAGTTGAATTGAAAAGCTTGATAAACCAAATGATCGGCCCGGTCCCGGAACTGTTCGGTTTAGACATGTTTCAGTGTATAGCTGTAAAGAAAACTTTTAACATTTTATTGTCATGATTTCACAATAATTTTACGGAAATGTTGACTTAGTGACCCACTACAAAAGATGTTAAAATTCATTTTAAAAAACATGTCCACCAGGGGCTGGGCTGTTTTCCTTATATATGGCTATATAGAAAATCTCAGAAGCTATATTGAAATAAACGGTCGCCTTGGATCGGTAAGTTAGACTGCATGTGACTTTGCATATGACTTGGACAGTCTTGTCTGCAACTTCACAGAAATATTGCTGGTATGATTCTAAACTTAATTTTCTTAAAACAAGTTTGATTCATGCAAAACATGATTGCCTATGTGGAAAAAATGTATTTCTTATGGGTAACTTTGAAAATATTCTTGCCATAGACCTATTGCAAGTTAACTTCGGAACCATTAACTGTTTCTATAGAGTAAGTCGAGCGTCAGCACCTTGAGCCTGTTGCTCATGTTCACTGATGTCAGTGTCATAACCAAGCATGGATGATAGTAATTTGGTTGTGTTTCACATTTAAAGATCATGATTTTCGTTATGGGAGCATCTATGTCTGTGATGCATATAGTTTGCTTATTTTTTTTTTTTTTTTTTTTTTTTTTTTTTTTTCAAAATTATACCTTTATTTCATGTAAGTGCACACACATAAAGTAGACATCATAAGGTAAATAAAGTACGCTTTTTAGAGATGCACACATGCACAAGGAAGAAAAAACATAGGATTAAAGAATCAAATAATAAGTGTGGGAAGGGGGGAAGGGAAAGGTAACAGGTCTTGCTTTGACTTGGGTCTATTGAGCACTGGACATATGATATGTTTGGATAAAGTTTGTAGTTTGTAGAGGTTTTTTAGTATTTAGGAACGCATGGTGGATAAATGCAGGGCTATATTCGTGTAACACACATAGAAAATGTATTATTGAGTAAGGTTGAACTGTTATGGAAAGCGTTTCTACAAAACAAGCACGTATATGTATAGAGAAAAAAAACGTACGTAAATACTCTAGATAGTGCTATGAAGTGTTTTCAGTCAACTGCAAAAAGAGGTGGTTCTGTGATACATTGACATTCAAAATATCTTTCCAAGCAACTAAACTGTCAACTTTCTTTTCATATGTTGCTACATCTTTAAGACTGTCATATTGTGATTTCATAAAGTGTCTTCCATTTTCAACCGTTGGTTGTGTTGAAGACATCTTGCATTTATACAGATAAAACTTGGCATAAATAAAAGCATTGTTGACAGCATCACTATTCTTTTCTATATATCCCAGAAGAAAAGTATATATGTTACAAAATGGAAACAACTGTTTGGGGAACAGGTTTTCAATAATAATTTTTGAAATAGGACATTCCCAGAAAAAATGTTCAATCGTTTCCTCACAACTTTTGCAAAAGGTACATTTGGGAGAATCATTCAGATTCATTTTAAAAAGTAGACTATTTGTTCCAAGTATTCTGTGTATAATTCTGTATTGAAACCATTGCATTTTCACATCTTCAGTTATAGAAAATGGTTCACGAAAAATATCCTTCCAAACATTGTCAGTAATTTCAATATTTAGTTTACCTGACCATTTTTGTTTTATTGGTAAGCATTTTTCGGTCTTATTTAATATTGTATACATTGGCTTTGCTCCGGAAACAGGCATAAATAGTGTTCTGTGTGAAGGAGGTATGAAAGGCCTTTGTATGTTTGCATACTGTTGGTAATTTCCTTCAACATTTAATTTCTTAAACATTGCAAAGATAGCCTTTTTAATACCGTTATACAAGAGGAAATCAATTTTAAGATTATAGTTTTCATTGATTATATGCATGTTTAAGAAGTCTCCATTATTAGCAAATAGGTCACATACATAGTGTAAGCCTGCCTTATACCAGGCTTTGAAAAATATACTTGTATTTCCTATGGAAAGGTTTTCATTATAAAACAGTGGCTGATGCAGAATATCTTTTGCATTAAAAGGCAATTGCTTTTGGAAATGTACCAGACTGAGTAAAACATCTTTCCAAAAGGGATTTGTAATCATATTTGATAATATTTTAGGATAATGATTTCCACAATTGAAAAGTTTGCTAAAATCAACATATATATTTGCTATACTCAGCCATTTCCCAGCTGTGCTGTAAGCGCGTTTAAGCCAAGTTAATTTCAAAGATTGGATAAAAGCTTCAATGTTTATCATTTTTAAGCCACCATCACAGTATTCGTTGGTTAAAACGCATAATTTGATTCTACTCTGCCCATTCCATATGTAGTTAGTAAAAATGGTATTTAAGTGTTTAATAAAAGAATGTGGTGGGTTTGGAAGTGATATAAACAAGTGGTTGAACAAAGAAAGTTTGCTTATTTTAGCCATATAGCGGATGAACTTTTGCAGGCGAAATAGCATTGTTCCTGAGGTAATCGAGGTTGTTGATAGTGAAGATGAACAGTTGATGACAGCTTTCACTCAGGATACAGATTCTCCGTCCAGGTAAAGTGATAGATTGGTTGAATAATTGTTTTCCGTTTTAGCTCTCCTGTGCACAACGAGATCATGGTGAGCTTTCGCGATCGTCTTTTGTCCATCATGCGTATTCCATAAACTCTTTATTCAAACAAAATATCCTCCTATACCGTTGGGTAGATTTTAACGAAATTTTACAGGTATGATCCTTGTGTGACCCTCTTTCAAACTTGTTCAAATTGTTTGGGTCCACTGCTTGCCCTGAACCGCTGGCATAATTTAACGAAACTTCACATGAATATTCCATTTGTGGTCATCTATGAGAATTATTCAAATCGTTCCGGTTCATTGAATAATTAGGTCAGGGGGCCCAAAATTGGGTTTTAAAAGTGACAACTTCAAAATCGTCTCCTCTGAAACCGCATAGCCCAGAGGTTTGGTATTTGGCATGTAACATTGTATGGTGCTCCCCTACCAAGTTTGTTCAAATAATGACACTGGGATCAAAATTTGCCCCGCCCTTTGGCACGAAAAATCGTATGGTGGTCCTCTACCTAGTTTGTTAAAATCATGCCCCTTGGGTCAAATTTGGCCCGCCCTGGGGGTTACTTGTTTCCCTTATATGTATATAGTGAAAGTTTTAAAACTCTTCTTCAACAAGTAAAGCTGCATTAAAGCCTAGATATTTGGTCTTAAGCATCATGTTATGGCCCTGTACAAAGTTTGTTCAAATTATGCCCCTGGGATTAAAACTGGCAGAAACCCAAGAGGTCACATTGTATATATAGACTTTAATAGAAAAGTGACTAAAAATCTCGTCCTCTGAAACCACAAGGCCCAGAGGTTTGGTATTCGGTATGTAACATCATATAGTGGTCTTCTACCAAATGTATTCAAATCTTGACTATGTGGTTAAATTGGCCCTGCCCTGCTTGTAACTTGTTTTCCTTTTTAATGCCCCCTTTCGACGAAGGCGGCATATAGCAGTCGCACTGTCCGTCTGTGCGTCTGTCCGGATGTCCGTCAGAAAATTCCTGTCTCAGACATTACTTTGCGATATATTGATGGATTTTAAAATAACTTGGCACAAATATGAACCATCATAAGACGACGTGTCGCGTGTAACACCCGACTCCCTACCTCAAGGTCAAGGTCGCACTTAGAAGTCAAAGGTCATATTTGGCCATAAAACAGCTTGAAAATTCCTGTCTCAGCCATAACTTTGCCATATATTGATTGATTTTAAAATAACTTGGCACAAATGTAAACCATCATAAGACGACGTGTCGCGTGTAACACCCGTCTCTCTACCAGAAAGGTCCAGGTCACACTTAGAGGTCAAAGGTCAAATTTGAAAATTCCGGTCTCAGCCATAACTCTGCCATATATTGATTGATTTTAAAATAACTTTGCACAAATGTAAACCGTCATAAGACGACGTGTCACGTGTAACACCCGTCTCCCTACTGAAAAGGTCAAGGTCACACTTAGAGGTTAAGGTCAAATTAGAAAACAAAAGTGGAATCTGGGGGCATCTGTGTCCTACGGACACATGTCTTGTTGTACATGGTGAAAATTAAAAAAAATCTTCTCCCAGCTAAGATCACTCTAATATTATAATGTGAATTCAGGTGAGCGATTCAGGGCCATCATGGTCCTCGTGTATTAGGAAGTTATGCCCTTTTGATTAAAATATGACAATTTCTAAGTATTTTGTGTTTCCCTGTGAGATCACAAGAAATAATAATCAGAATTTGATAAAACTTTATATGCAGCATCCAATTAGGTTGGACATGCGCATATAATCCTGTTGTTCTGGTCCAGTGATTTGTCAGTGATTTAATAATATGGCAGTTTCATTGCAGTGCAAGATTTCTGAAACGTATATGCCATTATCAATGACATTTCTAGATAGCTTGCATACCAATTGGTCATGCATATATTGTCAGGTTTTGCTTGTTCTTTGTTTTTTCAGGGAGTTATTGCTCTTTGAGTATTAATTGGCTTATTTTCCTTTCCCATTCTTGCAATCAACAAATCCATTGACAACCACATTATCGACGAGCATCCATCAGTTTTACTGAAACGCTTGTTTTCCAGAAATTACACACAGGCACCTCAGCTGTATGAACTCCTGAAGGAATTCCAAAAGAAAGTAAATGAAGATCGAAAACAGGAAATAGTAATTTCTAGAAAAAATGTCTTGGAAAGTACATTCAGAGCTCTTCGTAGAAAGTTTGATCCTACCTGCCGGCTGTACGTCAAATTCAGCGGGGAAATGGGCCTTGACCATGGAGGACCAAGTAGGGAGTTCTTTCGGTTAGTTAATTTTTTTTATGCTCCCCTACGAATTTTGAAGACAGTACATGTATATAGTCTTTTTGTTCCCCTCCTATGAAGTAGAGTGGGTTATACTGGAATCACCATGTAATTCTGTCTGTGCGTAGACACAAACGTGTTCGAGTACGTTCAACTACACTTTTCAATATATGAGTTTTAAACTTGCATGCATTGTTCCTTGTGATATGAAGTTGTGCATGTGTGATTTACCACATCCTACATTAAAACAATGATGTCCCTTTTTAGCTGGACTATTCATCTTGCGCAACTACCATGTGGCTAACTTTTAGTCAAGGTCAAACTTTGAGGTCAAAGGTCAAAATACAGCGCTTTATTGTCAATATTGGGCTTGTCTGGGCTGTAACTTCCCCATGATCTGAATTTAAAATTACTTGTGTCGCACACAAGAACCATGTGGCTACCTTCAAGGTCAAACTACATCAGATTTTTTTATAAATAAGGCTTGTTTACTCTATAATTTAACCATGTATTTAAGTATTTGAAAAAGACATGGCACAAATTTTAAACTATAAGAGATGGTTTTTGGTGCACAAGAACCACATGGCTACCTTGAAGGTTATACCTGGAGATCTAAAATAAAATGATTGTCAAGGCTGTATGTCAGTGTCAAAGCGGTATGTGGGGGTAATAATCACTTTCAGTGATAGCTCTAGTTATTATTTGTTTCGTGTTTCTTACCCCTCAATCTACAAATTTGACCTCATACTGACTATCTTTCCCTTGAAGAACGTTTTACTAGTGTGTTTTTTTTCTGAACAAATTGTTTAAACCTACTGCGGAATGGTACGGTAAAATAATGGTACATACATGTATTCAATAATTAAACATAAACTTGAATAAAAATGTTACCAATTTTCCAAAAAAATCAATAGAGGACTGCCATAGTTATTGCATAAGACATTTGGGTCTAGCTGTAAGTTTATGTGTGCATCATTTACATTCACTTCCTTTGTAGTATAAACAAAAATTGCCAATTGGTTAGTTATATCTTTTGTGAAATGTATCTCTTAGTTTTACAGACATGATATGGGTATTTGTTTTGTTTCGCTTCAGGCTGATTCTTCAAGAGCTTAGCAACTCATCACTCTTTGAAGGCACTGATGGTTGTAAATATTTTACCCATGACTTGCAAAAACTTGAGCAGATGTCCTACTTCATGGCTGGTAAAATGACAGCCATGTCGATATTGCATGATGGTCCTGGTCTTTGTTTCCTTGAAGAAAATTTGGCAAGGCTGATGCTTGACATGGAAACAAACATGAAAGACTTCAATGTGGTCTTGCTAATTGATCCAGAACAGAAGGAGATTTTAAAGCAGGTTTAAATACATTTAATTAATAGTGTCAAACATAATGAAATAGTATTGGTTTAAAATGAATGTAATGTAATGTTACAATGATAAAAGAGCATCATATAATATTGTTGTGAAATTCCATTTTTTTGTGTTAATTCCAGTGGTGTGTTAATAAAAAGAATTCAACAAATATTATCGACACAAAAAGCCCCCCTTGAGCAATTATAGATTTAGCAAGCCCTGGTAGGCCAGGGTAAAATTAAAAGCCTCATGCACCTTTTGAGAAACTTACAATATAATATAAACATGAGTTTATTTTAAATTACCTCTTATTTTATGCTTTGTGGTGGTTTATAGAGAAATACTAGTGGTTTAAAACTTGTAATTCAATGTTTTTAAAACAGTGAAAATTATTGATAATTTTCAGTGTTTCACTCTGAAATAACAACATTATTTTGATGTCATGACGTTTTTGTTTCTGCTAAATTCTAAAGTTTAACCCTTTTAAAATGTCAACAAAGGTTGAGAAGCTTTAAATAAAAAGAAAATTTTTTGGTTTTTGTAGATTATTGATTTTTCATAGAAAATAAATATGTTCACTCCAGGCTGCGCCACTATTGAACATATGAATTTTTTCCTGATCACTCATGATTTATAAGCAATAATCTACCGAAACAAACAAAAATCTTATATATTGGAATCGATTTAATTGTTGATGTAGCTCTCACAATAGCGGTTCGGTGTATGTTCTTGGGTCCTTCATCTTGTCCTGATGTTAAATTCATCATTTATTGTACAATTTTTAAAATAACATGCCACAACTGATCATGGCGTGTTGCTGCAATAGCTGTTTCCACAGCTGAAAAGTCAATGAAACACTATAGGTCAAAGTTCAAATATGGACATTAAAGAGTCTGTCCGGACTTCAAATTATCAGAAGATTTTAAATGACATTGCCACAAATATTCACTATGTTGACATAGTGTGCAACACCTATTCCCCTAGCTCAAAGGTCAATGTCACAGTCAAGTTGTCATCTGTTTACCTTTCTTATTTTCAGCTAAAAGCGGCAGATGACTTTGCTAAAAGAGATAAATTCTTATCCCAACATGGAGACTGGCTCATTAGCCATGGGTATACATCTGCATGGAACATACAATTGGAAGATCGAGACAAGATCCTCGAAGTCTTGGTGAAGCACTTCATCTTCTACAGGTAAATAAGACTTATCTCAAAATGCCTCTATTTCAAACAAATTGCTACGAAATTGTAAGGATTTTCGGGGTTTTGTGGAATTAGGCATACTTTCTTTTCTTTGTTGTAGCACTTTCATTATTAAATTGTTGGCTGCAAATGACATATTCATAGTTGTCAGTTAGTATGTTAGCCACTTGATTGACAGTCAACATGTCATTTCTCTGACACAATATTGTTGCACCTCTGACATTATTTGTCTTCCAGTTGTTTGACAACCCTAAAGTTGTTATCATGACTTTCACTATGTGAACACCAGACTATGCCAAATGGATAAAAGTATCTATTCAATACTTGTATTATGTTAATATTACTTTGGGGTCAATATTGGCATTTGCAATAAAAGATAATTACTTTTAAAATTGGTATTTCAATACCCACTTTAAAAGTAATTATGTCAACATTTAATTTGCTCCTTCTTTAAACAACATAATTGAGCGACGGATATAAACTGAAAATAAAAGAAGACTAACAGTTAAATGTATCATAATTAAATGTTTTTGGAACAAAATTCATAACAATTTTATTCCTAGCATTAGACTGATAATGACACGATTAATAGCATTTTGAGAAGTGCAAAATGTGTACTTGTCTTGTATGAACACATCTTAACAAAACACCACATGTTGGGGATCTCCCAACAGTGTACATGTCCAATGTACATGATAGAGTTTTCGACTGGTATACAAAAGTCTTTTAATGTTGTCAACCTCTAATACGAGGTTTGTCTGATGACGACTCTTCCTAACGTTTATTCTAGTATGTTTTTCATCCATGTTTTATTTTAATTTCCTAATTTTTGATGAAATTATGATTTGAAAGCTGTACATAGGTGTTTTAAGCTGTTTTTATATCAAAGGAGAAACTCAGGTTTATAATGCTGGAAAGCCATATATTCTGGACCACTAATATAAATGTTTATATATGTTTATTTTTATGCCCCCGAAGGGAGGCATATAGTAATCGCATCGTCCGTCCCGCTTCTTGCGCGGGGTATAAGTCAGGAAGTATTTAAGTGATTCAAATCACACTTCATATCATGAAATAGGGCTTTTAAGGTAAGTGCATAGTACAAGAACCATAACCCTCTTCAGGATTTAAGGAGTTATTGCCCTTTAGTCATTTTTTCTTGTGCAGAGCATAACTCCCTTAGTATCGAAGGTATTTAAATAGAACTTTGTACATTTATAAAGGACATTGAGAGGTGGTGCAGAGTACAAGAACCAGAACTCTCTTATCGGTATTTTTGGATTTATTGCCCTTTGCTTATTTTTTGTATATTTCATTTATTGTGTGAAGCATAACTCTGCAAGTATTGAAGGTATTCAAATGAAACTTAATCTAATGAAAGATGGTTTTAAGAAAAAAGGCCAAGTTGAAGGACCATAACTCTCTTCAGTATTTGCAGAGTTATTGCCCTTTATCAATTTTTCATGTCACAAGCATACATTCATAAGTATTGGAGAGATTAAAATAAAAACTTCATATATTGATAAAGGAAATTTTGAGAGGAAGTGCAAGAACCATAACTATTTACTAGTATTTTTGATGTTATTGCTCTTTGCTTATTTTGTGTCCAAAACATAACTACATACTGTAATTTGCTTCTGAAAAGCATAACTCGAAAAGTATTGAATGGATTCAAATGAAACATCGTATATATTTATTATTATTAATTTAGAGTTATTTCCCTTCGTTAATTTTCTTGTGCACTGTATAATTCTATTACAATTTAAGATATTAAGACGAAAGTTCGTAGATCTATAGAGAACATTGGGGGTAAGTGCAGAGTGCAAGAACTATAACTCTAAAGTGTTTTTGGAGTTATTACCCTTTGTATATTTCTTGTGCAGTGCCCAATTACATAGTGTAATTTTCTTGTGCAGATCATAACTCATAAAGTATCAAGGGATTCAAATGAAACTACATATCATGAAATAAGACTTTGAGAGGGAGTGCGAAGAATAAGAAAAATAACCCTTTCTTTGATATTTATGGAATTATTGCCCTTTGATTAATTTTCTTGTGCAAAGCATAAATATTAGTATAGAATTGATTGTAATGAAAATTCATATATCAATAGATGACATTGAGATTTCTGTTTCTCAATAAAACTAAAACTTGTCTCTTTTCCCCAAATTTGAAGGTCAATAACACACTTTTGGGTCAAATCAATACTTCGGGGCATTCGGCACTTACAGTGTTCTTTGATTGCATTTCCCAATCTAATAGTTTCTTGTAGAACATGTTGAATAGCAGCATTTTGTAACGTTTATTCTTAATGTAGGACAACTGCTGAATCCTGTCAATTTGAGAGGGGCATGGATGAAGTCTGTGGACTGTTCAGCATGATGAAGGCAAATGCCGATGTGTGCCTTCCCTTTTTGTCCAGGAAACCAGCTCCATTGGAAAAGGAGCAGTTCATGGAGTTATTTACGACCAATTGGACAGAACGAGGATCAAATAAAAGAAATCAAGAGGAGGATACAATCTACTCATGGGAAATTTTCCTACAGGATATTCAAGGTACAGTTATACAAGACACTGTTAATGTGCGGTTACATATGTAAACTCAGATAATTATATATTAATTTGGACTTGATTGCATCATTTTGATATGTCCGTGCGTCCATTGGCATGTGTCCTGCTGTGTGCGGTGTTAACTTAAAGCTCGTTACCACTATAGAGGCCACATATTTCGCCCAATCTTGATGAAAATTGGTCAGAATGTTTATCTTAATATCTAGGCCTAGTTCGAATTTGAGTCACGTGGGGATCAAACACTACGTCATACGGTTAAATCGGAGAAAAACATTGTTTCCACTCTTGAAGCCACAGTTATGACTAAACTTGATGAAACTTGGTCAGAATGTTTATTTTGCCAATATTTAGGAAAAGTTCAAATTTGGGTCAAAAACTAGGTCAACAGGTCAAATCTTTGAAAAACCTTATTGCCACTCTAGAAGCCACATTTATGATAATCTTGATGAAACTTGGTTTCAAAGGCAAAGTTTGAATTCCGATCAAGTGCAGTCAACGTCTAGGTCACCAGATCAAAACTTAGAAAAAACTTGTTACCACTCTAGAAGCGACATTTATAATTTAATCTTGATGGTCAGAATATTTATCTTGACAATATCTTGGCCAAGTTCAAGTTGGGGTCGGATTGGGTTAAAAACTAAGTCACCATGTCAAATCTTTTCAGAACCTTATAAAAACTCTAAATGCCTAATTTGTGACCTAATAAAGATGAAATTAAGTCAGAATGTTTATCTATTTACAATATCTAGGCCAAGTTTAAAACTAGGTCTTGTGCAAGGCACCAGGTCTAATCTTCGATAATTGTACCTTTAACTCATGTGAGCGCTTAAAATCATTGCCCTCTTGTTCTTTAGCCTGCTTGTTGTAACTCGATATAGCTGTCACATTGATTGAGTGCATGTGTGTGCATGCATTGTCCCAGCTTGACTGGACTGTTATATTATCATTTATCATGCAATTTTAAACCAACTTACCACAAATGTACATCATGTGGAGACGTGTCGCGGGTAAGACCCATATCCGTAGCTCAATAGTCATATGTACAAGCGGTCAAATTTGGGCAAAATGCAGCTTGTACGGACTGTAATTGTATCATTCATTCAACAATTTTAAAATAACTTACCACAAATGTTCGCCATGAAGAGACGGTGTGTTATGTGTAAGCCCACTCATCAAAGGTAAAGGTCACACTTTTGGGTCAAGGGTCAAATTTTGGCATAAAACAGTTGTAGTGACTTTAACTTTATCATTCATTTACCAAAAAAAAATTACTGCCACAAATGTTTACCATGTGGACACAGCATTTAAGACCCATGTCCCTGGCTCAAAAGGTCACAGTCAAATTTGGGCATCATACAGCTAGTTTGGACTGTAACTTTGACCTTATTCAGGGATTTTTCCATAGCTTGACTAAAAATACTAGCTTCCTACAAATTTTGAAAACTGTTACTTCAATATTAATCAGTCAATTTTAAATTAACTTGCCACAAATGTTCACTATTTGGTAACACATTGTTGCGTGAAAGGCCTGTATCCCTGGCTCATAGATCAAGGTTATTTTTAAAGGTCAATGGTCATAATATGGGCATGATAAAGCTTTTGCAGACTGTTCTGTCATCATTCAAACAGCAAGTTTAAAATAACATGCCTCACATGTTTATCCTGTTGTGCGCAATACCTGTGTCTCAATCGCAAAAGTCAAGTTCACACTCATTTTTAAATTAATTACAATATGACTGTTTTTTTTTTACAACGGGCTAGCCACGTTGCTGTAATGACACTCGTTAATGAATTGGTTTCTCAGGAGTTTTCTAATTTTGTTACAGATAAGGCAGTCGATGTATCGTTTGAGGAACTGCTTGTCTTCATAACTGGGGCAGATCAAATCCCTCCGTGTGGATTCTCAAAGAAAATTGATATAGATTTTTATGATGATGAAAAACGACTTCCCTTCACATCAACATGCGGTTTGACGATATCTCTTCCAAGAGGAAGATCAAATCCAGATCAGTTGAATCCCTCATGCGAAAATCTGTAAAGGAGTCGTATGGATTCGGAAAAATGTGATTTAACTCCCTGTCACAGTCATGATGATGTTTGTTTGATTCTTATGCCCCTGGCATGATAATGGCGGAAGGGCATATAGTGTTACCCCTGTCCGTGTGTGTGTGTGTGTTGTGCATGATGGGATTTGTAAACAACTTTGCACAAATGATCATCATGTCAAGACGATGTGTCATGTGCAAATCTATGTTGCTAGCTTAAAGGTCAATGTCACAATGACGTGAATGATTTGGAAGTTTGAAAGGTAAACTAAAAGAAACTTTTCATCCACAACTTGGTCTTGTATTTGTAAGGTTTTTAATTCGATCAATTTTGTTCATGAGAAATGTTGCATGTTTCACTCAAATTAATAAACATTATCATAGAATACCAAAAATTTGCATGCACTTGCTTGTACTTCTATACATTCTGTGTGTGTGTGTGTTCATGCATCTTGTCTGGTATGTCGTTTCATCCTTTATCAGGCATGTTAATGGTAATAGAGATAGGCGACGCACCATTATTTTTGTCTTTTCAAACGTGTCGTGGGTAGTTCAATGTTTAGTTTTGACAATTATTTTACAATCAATATTTTTGTTAGTTTATGTATTTATGTATGCGATTATTTCTGTGTGTTTATTGATGTTTGTGAAATAAGGGGAGGCTTTTTTGTTTGATTATTCAGTAAAAAGTTCAAGCTAGTATACTCGCATATTAGTCTGCATCTGCGTAATGGTGTGGTTAAAGTTTGTGTGCAACGACTACATAATTCTGTCTATTTCTATTTTAGATATTCAATTTAAACTTAACAACTGTGTTCAGGGTCATTAAACCCCCCCCCCAGGGTTTCCCCCCCCAATGGGTTTTCCCCAGGAAAGTTTGAAGGGATGTCGGGTCCATTCGGGGTGGGCTTGGGAGGGGCTCCCCCTCCCGATGGAATTATAAAATTTTACGTTTGAACACCTTTATGGTGAAATCTGGGGTATACTTAACGGTGTTTGTACGCTATTTGTTTTACTATATTGCAAAACAAAAAATGAACAATTAACGAATGATTGACATCATTTTTGGTCCAGAAATAAATACTTTCTTATTATTAAAAAAAAAACAAATAACAAATGATAATGACCTTCAAACATCCATTCGCCAGTTAATACACTTCGCTTACTACAACAGGACATATTAAACGGAAATTTCTCTGGCTTTGCTTATTCCATTGAGATTGTGAATCTTCTGTCAATTTGTAAATTGAAAAAAAATGCAAATTTTGCTAAAACAAATAAGTATTCAAACTTTCAAGGTGAGGTAATAATACATTACACATAACAACAGTTAAACCATGTATTGCTGTCGATATTTGTGTAAACTTAACTGTTTCAAATAAAAAAGATAAATACAGTGTATAAGTTATAATATGTTGTAGGCAGTTGTGTGTGAAAAAATGCTTCAAACAATTGAGAGAACGGGACGGACAAAGCGGATAATATGTCAATAAATGTTCTAGTGTCGGTGCATTTGTGGAACAGGCTGGGTAACCCGTTAAATCGTTTTACGGCCAAACGTAAGTTTAATTTTTTTTGTAACGAGACATTGTGTTTGTATATGATCAAGCTGGAACATGTTTCATTCAATTATTCATATTATCAAAACATCTTTATCAGAATATTATATAAAAACATATATTGGAATAAAGCAATTCTATGCTGTGGAAAAGGACATCCCCTACATCGCATGTAATGCCCGCCTCCATACCTTAAAGGTCAAGGTCACACTAAAAGATCAAAGCTAAAATTTTAGCATTACACAACTAGTCCGGATTATAACCGTCATTCATCATGCAATTTTATAATCACTTAGCACGTATGTTCATCATGTGGTGACAACGTGTCGCGTGTAACTACCGTCTCCCTAGCTCAAAGGTCAAGGTCACAGAGGTCAAAGGTAATATTTGGGCAAAATACAGCTCGTAAAGGACTGCAACTTCACCTTTCATAATGTAAAGAACTGCAACTTCACCTTTCATAATACAAGTTTAAAATAACTTGCCACGAATACTCAATATCTGGAGACGCCGTGCCGCGACAATGTTCCTGGCTCAAAGGTCACACTTAGAGGTCAGAGTCAAATGTGTGTAGTATAGCTTGTCTAGAAGGCAACTTCATTATTCATCGTTCAATTTGTATACAACTTACCACAAATTTTCACCACGTGGAGATGGCGTGTCGCCTTTAATACCTGTCTCCCCAGCTCAAAGATCATTGTCGCACTTAAGAGGTGAAATATTAAATTTAGGTAGAATGCATCTTTTCCGGATTATTATTTCATCTTTTATCATGCAATGCTGAAATAATTTACCACAAATGTTCACCATATGAAGAAGGCGTCTCGCGCGCAAGTCGTGTGACCCTTGCGCAAAGGTCAAGGTCACATTTTGAGGCCAAATGTAAACTATGTGCATGATGCATTTTACTAAGTAATACTAGCACATAGGAAAATGTCGAGTGTCCAGCACCCGTTTGCGGTGCTCATTTTTCTGTCAAATATTGTAATCGCTTTACATAAAAATAATAAACGTATCTGCTTTATTTGTATTACGACTTATCAACTTTATTAGGGCACTTCTGAACAACCCGTGATTTCTTTGCTATAGCTGATCACTTAAGCAATCCATGACTTTCTGATTTTCATACCAACATGCGGCTTCTTTGGCAATGAGTGACGTCAAAAGCAACCACTGACTTCCAAAGAAACAGTGTATTTCATACGCTAGGAACTTTACTGTGATTTTCTTCCAAACCAAAGTCACCCTTAGCAATAACACAACTCCTAATAATGTTCTGATCTTTTATTAAAACTACCACTTGGTGCTTACAACAACTGTCAATATATTCATAAAAAATTTGCGTTTCACAAAATTACATAGTAATGCACAAGTAAACCGTGAACTACATGTACACATGATTTTAACTGATATATGAACAAGATTCGAGTCTCGAACTACACATCCACAATGTCTGTGTCTGTGTTACTACAAGGCTATCATTAAAGGACGAGTTGTGTAAGTTCTATACAGGTCACTTCCATTATCCGCATCAATCATGCTACGATTATAAACTGATTTATACGGAATATTCATGACGGTAAGGTTAAACATATAGCATAAAACGCCTTAAAAGACATTTTTTATATTTGAAGATATAATACCGTATAAGCCATCGGTAAGTCCCTTTAAGATATTAAAAATATTTGATAGTATTACACAATTTTGGTTCCAGTTTAACTTTTTTACATGTATGGTGGAGACAAACACTCTGATAAAGCATCCTCAATATATTAATATGGATTTAATTGTAAAAACAAGATTTTTAAACAAATTCGTATATATTGACCCCTTTAGAAATTTACTTGAATATAATGGATGGATAATTCTAAAACGTTAGGAAACTATGAATAATGCTATCATGTCACAAAACATCATGTCAGCATTTCTGGTTAAGATGGGGTCTCAGATAGTACATTTACATGCACATACTTTTAAGCCAGCGTCAATCATTTGAGTACCATGGAGATAATTATTATAAATACATTGATCAAGTTTCAACGGGTAGTAATTTATTTTATAATACTTGAAACAATACAAATTAAAGCATCACACCATTCCATTACGATTTAAAAGATTTAACATGTGTGGTTAATTTGTTTTATATCGGTTTGATCTTTATGTAATGTTTTTTATAGGAAAAATCGAATAAGCAATTAATTGAACAATGATTGCAATGAAAAAATCAACACAATGCAAACGCTGGGTTGAAGTATGTAGCGTTTTTTCTACAAGAACTCGCTATTTAAGATTACACCACTAAAGGTACACCATTTAAAATCAACACCATTTACACTAACACCGTTTTATTAACGTCAACATCACAAAATGCACTTCAAACTACATGTTGTTTACATAATTTGTTACTTCTGCGAACAGTTCTATAGCTTCGTCTTTGTTTGTTGGGGGATACCGTAGTTGCCTAACTTGCAAAATATGCTCGGCAAGAGTATTAAATTCGTCAGATACACCGCTTACCGGTGGAACGGAACAGAATAATTCCTGAACATCATTTAAACCATTCGGAACGGGGAGTTTGTAGTCCTTTCCACCTGACAATTCTGGCTGAAAGTACAGAACGTTCGGTTTTCCTGCAGGACACTCTGCATGACGCGAATGCCTAACACGGTGGTTATTCCATAAACTACTGACTTGATATAAATCATTATTAATTAGTCCCAGAAAGCAGAAACGCACACATTCTAAGTGAATGTTGTCTGTTGTATCCAGTAACCCAAGGTCACACATATCTTTAAAAAAATTAATCCAAACGTTTCCGCACATATCACGCAAACTCCCCCAGAAGCGTTCAATTCTAACATTTCTGTTTGAAGACACGTACACAAAGCTTGATTTCCCTGCAAATCTATCGTTATCATTCCAACGGATTGACCACTGGATATCGCGCAACGTAGCGTTTTCCGTTCCACGATCTCCGAACACTCGGACAGGAACACCATTACCATTTCTGACAAATTCAACATAAAAATTGGCAATGTACTCTGGCTTTTTATTAGAGCAGCAGCCATGCAGCCACAAAATTCTCCTCGAATACCCGTCAATCGCTCCATGCACTGATATGCCAAATGGCTTTAGTTTGTCCCATCCATCTACATGAATTGCAAAATTAGGGCCTTTGTTTGTATAGATTCTTCTTTTTAGGCGGCGTGATTTTCGTGCTTCTACACCAATCGGGTCAATTTCTAGTAAAATCAACCTCACAAGTTCATTTGTTGCTGTAATCTGATGATTTTGTAGCAGTCTCTGGTGCATCTGGCGATAGCCAGCATTAGCACCGGAATTTGCAATTTCATGCAAAATTGCTTGCACTACATCTTGTAATGGGGATTGATTGTTATTTCTGTACAAATTCACGCTTCTTAAAATACGATGAACATGTCTTTCACTAAGCGGAATGTCATGCCTAAGTGCTAGGAATCCAACTATTTCTCGCACAGTATATCCACAGTGGTAATATGCAGCTATTGCTTCGTTTCTTGGGAGAGTCCGTATATGTTGTAATAAATCTGGAACATATTGGGCCATGTTGTGATCCCCTACAAGGAAATTAAATAGTTGATTTCGATATTTACAAAAGAATCATACGGCCATATCTAAATCGTTAACGTGACATCTTACGTTTAAAGTGGTAAGAGTTGATTTTTGACATACAAAATAACTGAGTTTTAGAAACAAGATCCGATGCTATAAATCTGAAGATGTACGACAAAACGGAACTTTTTATTCCGTTATCAATTACATTTAGGCGGTTTAAAAATCTATCATTTAATTAAATAGCATAACACCTTGTCTCAAACTCATATTTTAAACCTGCACGTAACAATGTATTGATATTATACATGTGCTTAAGACATGCATATACACGTTTAAAGCCATACCAATTTAATTGTATGTTTAAACGTCCTCGGGCTGGTAGGTTGGTTATTTGGACGAACAAAAAAAACAACAACCAACAAACATGTTTGAAGAAGTTGTAATGGGAAAGCTTATACAAATGGTGAAGAGTTTTAGTAGGATCACAATATAACAATGATATACATTAATTTTGCATAAGCTTGTACCATTTATAAGTTGTGAAAAGTTTAACCTACCTTAAGCACTTTATCCGGAAGTTTCGGCGCTGCGAACCCTCTTGACCATACTATTCTCTTCAACAAAATCAGCCGTGATTATCCGAATATAAAATCTATTTATACATAACTTAAGTGGTAACAGGAATAATAACGTGTTATGATTTACGTTAACAGATAATTAACTAGTAACAGGAATATTATCGTGTTAAGGTTCGCGTTAGCAAGATATTGCGGAATACCTCGGGCAAACTTAAGTATCATCAAGAATATTAACGTGTTACGATTTACGTTAACAGATAATTAACTAGTAACAGGAATATTATCGTGTTAAGGTTCGCGTTAGCAACATATTGCGGAACACCTCGGGCAAACTAAGTGGTAACAGGAATATTAACGTGTTATGATTTACGTTAGCAGATAATTTTCATGATACAATTCGCGTTAGTTAGATAATTCGAAGACCTAGAAAATGTAACTTATGTCACTTATAGGCACTTTTAGGTCATTTAGTTTAATAATAAATTATCTAACAGAAACATTTTCGTAAACGGTAACTTAATATTCAGATAAATATCGCAATAAATAAGTAGTAAATTATGTGGTTAACACGATACTTAAGTGGTTAACGTGATAATTATCGCGAAACTTATGTGGTTATCGTAAGGCAGTTCTATGCCACCATATGACTATAGGTTAACCGCATATGAGTGAACGTGTGTTTATAACATATATAATCGATACATTATTTATTCGTGGGTAAATTTGGCGAATGAACACAAGCTGCTACGATGTTGGACACAATATACATGTAAATTATTCTGATCTCCGTGGTAGCGGTTATTGTCGTATCGATAATAATAGCTGTCGTTTGCTGTGTCAGACGATCGAAGGACAAAGAGGGGTTGTTCAAAAGCTGCCTAAACCGAACATTAACAATGGTAGTGAGTCATAAAGAAACACTAACCTGACAAAGCGTTAAGCCCCAGTCACACTGCAGCTAGCCTAAGACATGTATAAGACAGGTCTACCGCTAAAAATCCTGAATTGGAATGTCGCGCGTTATCTGAGGTCAAATTAGTCGTAAATGGTTTTTGTTCAAAAACCTCCCGACTGGAGGAAAGATTCTTACATAGTCTTGCGTGAACGTGCGTAGGACGTAGGACATCGTATGTCATGTCCTGCGTCTTCTTGGAGAAATCTGACATCAGTGATGTCGTACGTCGACGTGACATAGGTACAACGCATCTCCGTGAACGTGCGTGTTTGTACGACAGTGCAAGACAGAGCTCCTGCGTCGACGTACGATGGACTTCGTTGTCGTACGTCGACTCAAGAATGTTTTGGGTCATGTATGACTGACTTACGACTACGCAGGATACCAACGTTATATATCGTCCGAGGCCCGAATTCCGATGATGCCCATATTCCGATGACTCATTGTTTTGATCTCGTCTCGCGCGATATTGTGACGTCATCGTACTATATCGTGGGAATTTTTACTACGTTCAATTAAAGTTGTAAATTTGTAAAACTGGCTCAATATGCGAAATAAACATGTAAAATCACACCATTTATATTAAAAATACACAGAAAAACTGTATTTACGATAGTTTCCTGCAATATAGCCTCATTTTGTTTTAAATTTTATGTCAAAATGAAACCATTTCAGTACATCTGCAATGTACACAATTTATGAATGGACGATACCAACTGGAAGTATAGTAAAATTAACCGGCCAAACAAACAAACTTCATGTTTTTTTTGTATCTACTTTTTATTAAGTTTTTGGGGGATTTTATCAGTTAGGAGAGACCAAAGGACAAACCCTTAACGATAAAATGGCTACGACGTTTCTTAAAGAATTGGCCTGGTATAAAAGTGTTGAAGCCCAGGGCCCTGGAGCATGCACGGGCCAAACTGACTTCAGAAACGACCGTCCAAAACTACTTTTCAAGTTTGAAGAGTACAAGTGAAAAATATGGTCTAACAGACAAACCAGATCTAATATTTAACACTGATGATAAAGGGCTACCTATAGACCATAGACCCCCACATGTAGTTGCTGATTCCTCTTTATGTCCAATGTCAGTAACATCAGGAAAAGGCAAAACAATTACATTCTTAGGGTGTTGAAGCGCATATGGGCAAGTAATCCCGCCATTCTTTATTTTTCCAGGTAAAATAATGCAGTCGGATCTTTCAAAAGGTTCAACCCCAGATGCTAACGGGACTGTAAGTGAATGCGGATGGTCAAATGGTGTTATTTTTCGAGAATACTTAGAGCATCATATCCTTCAATTTGTGACCGGTCGAAGTGGGGAAAAGTTCTTGTTATTGTTTATGGACATGAATCCCATGTTTTTGTTGGACTTTGTGAGTGGGCTCTTCAAAATAGTTTAGTCTTGGTCATCCTACCTCCACATACAAGTCACGCGCTACAACCTCTAGATGTTGCATGTTATGCACCCTTTGAAATAATGTATAATAATCAGTGCCACAAATGTATTACGGAAACTTCAGCAACAATAAATAGATACAATCGTGTGTATGTAAAAGCCCTGTCATGTTAAAATCTTCAGGCTGGGTTTCGTCGCACAGGTATATTCCCCTTTGACGCAACTGCTATTCCATTGGAATGCTTGGTTCCCGCAAAAGTGTTTGAAGATGACAGCCAGTCTACAGTGGAAGGTGGCATTGTATGCCAACCATAAGATATACCTGTCAAAAAAAACATCTGTTGATAAGTTTAAAGAAAAAGAAAAAAACTGAAAAGTGTTGAGTCTAAAAATAAAAGTTAAATCAGAAAAACAATGAGCAAAATAGTTGCTGGCAAAGAGTTAACATCAGATGTTATCAATGAAATGAAGGCGCATGAAGACACTCAGAAGCAAATACCATAACACTAAAACACAAACCACAAAGAAAGAGGCAATGTTCTCCTCAACCAGGACCATCTGATTGTAATGTCATACCATTACTAGACATTGACAGTGAAGACTCAGAGGTGACTGATGAATCAGAACTTTGCTGAGTTTGCACAAAGTTTAGTCCAGAAGAAATTAAACACTGTGACTCTATTGTGTTTGTAAAATGGGGACAGTGTGATGCTTGTAATCACTGGGTGCACTTTACATATTGCACAACAATAAGAGTAATTAAAAGAGGAGATAGATTTCTGTGTCCTCACCGTTCAGATGAGAAATAAATAAAAAGAAGTTGAATTATGGCAGTTCTTACCTGTTTCAACAGTTTCAATATGGTTTCCAGTGTTACTGATAAAGTACTGTTCAATACACATTTATTACACATTGCCTTACAATTAATAATCAAGTGCGTATAACGTCATCGGAATTTGGACTAATTTCCAAGATGGCGATTTTGTGTGAATGGCATAAGATTATGACCTGTTGATATTGTGTTAATGCGAGTAAAACTGAATAAACGGTTGTAATTGATGGATAAGTGATTATGTTATTCCGTTTATTGCATGTTTATTCATCGATTTGTTTCTTATGTCCTCGGAATTCGGACATTTTCAAAAATATAATTGCTGAAAAATATTCTTAACATGTCTGAAAACACGTTGCTTGGACTTGAATATTTAACTTTTTACTGCCGCGCTATGGACAGATAATCGTACAGTTCAATAAACAAATAAGAAATTTGATTGTATATTACTGTCTACAGTTTCAAATAATCTTATATGGATACCAGTTACATATTTAACGGAGCCTTACACCCTCCCAACTTAGAAGACAATGATGCTGTTTTGTTTGCCATACCGTCAAGGGTACGTACATTACCATCACAATGATCAATTGTTTTATATATTATTCAGTAATGAAAGGACAATAATTATAACCAGTAGAAATTTCCTCGGCTAGGTTTATATTACGCGTATGTAGAGTTTTCAATCCCATGTTCTATGTACCTCAGTAAACGTTTTGACTACCGATTACCACAGAAAAATCCACAGAAACCCACTCACTTTGAGCCGAGATTTTTGGACTTGAACATGGTCGGGGTAAATGGTACTGAATGGTACTGAATGATACTGATTTTTTTAAATTTCCAAATTATTGGTTGAGTTGGCGCTCATTTCCAGCTAAAACTTGATTTTTCAGTGTCACATAGGTGACTTAATCTGACATGAAAATTAATATATTAACGAGGGGATGATAAGGCAATTTGCTTGATAAAAACACGTTTTATCAAGTATTTTTTCTGTAGATCAACATTTCATTTTTTGTAGATATCTTTAATAATATATTGTAAGAATTCCTCTCCTAATATCATGCTTATCTAAATCCATTTTCAGCTGCAAATGCTATCCAAGAATGAGTTTAATATCCCCTTAACATACATAAATTATTAATGAAATCAAACGCATATTTAGTGGTGTTAAACCCAGTTTGTACACTGTGGTTCCCTTCAGGTTTAATCTGCCATTGAAAGTATTGCACATGATTTAAAAGATAAATCATTGCAATCCTTTACCTATTTATCCCGAATTATATTGAAAATTTTATTTTAAATAGTAAATTAAATATCATATAAGTTATGTATACAAACCGTCAAAAGTATTGTAAAGAGACCCAAATTTAATAAATAATATAATTAAAGGGCAATAACTCTCAAAAAATCATCCAACCGCAACGAACTTACAGTAAGCGCAATGTCCTCTTGGTAGGGATGCTGCATATAAAGTTTCATTCAATTGGAGTTGTTAGTTCCTCAGATCGGGCGCGCAAACAAAACTATTTTATTAAAAGGTTTTTCTACATAAAAGGAAAATAATTCCTTTAAAAAATCAGCAGACAGGAATGGCCTGGAAATAGGCGCATGTCTTCTCTGTAGGGATGCTGCATGTGAACTTTAATTAAAATCAAGTTATTAGTTCCTGAGGACTTGTGCAGAAACGAACATTAAAATTTTTAATGGCAATTACTCACTGAAACAGCATCAGACCGGACATATACAGTTTGGTGAAGATCAGATGACATAGAAAGCGGATACTGCTGGAAAGGCCAATTTATATGTAAATCAAGGGCCATAAGTTCCTGAGCGATTTGTTTGATTGTCGAACTTGGCTAAGATATTATAGTCTAAAATAGTCATGCCGGATCCGGCTAGCTCAGTTGGTAGAGCGCTAGACTGTCAATCCGGGGATCGTGAGTTCGAACCCCAGCCCGGCCACATAACTTGCGTGGGGATTGATCATGAAATTATTTCTACGGCCATTCTCCCCCTACCCTGATTCAAGTAGGGCAGTTGTCTGTTACTGGCATAGGTATGTGCACTTAGTACTGGTAAACCGCTTAGATCGGCTAAGATTTCCCAGACAAAGTGTGAGTAGGTTAACTGACCGCCGTGATATGACTGAAATACTGTTAAAACGGCGAGAAACCCCAACAAAACCATACAAACAAGATAGTCATCAAGTTTGGAGATGATCATTTGAAAGCTGTTAGACTCAGAGCATGGAAATGGCTTAACAGGCTAATTTAAGATAATTCAAGGACCACAACTCCACAGTTCCTGTGCATTTTGGTGCATAATCGTACTTGGACGAGATATTATGCCTACAGACATTTTCATGACGTTTGGTGTAGGGGAAACATAATAAAAAAGGAAAAAAGAAGAAGAAATGATACAAGGACATACATAATATTCCATGCAGGTAAGCCCATATGGGCCTTAAATGAGTTATATCTGGGCAAATATACCATACGCGCTACATGTGGCTCCCAAATAATATTTGTTTGCCATTGTCAGACCTATATAGGATCCAGCAAGCAAGACCAGCCCGTATGGGTCCAATATGGGCTATATATATATATATACCAAATATATACCATATGCACCACATGTGACTCCCACATAATATTTGTTTGCCCATTATCGGACCCATATGGGACCCATCAAGTAAGCCCATTTGGGTCCGAGCAAGCCACCCCATATGGGCAATATATGGGCTTTACCTGTGTTGATATACAAAATTGACTCTGTGTGGGACGCATATGCATTGTCTTGCCCCTGAAAAACCTAGGTGGGTCCCAGTCAAGCAAACCAATATGGGTCCCAACAAGAAAGCCCATACGGGTCCCAGCAAGCAAGCATACATACGCGCCACATATGGGCTGTATCTGGGAAAATATACAATATTGCCACCATGTAATAATGATTTTTGTCCATATCACACACAAACGGGGCCCAGCAAGCAAGCCTATATGGGTCCACTGCAACTAAGCCTATTTGGATCCCAGCAAGCCATCGCGCGAGGTCATGATATGGGCTTTACCTGGGCTAATTTACAACATGGGCCCGGTGTAGTACCGATATGCATTTTCTTGCCCCTATCGAACCCATGTGGGTTCCAGTCAAGCAAATCGGATTGATTTGCTTGACTGGAACCTAACTGGGTTCGATAGGAGCAAGAAAATGCATATCGGTACCATTTAATCCATATGGGTGCCAACAAGAAAACCCATAAAGGGCCTAGTAAGCAAGCCCGCATATGAGCTAAATATGCAACTAAGCCTCTTATGGGTCCCAGCAGGCCACGATATGGACTTTACCTGGACAAATATACCACATGGGGCTAGTGCAGGACCCATATACTTAGTCCAACCTTTATCAAACTCAGGTAGTTCCTAATCAAGCAAACCAATATGGGTCCCAACAAGAAACCCCTTAATGGTACATCCAGCAAGCAAGCCCATGTGGGTCCAATATAGCTGGGCAAATTTAACATATGTGCCCAATGTGGGTGCCATATTTATTGCCCACATCAGTTACATATACGTGATTAAAACGTTCAGTAAACTTATAATATATCTTAATATATCTTAAATGGAATATGTCAAAAGAAAGGGCCTCAATGGGGTAATTTCTTTAAAAAATCTTAAATTAGTATATTAATAATGGCATATAATAACGGTTCAAATAAAGTATATCTAGTGGGGAAAATGTTTTCGCATTCTGAGATAAAAATCAATTTATGGTATGGGTCGTGTTTGTTCGGCCCTTTTCATGTTAACATGTTGACGTTAGAATTGTGAGTATGTTGTATAACCATAGTTTACACACGTTTCCTTACAAAGCAAAATAGCGGAGTTGGTTATAGCGCTGATTGCTGTCGTTTCTTCGTATGGCTTCTAAGTCGCGAGTTCGATACCCGCTTGGGGTTTTAATTTTTATAAACATTTTTGCTGATTTGTTTTATTAAATATTTCATTATGTATTATATTATGTATTCTTTGTTTAATGAATAAGTCTTAGTATAGCGTATTTCTATCATCTAATATCATTTATAGTACAATATGAAACCACTTGTTCGTTGACATAGTCCCTTTAAATGTGAAATTCTAATGAATTGCAGCAAATCTGTTAGCATCTATTAAAGCAGAAGATAAAAACATTTCAGTGATTTAAGTCTTGAAATAAATTGTGCATAATTATTAGCAGTTATCTTGTTACAAAAGGACGTCATCTGAAAAAAAATAAATACAATAATAACAACTTTCCTCAGATAATTGAATAGCGTGTGTGTGTCAATAAATATTGAAAATTATATGAAGTTTTATTATTTTTATTTTATATCATTCTTTTAATGCTAACATCTTAGCTCTAATGAGCTTGTTTAATTGTAATGGGATGCAATAATTAAAATCTGATACATAAAACATACTTTAAAAATCAAAATATAAGAGAACATGAACATTTAGAAGTCAACAGTAACAGTTATAGCAATATCATGCATCATTAACCGATGGATTCCAGAAACTCTTACCTTTATCTCTCATTTTCAAGGATTTATCCCCAAATATTCATATTATCAATTTCCCTGTATACATTTATTCACTTTTTCAAAGCAATACTATGATTTTAATTGTGTTTCAATTTCAAAATATTTATAAATAGTGACATATGGGCAATCCGGAAATTTACAGTTTCGTTTATCATCGTTCGTGTTTTTCCCAAAAAAACCCGGTTCTGGTTCTGCGGTGGATTTGTAGTTTGTCAAAAGACTCGTATCAATGGTCACAATTCAATGGCAATTTTTTTGGTGTCAATTATTTCCTTAAAATTTGCCCTGTTCTCTGGATTACTGTGGCAATCAGGAAAAGCTTCTGAACTAAATTGTGCAACAAAATACAGAAACAAACCATTAACATGAATATTAGTCAGGAGACTGTACCGCGCGAAGTCGTACTTCTGAATACAAGACAACATAAGTCGAGGCAGGTTGTAGTACGTTGTCGTGCGTAGTCGTACTTAAGCCGCAAACAACCACCTACGTCCACGTAAGATGACTTTCGTCGACTTGCGTTGTCCTACTTTCTTAACGTACGACTAACTACCCAACCTACGACTGAGTTGAAACTACGTTGTTTTTAAATACAACTTGCGTCGACGCAAGACCAGCGCAAGACCAACGCAGGACGTAGTAATGTTTAGAGTTTGTCTGTCGGAGTCCTGCGACTTAGGCAAAGACTTCAAAAACCTCAAGAGTCATGCGACTCGAAAGTCCTACGACTCTGTGTGACTGGTTCTTTAGCAATATGCGATTTCAACAGACTGCGTTGCTTTTGACATTGGTATTCATAACTTGATACGAATCTATCCTCTATGGTTGTAGTGTTGGAATATTGCACCCCTACTATTATTACCGGTGTAGTGCGATTATTTGCAAATTAGCTGATGCAATAATAGGATCTATTCATTCGGGACTACTCTTCGCGGGAAATTTTCACAGCATTTGATTGGATATTGAGAAAGGTCAAAAGGTGGGTTGAAAGGTTCATGATGCAAATCAATGACTTAAGCAACACTGTATTTAGTCAGTGCAAGATGCAAGTGTGTTTGGCAGTCCTGACTTTGGAGTTTCTCAATTGCTTAAACGAGCAATATTTGCTTGTTATCATTCATACACATGTACCTATCATACGCGAGTCTATACCGTCATATATGTATTATATTACCTAATTAATACGAAAACCACGACTACGCGTTTTGATATTTAAATTTGTATTTTAATATTAATGTTTTTATATTCCGTTATGCATTATAGACTTATGTAGAATGTTTATTCTACATGCATACACTATTCTTTATTTAAAGTTTACGCGTTTAGGCTATTGAATGTGTTATCTGCAGGCGCGTATGCAAGAGGAACCACCACATACTACCAACATACAAAACCTATTTTACATTCTAATATGATACTCGCTGATTTCTCTATAAACAAAGAACACAATTATGGTTGTTAAACTACTCGGAAAACAACGCAAAATGTGCTCCCGATTCTGAGCGCAGCATAGTAAAGTGTAATTCTCATTACAATTGCAAAAATATGTGTTAGATCATGTTAGAATCGAAATACTTTTCGCATTATCGTTGTTTATCGGCCAATAAACAACTTTTTGTCATTCTGGTGCGTGGCCATTAAACCACTCGAGCTAACGCTCTGTTGTTTAATCCCTACGCATCAGAACTCTAATTCGCTGTTTATAGGCCGATAAACAGTGATAAATCGAAAATTATTTCTCAAATAAACAACGATAGTACAATTGAGCGAAAGTTAAGCTGCCAAAGAGGTAGGACTGATAGAAGTTTGTGCAACAGAAATACGAGATTAAATAACAGTGTTCGATGATTTGGTGGGAGGAAATTTTGTTGGTGTTTTGAAAAAAGGTAATCGTTCGATGAACATTAACAGATATATTTTATTGGAAGAAAAAATGATTAAGCACGGGCGTTTTCACGCCTGGGTCCCAGCAAGTGGTCACTAGCGAGTCCTCAACAGCTTCCCAGCAAGGAAATTATCCAACACTTGCGCATAGGAAAGCGGTGAAAACTGAAATGCGTTCCGAGGTGATTCCTGGTTTTCAGAATACCAATCCACAGGGTAACTCCGGCACCGGTGTAGTCACGGGTATTCCCACGCCTGGTTCTCATCACGTGGTCAACAGGTTCCAAGCAAGAAAAACTCTACCACTCGCACATAGGACTCCGGGAACCAATAAACAGTTTTCCGATGTGAATCCTTGTTTGCAGAATACCAATCCACAAGGTAACTCTGGCATCGGTGTAGTCACAGGCATTCCCACGCCTGGTTCTCATCACGTGGTTACAAGCGTGTCCTCAAAAGGTTCCAAGCAAGGAACATATCTACCACTGGCACACGGGGGACCGGAACAAATAAACTGGATTCCGAGGTGAACCTCGCGTTTTCAGAATTCCAATCCACATGGGAACTCTTGCACAGGTATATTTGGCGATCGTTATGGCGAGAAACAGGGCACGTACATGGAACCTATTGGTCACGAAGACTGGCACAGAGACCCTTGCGAGCCACCAGCCTATGACGATGTAATGAGGGCCCCACTTTCTGTATTATGAGACCGCGACGGCGCACCGTACACTGAGTTTAGTTCTGAGACCACGGACGGTGCACCGTACATGGAGTTTAGTTGTGAGACCACGGACGGCGCACCGTACATTGAGTTCAGTTCCGACAATTCCGACGGCGCACCGTATATTAAGTTAAGTTCTGACAACACGGACGGGGTATCGTATATTGAGTTTAGTTCTGACAACATGGACGGCGCTCCGTATATTGAGTTTAGTACTGACAACACGGACGGTGCACCGTATATCGTCTTTATTTCTGAAAACACGGACGGCGCACCATACATTGAGTTTGGTTCTGACAACACGGCAGTGCACCATACACTTAGTCTAGCCCATGAAATAACTGCTGCATTCAAAAGGCACTGAACATCGTTATTCCGGCTTTTTTGTAATGTCATGAAGATTTATAAACAAAACTGTAAATATATTCGATTTAAATTGTTCTGGAGGGATGCAAAATTCGAAAACTATAGAGGATAGTGAATGCAACTTTCAAGTGTCCTTTCTATATTCGTACAAAATAGCCACGGTGCCGCACACTACACATAGCAATCGTGTCTAAGACAAAGTTCCTATCGCATAAACGGCGTATATTGCTATTGCATATTAACTTGGTGCTATTGAATGAATTTATCCTGGACTTTCAGGCCAGTCTTTCTGAGCTATAAACTATTTCTGAAGATTACAGGGCAGAAAACTCCACAAAATTATCGTTGTTGTCATATTCGTTACAACACGACAAGATATCTAGCCAGCCATAAATATTTTAAAGTTTAAAATACTTGTATGCGTGTACATTCTTTCGAAGAAATGTATAGTTACGTAAATACATTATCGTGTATTTGTGCTTTATGGATCGTGTATTTGTGCTCTGTGTATTTATTAAAGTAGCCGGGCCGGTTAGCTCAGTTGGAAGAGCGCTGGACTGTCACTCCGGGATTCGTGAGTTCGAGCCCAAACCCGGCCACATAACTTGTGTGGGGATTAGTCATGAAATAATTTCTGCGACCATTCTCCACCTACCTCTGATTCAAGTAGTGCAGTTGTCAGTTACTGGCATAAGTATGTGTACTGGTAAACTGCTTAGATCGGGTAAGTTTGTCAGATATTTTATTTATTTATATTTTTAAGTTATATGTTGTTGTTTTTTTGGGGTTTAATAAGTGTAAATATTGTTTTGATAGCATCCACTTTAAAACAATGTTTAATGATATTACCGATATGTTTTGAATATTCATTCAGTTTTAGAATCTCCAAGTTGACCATTTACCAAATTAAAAATATCCTACCTACCTACCTACCTACCCTACCCTACCCTACCCTACCCTACCCTACCCTACTTCTACCCTACCCTACCCTACCCTACCCTACCCTACTTTATTTGGTTATGTAACCTGAAACAAACATTTTCCAGTCCACTGATGTGCGATTGGCAGTGTGATCAGTGATCTCCCCTGCTCCACGACGTGGAAAGCAGTGCAACAGGGGAGGCCACTGTGCAATTGCCGTCTCAAAAGCGATACTTGCTTTCGATTTTCGGTATCCTTAAGAAACTATTAAGTAATGCACCTATCAATATTTTCCCCCAGCGGGGGAGCGGCGGGCAGACGTAGGGGAATTTGACAAATGTTTTTTTTTTTTTTGGGGGGGGGTCTAATTCCCCATTCTAGAGCCAAGCATATTTGTTTAAATCCCCTCAGTGGGAGATGCGATATATCTATCAAATGGCCCGGGGCATATATTACATATTACCGGGATCTAAATTCCGACCAAAGTCTATTTCCCCGGGACCCAGAATCATTCGGCATGTCAAATTGCTGCCTGTCGGGAATCCCTTGCAGTCTAAAGTCCCCTGTATGCCCGCCGCTCCCCCCTGGGGGAAAACATTGATAGGTGCATAACGACAAGATACGGTGACTTGTTTAATATTTACATACAAGAGAACAAGTCTAATGACGTCCCAAAGGTATGTTGAGAGACATTATATAAGGTATTATTATATTTATTTTCAAGACATAAGTTTTCCAATAAATTCCACTGTTTGTTATATATTAAGACATTTATAGCTCCATTAAATATCAATAAAAAGTCGTGTTGATGGTTGTTGTATGATATCAGCAAACAATGCTATTCAATAAATTCACAACTTTAGTTTGATGTGGAAAATATTCAAATATTCTCACCCCAAACCAACTTGTTTCACACCTGCTAAAGGGAAGTAGCATCAGGAGTTTGTTGATAAAACATTACCTCCCCTTATTTAGTAGCTCGTTCAAAAACTAGAAATCCTGCATAAAATGCTTCTTAACGATATGTTGAATTAAGTTATTAGTTATTGGTAGGCTATGATATTATTGCTTATTTATTCTTAATAATTTAACATCAGAGTGATACAAACTATTATGTTACATTTGTTTTGTTATATAAATATGTTACCGTCGTTCAACCGAACATCAGGGCATTGGTCATCGCATCAATAATTGCGTAAGCCTACAACATCGGGTACAACATTGCTCCAATCAGCGCATTCATCATCGCGTCCATTATTGCGTAGGCCTACAACATCGGGAACAACATCGCTCAGGACGATGACTATCATCGCATTCATCATTGCGTCAATAATTGCGTACAACATCGGCAACAACATCGCCCCCATCAGCGCATTCATCATTGCGTCCCTTATTGCGTACAACATCGGGTACAACATCGCTCCCATCAGCGCATTCATCGTCGCGTCTACAATTGCGCAGGCTTACAACATTGGGTACAACATCGTCCAACTCAGCGCATTCATCATTTCGTCCAGTATTGCCTATAACATCGGGTACAACATCGCCCCCATCAGCGCATTCATCATTGCGACCCTTATTTTGTTCAACATCGGACATAACATCTCACCCCTAAGCGCATTCTTCACCGCGTTCATAATTGAGTAGGCCTACAACATCGGGTACAACATCGCTCCTTTCAGCGCATTCATCATTGCGTCCGTTATTGCGTACTATCGGGCATGACATTGGGTACAACACCGCTTCCATAAGCGCATTCATCATCGCGTCCATAATTGCGCAGGTTTACAACATCGGGTACAACATGGCTCCAATCATCGCATTCATCATTGCGTCCCTTATTGCGTACAACATCGGGCACAACATCGGGTACAACATCGCTCCAATAAGCGCATTCATCGTTGCGTCCGTAATTGCCTAGGTCTACAACATCGGGTAAAACATCGCTTTTATCGGCGTATTCATCATTGCGTCCATTACTGCGTACAACATTGGGTGCAACATCGCTCCTATCAGCGTCCCTTATTGCGTACAGCATCGTGCACAACATCAGGTTCAACATCTTTCCCATAAGTGCATTCATCATAGCGTTCATAATTGCGTTGGCCTACAACCTCGGGTACAACATCGCTTCTATCATCGCATTCATCATTGCGTCCATAATTGTGTACAACATCGGATACAACATCGCTTCCATCAGCGCATTCATCACTGCGTCCCTTGCTGCGTACAACATCGGGTACAACATCGCTCCAATCAGGGCATTCATCATTGCGTCCCTTATTGCGTACAACATCGGGTACAACACCGCTTCCATAAGCGCATTCATCATCCCGCCTATAATTGCGTAGATTTACAGTATCGGGTACAGCATTGCTTCAATCAGTGCATTCATCATTGCGTCCCATATTGCGTACAACATCGGGTACAACATTGCTCCCATCAGCTCATTCATCATTGCATCCGTTATTGCGTACTATCGGGCATAACATTGGGTACAACATCGCTCCCATAAGCGCATTCATCATCGCGTCCATAATTGCGCAGGTTTACAACATCGGGTACAACGTGGCTCCAATCAGCGCATTCATCATTGCGTCCCTTATTGCGTACAACATCGGGTACAACATTGCTCCCATCAGCGCATTCATCATTGCGTCCCTTATTGCGTACAACATCGGGTACAACATTGCTCCATCAACGCATTCATCATTGCGTCCCTTATTGCGTACAACATCAGGTACAGCATCGCTCCAATCAGCGCATTCATCATTGCGTCCCTTATTGCTTACAACATCGGGTACAACATTGCTCCCATCAGCGCATTCATCTTTGCGTCCCTTGTTGCGTGCAACATCGGGTACAAGATCGCTCCAATACGCGCATTTATCAGTCACGGGAGACACTGATTTATTCGTAGTATCGCGTCTTTCAAAAATTACGGTAGTACTACTAATAATACATGTAGTACATTTCGTGTTTATTTGTTAATTCAAGTCGTAGCGTTTAGCACACTTGTTAAATTAACCTAGGGAGCGGGAGAAAAAAGACGAGAGAATAAGAACAAAAGAAGAAGAATGAGAATAGAAAGGGAATAGTGGGAGACAGGAAAAAAGAGTGTGACGGAAGAAGTGTGGCGATGATGATGGTGAGCTTTTGTGATCGCCTGCTGTCCGTCGTCCGTGCGTCCGTCCGTGCGTGCGTCCGTCCGTCGTCAACTTTTCATTCAAACAACATCTCCTCCTAAACCGCTTGGCAGATTTTCACCAAACTTCACATGAATGATCCTTGGGTGGACCTCTTTCAAAGTTGTTCAAATCTTTCCGGTCCGCTGAATATGTAGCTCATCAGAGCTAAAAATAGATTTAAAAAGTGAAATCTTCTATGAAGCCGCAAGGCTCAGACCTTTCATATTTGATATGTGACATCCTCTAGAGGTCCTCTACAAAGATTGTTCAAATTATGCCCCTGGGGTCAAAACGGGCCACGCCCCGGGGGTCACATGGTTCTTCTCCTCTGAAACCGCAAGGCCCAGTTGTTTCATATTTGGTATGTAACATCCTATAGTGGTCCTCTACAAAGTTTGTTCAAATGATGCCCCTGGGGTCAAAACGGGCCACGCCCCGGGGGTCACATGGTTTATATAGAATATATAGCAAAATGAATTATAAAATCTTCTCCTCTGAAACAGCAAGGCCCAGAGGTTTCGTATTTGGTATGTAACATCATATAGTGGTCCTCTACAAAAGATTGTTAAAATTATGCCCCATGGGTCAAAACTGACTACACCCCAGGGGTCACATGGTTTATATAGACTTAAATAGCAAGATGACTTTAAAAATCTTCTCCTCTGAAACCGCAAGGCCTAGACGTTTCATATTTGGTATATAACATCCGTATAGTGGTAAAGCCCACAGGTTTCCTATATTTGGTACATAACATTGCATAGTGGTCCTCTCCAAAGATTGTTCAAAGTATGCCCCTGGGTCAAATCTGGTGGCACCCCAAGGGGTCACATGCTTTATATAGACTTAAATTGCAAAGTTACTTTAAAAATCTTCACCTAAAACCGCAAGGCCCAGAGGTTGTTCAAGATTGTTCATATTATGCCCCTGGGATAAAAATAAGCCACGCCTCGGGGATGCATATTCCAATTGGGTTGCACGGTCTCAGGTGAGCGTCCTAGGGCTCTCAGGGCCCTCTTGTTTAACTTGAAATATTAAGTAGTTAGCTTTGTTCTTTATTTATGCCACGGTGTCTTTTGTCAAATTGTATCCTATACACACTATAAAATGTGAATAACGCGAAAATACAAATCGTTATAGGGACCTGTTCACAGATTGGCAAATTGACAATTTAAACAAAAAGTCAGAGACTCCAAGAAGAAATTATACATTATATACAATCAAGCGAAATAGCATTCACGACTAAGAAATATACTGGAAATAAATATCGTTTCGCTTATGGATAATAAGCGCTGCTAACTATTTTCATCAGTATTTTGAAAACACTCGTATCACTTACATAGCGATTAAAATAAACAACCAAATGGATTAGTACCAATGGCCAAGTGGCTAGCGCATGAGATTTTTTTATCTCAAAGATCCCGGGTTAGAGTCCAGTCGAAGGCAAATATTTTAAATATTTTTTTTTCTTTATATAATATTTGTTTTAGCATATTCCCGAAGCTGTAGTTTTTGCAGTAAAGACATTTAATGACATTTTATGACATTTTTCACAAATACGAAAAATCTGTGAACAAGTCCCTTTAAAAACGAGTAATGTATATCAAGCTAATACATACAGTCGTATCCCCAAACTGGGTTTGTTTACTTACAGACAAAATCTGGATCATAAAATTGCAGAAGGAATTGTTTTCCTATTTGTTTCATAACACAAATAACTGCGTATCAAGTTAAAGGTATTTATTGGGGTATTAACAATAATTTCACAATGCGGGTCAAACCGTTTAATAAATACAATATCCATGCAGATTGAATTGAGGTTCACCTTACTAATATTGTTTAATTGTATTTGTGCAACTCTCTTTCAATATTGATCCGACCAATAACTTACTTTTATTGTTACAAATATCTGATCATTTCCCCCTACTTTCGTGAACATAATTTAAGCGTTATAGGTAATAAAGTGGAACGCATAGTACAGACAGCGCGCAGAGTTCCAGCACTTTACCCCGTTCCTGCTTTTAACCTCTGCATCCACTCTATACGCTGCTGTTCGGTTTCCATGCGCATCCCAACAGAACAATGTATTCTCTGCTATAAAAGGTACACCTGACACCAAGCTAGCAAATAAATACATTGTTTCAGGGAAGATCATTTTGATGTTGAGTGTACCTGATAAAATAACATCACGCTTGTGTTAAGGAAAAAAGTGGTAATTGTATGTATTTACACTTTTAACGTCTTTGAATTGCCGAGCTAACTAAGCACACAAAGTGACGGTTCATGCATTGTTTAGATCGCCGTAACAATAGAGCAGTGCACGGTACACAATGCATAATTAATAATTAATATGGTCATTTCTAATTGAAGCACTACCCATTTCCTTTTTTACTATAAATAAACCATCGTTTTCTGTCAGCAACAAAAAAGTAGTTGTATAATTTAAGTACGTTTCTCCTGATAGACAACTATATATAACAGCTTAATGTATTTTACTGATTGTGTCGAACAATTTTCTTTCAGATAATGCAATGCGGGGACCTCGTCTGCAAACGATACTTCAAGAAATGTTAGTTATCTCCGCTGCCTTGTATACCGGCATCCGTCCTAAACGATATTGTTTCAGAATCTTTTCTGGACAAGACTTGTGAACACGTGTCAATAGTAACTCTTGAATGAGATTGTTTTATTATTTTTATTATAACTGATGCAATTTAGCGAGTATTGTACTGCAAATATTTTTCTTATTATGTAACTTATATTTTACATGTGTTTTCGTTTAATAATATTTTGTATTCAACCTTATATTATATGTACTGCCGCAATGCAGTCTAGCGAACCCAGTCACGAAGTAGACAAAACACTCAAGTCGATTTAGTTGTGTATTTCCACATCATAACAGGCGGGTAAAAAGCTACAAAGAAACAAAAGAGGCATTCAGAAACTTCGTATGACTAACAGATGATTTAAACATTACAACAGGCACATTTTGAACATCATGGTAGAGTCATAACACTACTAAAACACCTTGAAAAAGTAACTGTACATTTTAACATTTACAGGTGTGGCAGAAATGCTCTTCCGTAGTTTTTAAGAACAAAACAGCGAGGATTGATTTAACACTTAATTTTTCGAAATACTAATTAAGCATTACACAGAAACGATTTCTACTGAATACAGAACATGTCAAAATCACTTACATCCTGAGGGGAGGCAGTTACGAACGAATTTCTAGCCAAAAAGAGCCCAAACAATTCCTCTGCAAATGTCGGAAATTTACCAAGGGAGACAAATAATAATGACTTGAATCACTAAACAGCGCAAAAACCCATAAGTACAGAAAAGACACAAAAGTACTAATGCGGTAGCAGCACATTATATATATGGATTTCTGTTTGATAATTTATAAAAACACAATATATCGTATTGTACACATTTTTCTTTGTCTTATTCTAATTAAACATCGAAAGTTTAAAGCCTCGGAATCCGTATGGAGCATACACTAAATGATACAACAATCATTTATTTATTCATACTCATTGTTTTACTATTACTACGTGTCAGCATTTTCGTAACCGAAAACAATAACGTCAATAATTACATTTTTCGACCAAAATAAATATTACAATATTTCCATTACTCAGCGTGACTATCTGTATATTGTAGTCTAATCTCTAGTGTTTCTTCCGCCGAGATTCCACTTGGCAAGCATTCAGACTTCAAAGCTACTATAATAACTCGGCTGAGTTGCATTTACATTCAATCGAACGGTGCCGTGGAGTTCACTCATTGAAATCATCGTAGAAACGACAATATATGTGTAAATGCCAAATATTTCAAAGTTTCATACATTTACGAAGAACTGATTACGATATACAATAACTACTAATTCTGGCATACGTTACCTAGGTGTTATAATAGATCTCAAATCAACAGAATGAACGAGTAAATATGGCGTTTCTGTGCTCGCACTGTCAAGAAACGTAATACAGGTAAGGCGTATCTTCTGTGGACGCTCAAGTGTAAGATCTGAGACTGCACTCATGGCTGTAACTTACGCAATAGGGAACCGACTTTTATTTCGGTTAACTAAAACATTATATTATATTGTTATTTAGAAGAAATTTTAATGGATTGTAAAATGCACGTAATACTTAACACGCATACACACATACATGTATACATGTATACATCCATGCATGCATACACGCATGCATGAATACATACATACATACATACATACATACATACATACATACATACATACATACATACATACATACATACATACATACATACATACGTACATACATACATACGTACATACATACATACAGAACTGAACACAACATAACATTACATAACAAAACATACTAAAATTTAGTTTTTGAAACAAATGTTTTATTAATACAAATACATTTGCTTGAAACCGATCTGACTATTTCAGTTTTATTTACAGTTAATAACAGAAAAATATCAAGCAATATACACATATAACAACCCTATGGAGTTTAGTATACATCCGTCAGTAGCGCGTTTAACTATACTCATATCATGAATAAATGATAACGCTCCTGTTTAAACACACTTCTCTAGGTTTAGTAGTTGCAATTCATCGGTACATATACGTACGATGTGCTATAACGGGCTTTCTCGACATCATGATCGTTTCCTTCAGAAAGATACTACAACATAACTCTGCTCTCAGTTGTTTGTTACCGTACGTTCAGCACCACATAACGGTCGACGCACACAATTGAGTGCTACACGCATTCTGCTATTTATTATTTAATACAAGCATTGTGATTTCACACTTTTAATACAAGTTCGAATTTCCAGTTTAGTTAATGTTTATAGAAACAATGCTGCACGGGTTATAGATATATGTGCTTGTCAACTACACATACAGCCAAGGATCAAAGTATTTCTACAACGTCGTGACATCACCGAGTTAAACGATCGTGATACATCGACTAACTCCGGAATGCTCCGTAAGATAGATCTCGTGTCTATCACGGAGCCATCTTGGTTTGATACACCCAACTGTGATCCGCCTGTGTTATAGGGCTATACACGACGCGCGTTGAAATAGCACCACATTTTATGTCGAAACGATGATAAATGAGGAAAGGTAGATGTATATTTTACAGGCCTCTTGACCTATTATCCAAAAGGCTTACTATGCAAATATAAGTTCAAGAAATTATAATCCGGTATCGAAACTGATTGTAGTGTTTACAAAAACTATCCAAACTGAAAGCAAAACTGGACTTAATAGTGAAACAGATGTTAAGTTAAATTACACTGATAAACACAAGGTTTTGAGGAAAAATCAAATAAAGCTAATTAAAAAAAATGTCTACACAATACGGGCTGCCATTGCGTTTTACTACTGGCTTTGGAAAATGCCTTATTTGTCAGGTAAAATTACATGTTTTAATAATATATTTATTTATTTTTTTAATTTAATGTATTTATTTTTATAAATTTTATGTTGTTAATGTTATTATAATAAAGTATTATGATATTCTTCAGTATATCCAGTTCGTTCATTTGTATACAATAATTAAACATATGCAATTCAATAGTATTTCTGTTATTCTTCTTTTTCATTTCTTCTTCTTGTTCTTCTTCTTATTATTATTATATCATTTGTTTCATTTTATTCATTCACTTTTATCTAATGTCCATGGTTTCATATTACTAATGTAGTAAATTAAATTTACCATAAGTTATTCTGATTATAGTGTGTTTGCAGCATTAATATTATTACTTAAGCTATGAATAGTTGGCATAATTCTTGTTAACTAGTACAACTAATTTAAGTCTAAATAGCATTTTACTTTTTGTTCATGTTTAAGTGAACAGAGTCCGTAGGAGGGCATGGTGTAACAAGTAACATTCATTTGACTGTTGACACTTTCCGGAAAAAGGTAATATTTTCTGAGAATTATTTTCGGCAAAATCCAATACACACAATGAGCAAAAGACCCCACTCATCCACGGCTAGTGAAAGCAACGTGAGTTTCGCTGAAATGCCAGTGTTTGAAGCGCTGAGTGAAAACAAACAAAATAAAAAGAACAGTAAAAAGAAAAAAAGTGAACAAGAAAAATTAAACCAGAAGAGTATGGTCGATTTTGTCAAAAATAGCTCTAAGACCCAATCAGAACATGTTGAAACATCCATTGAATCCATTGAAAGGCGCTTAGATGAAATAAGCTCAAAATTATCAAATGTTCTTACAAAAAACGACACGTGCTTAATAAAAAACGTAATTAAAGACACTCTAGAAGAAATAAAGGAGAAATTCCTTGGATCATTGGTAAAACGGTTGGATACTCTTGAAGGCAGTGCTTTTGACAACGCAAAAGAACTAGAAGCTTTAAAAAAGAAAGTCGACGGCCAGAAGAGTGAGCTAGATGCACTAAAACAAAAACACATTGATACAGAACAGAACCAGGCGGCGAATCTAACCGAATTGGAGCAATATGGACGCAGGAATAGCATCCGTATTTCCGGCCTATCAAATGACTCTGAGCAACAAACATCGACAGCGGTCGCTGAAGAAACAGCATCAATGTTATCACAGAAGCTTGGCTTACAGGTGGAAGCTAAAGATTTTGTCGACATCGCCCATCGATTAGGCAAATATGCTGCCAATAAAAACAGGCCGGTGATAATAAAATTTGTCAGACGACAAACAAAGGTTGAGATTATGAAACGGGCAAAGTTGCTGAAAGGCACGGGCATTTATATCAACGAGGATCTAACGAAAATCAACGCCGAGGTCCTTTCATCCCTTAGACTCAAAGAACCTGGCCTTGTTGAGAAAGCCTGATCACATGAAGGAAAGCTGTTCGTGCGTTACAAGGGAAAAGACCATAACAATCTTGTTACTTTTGACAATTATAACTTTTGGCTCGAAAAGCCTTGGCCAAAAAAGGAGGCTAGTTCCACTGCCACTAGCTACGCCCGGAAATTATCATCTAGTTGGAACCGTCACCGATCAAAATAAACTGTCACTATAGTGAAACAACTGGTCCGTGAGGTGACATTTCATCTGACTCTTTATGTCCAAACTTCTCTTTCCTTTACTCGTCGCTTTTTGTATTGTTTTTTTAATTACTTTAAGTACCCACCCAATACACAAAAGAACACACGCAAAACGCGTGCATGCACACACACACACACACATACACGCACGCACTGTTACATACACGCTACACACGAGAACACCGCCCCCCCACACACACACACATAGATACACGTACACATACACACACGAATACCACACACAGACGCGCGCGCGCAAACACACGCATGTACACTTATGCACAAGGAAGGACAGAAATACATAATCGCGAACATGTGCACCAGCGCGAACAGACGCTCGCGCTTACTTTTCATTTCACCCAATATCAGTTTGACGCAGATGCGTAATAATCTAAAATCTAACCAAATGCTACTCCCTTATCTTATAAGATATACAGCTTTACCTGTGAAATGTTTATTTCAGAATGCTTGTTTTTATTCATGACTATGTTTTGATGCGCTTTGTTGCGATGGAAACAATATTATTAAAGACATCCGAGATCAAAGATAGTGTTATATCAGTTACACTATTAAAAAGGAAAAAAGGGGAATACATGTTGCTTAAATTGAAATAGATTATAGTAAAACATCATAAGGTTTAGATTTTAAGCGATTATTTATTACGTACATAAAGAGTTGTACATTACATGTACCCATTATACAGAGTACAGTCTTTGAACGCTGATCAGTGACAGAACTTTGTCTAAATGAGTTACTCCCCTTAGTTAATATTTTGCAATGACTATGAACAATGTACATTGTAAGAAGTTCGATTTTTACCGTCCAGTAATTATGCGAGCTTCATAATTAGAAAGGGAATATAAAGAATTATATTTACTGATACGTATACTATGCAGCTAGATCTATAAAATACTACTGTTTCTCAAATGAACGTTGCTTATTTATTCTGCATTTACCAATACAAATGTTACTGATTACACTTGCACCTCATGTTGTGTATTTCAATTAGGATATCAGTTTCAAAAAGAATTTCCAGGTTAACACACATTCAAAATTAATGCCTACACAGTGTAGTTCTTTCTAACAAAACCACTTAATAAAGATTTCTTTGCTGATATAATAACTATTTGTTGTATTTGCACTGTGTAGATATAGATATATGGTACTGAATATTTAGCCAACTTTGATTATATTTATGTTCTATGAGCATTTATACATTTTAGTAACGATTCTTTATTTTTAGAATAAGCAAAAAAAGTTTACTGTTTATTTACTGACTATATAGGCACCTCAGGTTGTTTACATTTATTCAACCTCAATTTAATTAAGAATTCTTCAGGTTAACAAGTAAAACTGAACACATTCTGTTATACTGTTTTACAAAAGGAATGAATAAATAACATATATTAGATTTATTTGCTGACACAAGAACTATTTATTGTTCTTAAATTATTTATACCCTAACATACAATGTGATTAGTGAGTATCCTTTTTATATATTTTATGCGACATGAACACCTTATTTTTGGTGAAAAAAGACAAACAAATGTTTTACTTTTACTTTGTGTACATGACATGAAACACCTTACTTTTGGTGATAAGTGACACAGAATACTAAAATTAAGTATACAGTATGTTACTGACTTTAATATGTTCACTGTGCATATATATATATTTATTTTATATGATCATCTTACTTTTTGTGGAGAGTAAATACAAATAGGGGATAATAAATACAATACAATTAATACTTACTCTACAATACATTATAAACAAAAGCATGATAACACCTAATCATCTTTTCGCTTTCGCACTTGGCTTAGGCGTTTTTTAAGTGCTTAACGTATACAATTTCAATACAATTTCTCTACAGCATCTCCTCTTTTACAAATATTACATTAATACTGTTAATTCTATTTAAGAAGATGAGAGGTTGCTATTTGGGGCATATTGTATAAATTTAAAATATCCATCACACATTATTAATCTTTGTTGTTTTAGATCACTCCTAACCTGTCATGGAACCAGTCTACCATTGTACTAAGTACAATTGTAAATATTTATTTATTTCTGTTTATCTACTTTTGTTCATAGTGTTTTTAGTGTTGCATACCAAAGTACATTCTATATTAAAATACACTTTATATCTGGTACAACATTTCTCTAGAAACAGAAGATTTGTCATGCTAAATTGTATATTGTTTTTACAAATACATGTCTGCACTTGTTGTAGTTGTAGGAAAAATCACCACCTATTGTCTATGCCATTTACTTTGCACTATTATGTAAAAGCCTGTCTATTTGCAAATGAACACTGTTAGAATTGCGTCTTTAAATTGCCGCTGTTGTAAAAAGAGAACTGATGTTTTAAATTTTCTTAAAGACAACGACTATCAGATTTATTGTTTACAGGACACACACTGGCCAAAAGATTTAGCAAAAGAAGTTTATTCTTCATGGAATGGACACTGTTTTTTTAAGCTATGGAAAGTCAAATGCCAGAGGTTGTGCCATTTTAATTAAGAAAAGTATTGATTTAAAAGTACATGCTATACAAAAAGATGATATTGGAAATTTGTTAGGTCTAAATATTTCTATTGGAGATACAAAATTTTCACTAATTACTGTTTATGGCCCAAACATAGACAGTCCACAGTTTTATAAAGATGCGTTTAACACGATTGATGCGTTTGGAAATGAGGACTTCGTTCTGTGTGGTGATTTTAACCTTGTTTTAGACAGCACATTAGATTACAGCAACTATAAAGCATCTAATAATAATATAAATTCTAGAAACATCATCTTAGAAGAAATTGCTAAAAGAAATCTAACAGATACGTTTAGAGAAATGCATGAAAACAAACGACGTTTACATGGAGACGCCCAAATCCGTTGCAACAAGCAAGGCTAGATTTCTTTTTAATAACTCCAAATATGCTAAATCTTCAAATATCAGAGCCAGTCTAAAATCGGATCATTCTATTATCGATATTTCTCTGGAATTTAATAAAACTGAACATGGTAAAGGACTGTGGAAATTCAATAATTCTCTTCTGCAGGATATTGAGTATTTAAATATTATAAATAATAAAATTGAGGAAATTAAAAAACAATACTGTTTACCTGTGTATAACTTAGAAAATATAAATACAATTAATAATAAATAATTATACTTTACCATAAATGAACAACTTTTTTTGGAAACACTATTAATGGAAATAAGAGGTAAAACTATTTCGTATTCAAGTTTTAAAAACAAATTAAAATCATCAACTGAACAGAAACTTTTATTAGAAATTGAAACCATTGAGCAAAATCTAAATGAATCTAATAAAGATAAACTTCAGCAACTATATACAGAACTAAACAAGATTAGAGATACAAAACTTAAAGGTCATATAATTAGATCAAAAAGTCAGTGGATTGAACAGGGAGAGAAAACAACCAGCTATTTTTGTTCATTAGAAAAACAACACTATGTTAATAAAACTATACCTTTTATTCAAAGAGATGATGGCCAATTTATACACAACCAATCCGATATTCTTAAGGAAACTTCTGAATTTTACAAAAAAATATATGAAGAAGTTAAATTACAGCCAAACAGGATACTAAACGACCTACATGATATAACTGTCTCTAAACTAAGTTCGACCCAATCAAAAGAAATGGAAGGTCCGTTGCAATATGAAGAATGAGAGACTTTAGTGGGTTATCTTCCATTGTCTAGCAGGTGCCCGTATAGGCGGCGCTGTTTTCGAATAGGTCCATTGTTATTTATTTTCCCTTCCATTGTTTACTTCCGCTAAGATTGACAGTTGATAAACAGAGTTTTAACACGATTTGATTATATTTCTTCGATAAAGGTGTAAGTATGGCTTCAAAGTTTTGCAGCCTATCTTTAGGACAACTTAGGACAGAGTTAAGAAAGAGAAATGCTAAGTTATCTGGACGAAAAAAGGAGTTAATCGAGAGGTAGGCTAACATGAATTTTTCTTTTCACTTTTGTTGTTGACGATTAGCGAAGTAAACAAGTTCTTTCATTAAATAGTTAAATGTAATAACAGCAATTGATGCAATCTTATATCGCTAATGTCTGCAGTTCATTATTATTAATTGTCCCAAATCCCACAGGAAGCATTGCAAATTAAATTCAAAATGTGTACATGTCCATACGTTGGAATTAGTGGGTGGGGTAATGCGCTGTGTGTGGTTTGTTTGTAGTAATAAATACAATATGTTCTTTGTTTGCAAAGTCGTCTTTTCTTCATTCTTTTCTTAAAGATGAGGCAGTATATGATTATTAAACAAATGTATTACATAATTGTTTCAGACTAGAGGCCTATGACAGAAACCAAAATTTCAACAACTGTGAGGACCTTATGCCAGAATTTAGGATGAGCCTTCCAGTAACCAGTGGCTACAAGGACATCAACAGTGACATGAAGATGGCCCCCATTGACCGTCAGAAAGCCACTGACTATCTGGAACGCTTTCAAGTTGAGTTCGACCAAACTGTAACTGCACTGTACAATGACAAATTTTTTAATGTATCTTCGGTTGTTTTCATCAGACAGTCTTGACTTTGTAAAAAGTGCGTGTAGAGCAGAAATGAAGAAAAAGATAAATTATGTGGTAGACATTTCCTTTACAAAGCATGGAATAGTGCACGAGGCGCAGTGCGAATGTGGAGCTGGCGAGGGTCCCTTTGGACATTGCAAGCATATAAGATCTGTATTGTATGCATGCCTGAAATTTGTTCAAACAGGAGATGTGAAGGTAGAGTCGTCATGTACCGAGCAACTATAGGCATTCCATAGAGCCAAGAAACATACCGGGTCCCCTCTGAAGGCCAGAGACCTAAACATGGTTGGGGCAGATATTTGTGATATTAAGGACTTTGATCCCCGACCTGTTAGTTTTCGAAATGCCCCTAATTATCAGGATCATTTTTACAATACATGTATGAACTTTAAAAGAATTTCTAAAACGCCAATATTTCAGACCTTTGCACCAGCAAATATATATGCAGTCAACAATGATCATGACTATTTTGAAGTGACACATGAAGAAAACTTTCTAAATCAGAGTAAAATAACTAAAATAACAACAGAAGAGTGTTGTGAACTGGAAGTTTTGACAAGGGGACAAAACACAAATGATCGTTGGTTCGAGGAACGTGGAAAAAGAATCCAGTCATCCAACTACCACCGGATATGTACAGCAACAGAAAAGGCCAATTTAGCAGCATTGGCTTCCACAATGGTATCTGGACATGTAACTAAGCAAAATGAAGCGATGGGCCATGGCTGTAAATATGAAAAAACTGCAATTCACATATATGAAAGTGCGCGAAATGTTAATGTTCAGGCATGTGGCATCACTGTTTCTAAGACCCATCCATTTCTAGGGGCATCTCCTGATGGAATTGTCAGCAAGGATTTAATTGTAGAAGTAAAATGTCCTTTCAATGCAAAAAATAAAGAGATAAACTCAGTTGCTGTGCCATATTTAAAAGAAATCAATGGAAAACTTGTTCTAAGCAAAAAAAATCCATATTACTTTCAGATACAGGGACAGTTGTTCTGCTCTGAACGAAAATATTGTGATTTAATTGTGTATACTCTCACTGACATTGTGTACATCAGAGTAACAAGAAATGAGGCGTTTATCTCTGATATGGTGCACAAACTTGAATTATTTTTTGAGGCACATTTCAAACCAGCACTTTTGGAAAAGTTGTTTTATAAAAATGTGTAAAATAATGTTCTGCAAAAGAAATGAAACAAAAAGTTCATTTGAAAATAAATGCATTTTGTAATGTTGTATGAATTATCATGATATGTATTTTTTGTTATTATATTTGTCATTATATATGTATTCAAATAAATTGTTTTATTGAAAATTGTGTTGTTTGAACAGAACTGCATAAATATCAAGTATGTTGTTTACAGTCAGCATTCATAAAGCACCTCAGGAAAAATTTAAGCACATTCCTTAAATTATCAGAATTCCTAAAGTCTTTTGCTTTTTTATATAGATGTCTTCTTGTATTAAATTTGTTTTTGCTGTAAATTATTTACTTTTGTTATAGTATTTTGGCAAAAAAACAACAGAAATCATAATAATTTCCATAGCAAATTGTATCTGAAATTTTCACTTAAATAAAACTTAAGATTTCGCTTAGGAGCTTTATGAATACCAGCCCGTACCAGAGTTTAATTTCAGCTGCAAAAGTAACAAATCACTATTTTAAAACTTTATTTATTAAGCAATCACATGTAATACATCAACTTCAACATAAAAAATGAATAATGAACAGTCATATTGACAAACAAATGTCTAGTATTACTGTAATAACATGTACTTTCTAATACTGATAACCATAGACTAATACACATGATCATCAGACATTTTTTTATTCAGAATGGTAAATGACAACATAAAAATGACATTTTTTACTACACTTAGCTACATGTACAACCGTGATTGTAGCAATTCTTTAAGCATATGTAGACACAATGCCATGTCTGAAATTGCATAGCATGAAACATACAAAAATTATCTCTGATGACAACTTAGTCTCTGTGGCAGTCAGAGGTTCAGTTAAAATTCTGTATGTTTTTCCAAGACCAATGATTCTTTCTACATGCACACGTTTGCTAGAAATTTTCGTATCTTTAATAACAGTATCATTTGACATTCTGTTCTTTTTCTTAAAAAAGGTTGGTATATTAATATGCACATCATGTGGTGCAAAAATGTCCTGTACATTAAAACCTTTGTCAGCCATTATACTGTCATTTTTGGAACAAAGCCTGGTCAGTGAACTCCGTTCAACTATTTGCCTGTCACTTGTAGCACCTCCATAGGCTGGGGACACATAAGAAATAAGACCGCCAGGGGTACTGCCAATCAAAACCTTAACTGTATTTCGGTTTTTGTAAGTCGAAAAAGTGGCTTGTTGAGCCGTTGGATTTTTCGGTTTTTTAATTGGGCACTCAGTACCATCAATTATGACGCGTGTTTTGGGGTATAGCCTCTTGAAGCTGCTTGGAGCGAAATAGCGGACTAAAGTTTGTGATGGCCATATGTTAATTTCTTTCCACTGTTTTTCCATGAACAAGACCCAAGTAATAAAAATGTTCGACACCACACTTTCAGAAACATTAAATAATCGCGACAGTTCAAAGTTTGTCATGTGTCGCCTTAACTTTATCAAAGTAATAAAAAATTGATCAGCAACACATATACTCGAAACAGAATGATACACATAATTAAGATGGTATGCTGCTGGTCCAAGTGTGTTCAACACGAAAAAGAACTTCATGTAATTTTCAAGTCCAGTATAGAAGTGGACGGCTGGCGCATCATTGTCAAAATTGTGGATGCTAAATGCAGGTGTTGTTGTTGTTTGCATCGCCGCATCTTCCATTACACACTCTGTTTGTACACAAGAATCTATAAATGTCACTTTTTCATCCGTGATTGAGATTATTTGCTCCACACATTCCTGCTGGGTTACAACTTCTTCGCTGGCACCCACATCGATATCAGAAGTAACAATGTCTATTTTGGTTGCAATGAACTCAGGTTCAAAACTCATGTTTTCTCCAGATTGTTCCATATTTGTCACATCTTCAAACAACTTACGTTTCCGGTTTTCTCGTTCTAGACGACGTTCTTTTCTCTCCTGGTTCTTCGCAACAGTCGCCTTGTTTGTCCAGGAAAAAATACTGGGGACAGCTGTTTTTCGCAGAGCCCGCTTACGTCTTTCATTACCTGAAAAAATAAATACTGAAAAAATAAGTATGTGCTAGAAACAAATGCATATATTTGGTTGTTGCAGCTTTAAGGTTAAATGGATTAAGAGAATGAGTGTTCAGAAGGTGACAGATTTATCATTTTATTGGTTTCAGTCAAGTAAGATTAAGAAACACCAACATATGATATAGTGTTAGGTTATGACACACAATATCACATAATGCATATTTAATTAATCAACAACATTACATTTAATTTTTGAAGCAGTACTGTCGTTGTTGATGCAGAACTTTTCGAAAAATAAGCCAAGTAACAAATGATGATATTTAGTATATACATGTAAACCAGTTCCATATACTGTACATATACATATGTCATGATTATCTAATGGAGAGAAAACCCAAATTCAACATTATAAGCGTAATAATTGTTTATATTTATGATGTTTTTCAACTCAATAGAAAAGCAAACTACCTACCAGCGTATGTAATTGTGTGGTAATCATCTTCGGTGAAGTGGTTTTCACACACGTACGAGTATTCGGATGGAGTCCAGATTTCGAACTTTGTTTTCACCCGTCGAATAGCTTGTACCCATGCTGCTCGACGTTGTTTGTCTTTCGGGCAGTTGTGTCGTCCTTTTCGTGAACACAATGGAACGCAGCACGTGGTTTCAGGCATTATTTTATCTTTCTTTTGTCAAGCTGTCAAACGCTTCGCTTATTAACAATGGCGATAATCTAATGATAAAATCCGAACATATCCGCATAGACGGACCTACTCGACCAGAGCGCCACCTATATTGGGAAACAGGGGAGATAAATCGCTAAAGTCGCTCATTAACTAACACCTTAAAGAATATGAAAAATGATAAAAGCCCTGGTTCGGATGGATTCACAACTAATTTCTTTAAAGTGTTTTGGACTGGAATTGGAATTTTCGTATTGAGAAGCATTAATTTTGCGTATATTAACTATCGTTTCTCTGTTACCCTAAAGCAGGGCATAATTACTTGTATACCGAAAGAAAACAAATCTAGACATTTTCTTAAAAATTGGAGGCCAATTACACTTCTTAATACTGTATATAAACTAGCTTCTGGATCAATTGCAAATAGGCTCAAACCTCATCTACAAACTCTGATTTCAAGGGATCAAACTGGTTTTGTTTCAGGACGGTGCATAGGTGAAAATACACGACTGTTATATGACATTATGAACTACACAGAAAACAGTAAAATCCCTGGATTAATTATGATGATAGACTTTGAAAAAGCTTTCGATACTTTATCCTTCGATTGCAATGAACAGACGCTAAATTTATTTAATTTTGGACCAAGTTTTAAACGCTGGATATCAATTTTTTTGAAAAATACACAGACATCAGTTCAGTTAAACGGATTTTTGTCAGAAAGCTTCTCAATAGACCGCGGCTGTAGGCAGGGTGATCCTATATCGCCATACATTTTAATTCTTTGTGCAGAAGTTTTAGCTATCAAGATTAAGCATTGCAAATCTATAAAAGAAATACTTATTAACGGTATAGAATATAAAATATCTCAATTTGCAGACGACACTTCTTTATTGTTGGATGATTCGGAAAATTCTCTAAACTCTGCTCTTGACCTGCTCCATGAATTTGCGTTGTTTTCTGGCTTACAGGTAAACTTTGACAAAACTCACGTAATTTGGATTGGATCTTTAAAGTACAGCTCTAGATCTATCAAAACAAAATATAAACTTATATGGGGAAACAGCAGATTTAAATTGTTAGGAATTACTTTTGATGTAGATCTGAAGACAATGACTGACTTAAATTTTGCTGATAAATTTAATAAAACAGTAAATTTAATTAACCAATGGAATAAGAGAAAACTAACACCCATTGGCAGAATTATAGTTATAAAATCATTAATACTCCCGCTATTTACTCATTGTTTTTTTTGCAATACCCACCCCAAAGAGAGAAATTCTAGACAAGCTAAATAAAGTATTGTTTGATTTTGTTTGGGGAGGTCTGCCTTACAAGATTAAAAGCACTACAATTGTACAAAGTTACGAGAAAGGTGGAATGCAAATGGTAGACATTTTTGCATACTGTAAAAAAATCAAGCTATCTTGGCTAAGAAAATTATATACATGTTGTGATAGCAAATGTGCAGTTCTTATAAGATCTATGTTCGATATATCTAAATTGTTTAACACGGGAAAACTGTATACAACCATAATAAAGAAACGTATCAAAAATGAATTTTGGTCTGAAGTGTTTACATGTTATGAAGGATTTGTTGATGTGTTAAAACTTACTGAGGTTGATAGTATTCTTAATATGCCTTTGTTTTACAATCACAATTTTCAAATTGGAAATGAACCATTGTTTTTTAAAGCATGGTATGACAGAGGCATCAGATTTGTAAGGGATATTATTATTGACTCAAACACCTTTTTGGAAACAACACAGAAATTATCACTGGAAATGCGATTAATTTTATTCACTTCGAAGGACTCGTAAAAACAGTTAAAGCTCTGATTAAAAAGTACAAGTTACAATTTAGTAGTAAAGACGTTTTAATACACGGTCCATCTCTGTCATGCTATGCTAAAAATTTTATATGTTGCGAAAGCAAAGATAGATCTGTGTATAATTGTTTTATTCAAAATAACATAGAACCTAAATGTAAAACCATATAGAACAATTTTGTAATATAAGAAGTGGAATGGAAATATATTTTTAAAACAATATTTGATATAACAAGAGATAGTTATATGCAGTGGTTCCAACTTAGGATCGTTCATAATATATTAGGAACAAACTCTCTCATGTACAAAATGAAACTATTGAATAACAATGCTTGCAATTTTTGTCACCAATGTGAAGAAACAATTATACATCTTTTCTGGAATTGTGAAAAAGTATACTGCCTGATCAATAAAATAAATGAAGACCTTATACAAATACGGAATATAAATTTCACGAGACCAATAGATTGTAAAACGTTTATTTTACGTAGCACACAGAAAGACAACCAAAGTCTGGATATATTATGCCTCGAAATCAAACGATATATATTTTGTTGTAGAAAAAATAAGTCTATTCCAAATTACAACGGTCTTATAAATAATATGACATTATCTTATAAAACATATTCCGCCTCTAAACAAACCGTTAACGAAATAACAAGGTGTCGCTAGTAAGAGAACTATTCGAGCCAAACATGCAAATTGTTAATGATCTTAATGAAATTTTTTAATTTCCTTCAATACCAGAATAAAGAAATAAAAAATCTTTTAGAAGTTAGCTAGTTGAGTATGTTTAGCATTGTGATGGAATATGGAATGTACGTTGTGCACTAATGTTGAATATATATTTTGTATGTTAGTTTTTCCTATGTCACAAAAATTGCAACCCGATGATATATATTTACCGAAATGCAATTTACATATAGAGCAAACCTATCTTGAATTTATGCATGCTATTATACCATGTTCTTTTTTTTTTCTTTCAACTCAATTATACTGATGACTTATATGCATATATATTTGTCGAAATAAACTTTACCAAAAAAAATAAAAATATTTTCTGATGGTACACAGATAATCAATCACTGGTTGAGACAGAAAGGTTTGGCGGAAAGATGAATACAAATGGTCGCCAAGTTGTCTTGGGGCGCACAGTGATTCATTGCCACGCTGCAACGTTAGCGTTATGTTTTGGGTTCTGTGTAATTTTTTGTGAGGTTGTTACATTAGTGCCAATTATGGAAACATAAATTCTGAAAAGTACGTCAATATTTTAGAAAACCATTTGTGACCTGTAATTGCAAAACACAAGATGACAATGTCCCGCCCCATGTGTCTAGGTTCACTTCCATGTGGAAATATAGAAACAATATCCCTACACTGATATGGCCAGAACAGAGCCCAGATATGAACATTATTGAAAATGTATGGCACAAGTTGAAATACTTTCTTCAAACAAAGTTCACTTCATTCATTCCAAGACTGACCTCACAGACCATGTCATGCAGATCTGGACCTCCTTTACTCCACACAATATACAGTCATTATACAACAGTATTCCAAAGCGAATTCGCCATGTTCTGAGAGCCAACGGATGCATAACCAAGTATTACATTACTTTGGTAAGTTAATTTTAATTATAAATGATGTTTCTTTTGTTGAAGGCTTGTTCTGGATTTGTTTACGACGTCACGACGTAGTGGAAATACTTACGGTTCTTGAGTATACCATACGTACACGTAAAATTAGTGTAAATTCTGATTTCAATACTAATTGTAGTACATGTTTAATAATTTTTTAATACCTTAACCACTTTTTAATTAAAACAAATATGTGTTTAACACATTAAAGACAAATTTGAAGGTTCAATGCAATGTGCAATTCTGGCCAATTTGTCTCTAATACCAGGTGTATAGCACAGTTATATACTAGTAATATAATTTCTTCAAAGCAACGGAAAAAAGCGGGAAAAGTCAGATTTTTATGACGTTAGTAAAACATCGGGTATATGCAAGGTTGTAAGCACGTGTATTGTTCATATTAAAGTTAACATTTTAATTTCTTCGGTTATTGAATATTTGTCCCAAATCATACCAAAGCAACAATTATATTAATCAGAACTTTAAGAAAGATGCATTATAATAGAATAAAAAATACACCTCGATGTATAGTACATAAAATCTCCAGGTAATAATAATTCCAAGTTATGTACGTATAGGCCTTTCCCAAAACTAGGTTACTTCCCTTGCGTAATCACGAGTGATGTCCCCTGTTCACTGCCGGCGACTTTTATTGATTATAAGGTTACGCATGCGCAAATAAATTCCTTCTTTGTTACATATAAAATATTCAAAATTTGATTTCACTTTTCACCATGACCAAGCTACTTTCTAATATATCACCATACATTGTTGGAAAGATGAGGACATAACCTTTTGAAAAAACAGCATGTCAAAAAATTCTATGTGTTGTTACTCAAAATATTTACCTTAGAGAAAAAAACACACCGGTTTTGACGGGCATGGAGGCTGCCATTTTGCGCATGAATACATGGGCCAAAAGTTATGAAGCTGGGAACCACTAGACAAAAAGTAGTGCACCAAGACAGCCTTTCTCTTATTGCTTACATATATACCTTTAAAATGATACCAAAACATATCATTTAAGCTGTATTTTACAAATTATATGCATCCTGCACTCAACCATATGTGCTTATTATCTAACAGACAGTTTTGGGGTAATTAGACCTTTAAGAGAACCCAAGCCTTTCAAATTTGAATAAAAACCACAATTTTTATCAATCTGGTCTATTTCGAGAAAGAACATGAAGTCCTATTACACTGGTTTAAAGATTTATTGGAAAAAAATAAAATTAAAAATGTCACATATAATGGTGTTTTGAGGCAAACATTTAGACGGAAAAAAATGTACTTGGGTACATCTGGAAAACATGATTTTAACTCAGAATTAAGCATCAGTTTGAGTTTTAATAGGCATAGCAGATACAATATATAAAGTCAGAAGTGAAAACAATCTTCATTGGCATTCTAAATGTTACAGAATAGGTTTTAAAACCGTTTTGAACAATTTTTTTAAATAAGTTTCTGCATTTTGGGGGTAAAATCCATAGAAATGTAGCATTTCAGATGCCATTAGACCCCAGAAAAGGGTTTGTTTACCTAACAATCAACAGATTTGACCTCCTGTCACAAAAAAAAGAATTTGACCCCTAAATGTCAATGCCAGATATTAATTAACAGTCTTCTGTCACACCTGAACCTGTGGGTGAGGTCAGCCGCCTGCAATCGTCAATCTGTTTCAGGTACTCTCTGCTAAGTAATATGTGAAAATAAAAAGGTTTTCTGTGCATGTTTACTCAATATTGTGATTACTAGAGTAACTTAGATACAATAAGTGTACATATACAATAGTCTACAAAGTTTTATTTACTGCGATAAGGCTAGTCGCTATGCCGGCTTCAGATTGTCGAGCTCACGTGCGAAAAGTTCAGTTCAAAAACGGGTTTGAGAGTCCCAACAAGGGTTAAACTCTTGCTTTACCTACTGGTGTTGATAAGAAGAATGCCAGGCTGGAAAGGAAGTCATTAGATAGTAGAATAAATGACAATAATCATGTACTAACCTTCAAAGATACCGATGGTACGGACACGACTGTGTCAGCTTTACGGCCACGCCCAAACGCTCCAGTGTAGTTGACAAGTAAAGTTGTTTTGATGACTCGTCACTTCACCCAGACTTGTATACCAATGAGTTGATGGGTCCGGCTGAGGTTCTTTTCAACACTGCATTTAAAAAACATACTCAAATTAAACCAAACTGTGATGGTGATTAAAAATTTTTATGCCGCTATCTCCATTAGGTGGGGTCTAGGTTGGCGTGAGCGGCTTAAGTGTTTTATGCATGCATTTCATTTCAGCTCAAAGCCTGATTGAAGTACAATTACAAAATAAAATATGAACTAAATAGGATCTGTTAACTTTGCAAATTAGGAAAATTGGTATTATTCAAAGTAGGCAGGTCGGACGGTCATAATGGCCATTGCATCGGCCAGTGCGGACACGACCTTTGCGGGCATTATTGTCAGTAACAGGTTCTTAAACTAAATATTCAGGATTACAACACTAGGTATTATGACATAAATGAGAGAATTGTTGAAACTAATGCAAATTAATGTCAAAATGAAACTGAAAAGCAACACGATGAACACAATGGGTCTCGGATTGCCACCCTGGTGGACATTTTGCTCTAATTTTCCCATATTTACCCCCCTAATGCCCCCTAGAGCAACCATCCCATAAAATACAGCCCTAAATGGGGTCAAGGTGGCATCTGGCAGTTATTCTTTCCAGTACTGTGTGTTTGTAAGAGTCCATTTTCAAAATCTTTGCAGTCGACTAATCTGACAGGAAGTTCATAAAGGTTACGCATGCGCAAATAAATTCCTTCTTTGTTACATAGGTAATATTCAAAATTTGATCTCACTTTTGACCATGACCAAGCTACTTTCCAATATATCACCATACATTTTTGGAAAGATGAGGACATAACGTGCTTATTATCTAACTGACCCTGAGGATGTGACTTCCGTTTTGGGGTAATTAGACCAATTGTGTTGATGTTGTAAAAATAAATTTACAAAAATCTACATTTGTATGTAATATACATCATGCACTTTATTTATCAATTTAATTAAATCATTATTTTGATTTTTAACAATATTGTCTGCTCTTTGAAGATTCACAAACAAACTGTACACAGTACGTTTAACGGTTATTATGCAATAAAACACAAAAATAGCGATGCGAGTATCTAAACAACCTATCCCTTCATCCTGTATTAAATTTGCATTATTAAATAAAATAAATAGATAAAGCTGTTTGTAATAAAATGATATGGCTAAGTAACTCTAAGCTAACATTTTTCTGGCGACTAAAATTACGAAAATAAGGTATCATCACAGAAAGTGAGCGCAATTCTGATGTTTTTGACAGCAACTTTTTTCGTTGCAGATATGCTTGTTGTGTGCTGGATATTATACTGTGCTTGAACATGCTTCGCTATAATCTTGAAATATAAAGTAACAAAACAACTATCTTTTAATTACTGATAACACAATAATACAATAACTAAAGATGATGTCACTCCTCATTAAATGTTATAACTGATGTTGTATTAAAGAGAATAAGTAAGTAATTTGTTCATTATTGTGTCATGTGTTTAAACAATAGGTCTATATGTCACCAGGAAATAGATATGTCGTGATAATTATGTACATAATAGGGTCAGTATCTAGAATAAAACAGACATAGAAATATACATTCTGAAAACCCGAGTAAGTAATTAACTAAGCCAACAGAAGAGTCTAATATACGTTTAAATAAATATTTTATACTTGTTGAGTCTGTGTGATCAAGTATTTAGTTTTCCTTTATGTATATAACTCTAACTGAGATTATTTCTTCATTTCTGTCGGAATCGTGGTAAACAAACAACATTTTATCCTGGCAGCAGCTTATTCCCGTATGTTTTAGAAAAACAAAACACGATGAGCTCTTAAATGTTCACCACCTTTAAATTCTTCAGAATTGAAAATTAAATACTGTGCTATATTATTTCACTCTTCAATTTAAACCATTTATTAATTCGAAAAATTATTTACTGCTTTTAATTATGTCCTGTTTAATAAGATGGCGAAATTTCATCGGGTGATAGGCAAAGAACAACAACGGAGACAACAACATTTTAAAATGGGAGATAAACTTTAATTTGAGACGCAAACAATGGAGACGAAGTGTGACATGTTAGTTGTTTCTGCGTGTAGATATTTATCATCCATGCATTTCGCAATTGCACGGATTTATTGTTCTGAGGGCAATTTGATAAGAACCCCGTGGTTTGTGGCTATGGTATTTTTATGACCCCTGTTCAGACAGATAACTAAGTATCCATTGAGAGAACATGTGTTAATTTGTGGTATATATGCATGGAAAACAAGTTTAAGACGAGACAAGTCGACTACATTTTTTCCGGATACCTGTCATACGGACATGTGCCTTAGTAATGAGTTTAAAACAATACTACATTTAGTTCTTATCATTCATTTTTGTAAGATGTATCCTCTATGATTTTTTTTTATAATGTTATATGGTTTTAAAAATTTCTATTACACGTTTTGAAAGCCGCTTGGTCTTTGATCTACAATACTTTATATGGCAAGCTAGGGAAAAAGTCGCCGGAAGTCGGGTTTCAAATATGGCGGATGTGAATTCGCAATAACGGGAGGTAATTTCCAAGGGAGATCACCTAGTTTTGGGAAAGGCCTATTATGTACGTAAATGCGCTTCCATACTTTTAAATGTGCATTTGCTAAGGCGGTTGATATACAAAATACTAGGATAGTGTTGAATACGGATAAGTTTATTAAGCGAGACTTAGAAAACCTAAACCACGAGCCTTGGTGAAAATATCATTATCTTAAGCAGACAAATTAAATATGATTATGTAATATATATGGAAATGATAATCAGAAACGTTTACCTATGGTTGAAAGGACAGTTGTGGTAATAGTACATCTGAAGAACTTGTATTTAGTTTTGAACTTTTTTACAGGACTGTAACTACTTAGGCGATGACACGCGAGACGTTATAACTACAAGCATAATCATTAAGTTTGGTGATGATAGAATAAGACTTCAACAAAGCACAGGGCTAAACAAGTTGAATTTCGTTAATTCAAGGGTCTTAACTGCAAAAGTCTACGGTGATTTTGGCTGATTATCAAACTTGGACGAAGATATTACCAAAACAAACATGTTTATAAAATTTTGTGAAGAATGGATGACAATATTGGAATTAGAGAGCGGAACGTCTTACAATTCCAATAATTTCCGACAATTTAAAGACCTTGGACGATTTGGCTGATTATCGAACTTTGCCGATATACTATACCCACACATTTTTATTTTATCAGGTTTGGTGACGATCGGATGACAGCTGTTGACTTTGAGAGCGGAAAAGACGTGGTATATTGACGTACCGACTGACCGACGACCGACCGACCGACAGACATTTGAAAACGAATATACCCAGCCTTCTTCAATGGTAGCATGATAACACAAGGATATCAGTGAACTGATGGGTGCTCCCCAATGCACGTTGCCAAGTAATGGGAATGCAATCAGAAGAGCAGAGTCCAGACAATTGTGCTCTATATATTAATTTCAGCAATCGGTAAAGTCCCATAACTGTAAGAAAAATCATTGAAGTGGAGCATCTTGGTACAGTGAACACCTCCTCTTGCTAATGAAGCTTCCCATAAGTGAATATTGGCTACAAGTTGCTGAGAAACAGTCAAGACAAGAATTGTGCACTATACACTAATTTCAGCAACCTTCAAAGACCCATAACATCAAGGAAATCACTGAAAGGGAACACAATGTACTGTGCACACCTGATTTCGATAATGAAGCATCACATACAGTTTCAATGTATTATGGCCAGTAGATGCGGAGAAATAGCATGGACAAGAATTGCGCACTATATTCTAATTTCAGAAATCTTCAAAGTCCTACAACTCTTAGAAAAAAGCATTGAAGCAGAACGTCTTGGTTCAGTGCACACCTTCATTTAGTAATAAAGCTTCTCATACAGTTTAATTGAAACCTGGAGAGTAGTTGTGCAGAAACAGATTGGACAAAAAATGTGAACTAAATACTTATTTCAGAAATCTCCAAAGTCCCATAACTCTAAGAAAAATCATTGAAGCAGAACGTCATGGCTCAGTGCACACCTCCTCTGGATAATGAAGCTTCCGATACAGTTTCATTTAATTCTGACCAGTAGTTGCGTTTAAATGGACCGGACTAGAATTGTGCACTAAATGCTTATTTCAGAGTCTCATAACTCTGAAAAAAATAATTGAAGCGGAACGTCCTGGTTCAATGCACTCCTCCTCTTGGTAATTAAGCTTCCCATGAAGTTTCACTGAATTCTGATCAGTAGTTGCTGAGAAATACTCCGGATAAGAAAACGTGGCGGAAGGACGGACGGACGGACAAACGGACGGACGGACAAAGCGGCGACTATATGCTCCCTTTAAAATATTTCAGGGATCATAATAAAGCCACAATTCATAAATCACTGCAGTGTATTTCAAACTTCTTTTTTGCAACATCATTTAGGATCCATTGCAAATGACTGTGTGTACACATTATTTTCAAAATTATTTATGACGAGTCAGTGTAAAGTGATGATTACTCGGTGCGAGGTTTCGTCTCACATTTGTATCAAATACGTAGATGGTTGTTCTTAAATAAGATTGTCTTTATTTCCGATGAAGCTGCCGCACATATTGAGCACATGTATAAAAGGAATTGAATTTTATTGCACAGCCTGGTTACACATATGAAACTATTATGGTGGCAGAATATAAATAAGCATGCATCTAACATGAATAAATGATATTACTGTTAAAGAACTCAAGTAAAACGTTTTGTCCAAGTCATAAAAATGATATTTGCAATCCAATCTATAAAGACATATTTGCCCCTGCTGTATTCAGGTTTGTGCATTCGTTGCAATGGGTGATCGATTTTTAGTCAATGTATAAAGAATAGCATATGCGTTAAAAGCATTATATGCGAAGCGAAAAACATATTTTCGTCAGGTATTTTACAGTTTTAGCCAAAATACTTTGGTCATTTTATGTTCACCAGTTCCTTCAATTAGCTTCTTTCCTCTAAACATGTACTCGTCATATGACATGTCCAGAATACAATCAAACTTTGCTTTCTCGTAACTACGCTGGGAGAAGTTCGACGTCTAATCGCTTTGAATCCTAACTCCCTACCAAGGGCAACGGCTGCCTCAAGCAACCGTGAGCCAAGCCCCATTCGGCGAAACTTCTTGTGGACACCGAGTGTGAAGAAATGCATGGTCTCCTTGACCCCATACCAATTGAAGAAGTCCACTTCTTTGTATTTGCTAGAAAGGAACACCAAGAGCTCCCGGAACTCGTCATATTTCATGTGATCGTAGTTCGGTGGAGGATCGGAGCAGATTGAGGAGCCTATCAGCCTGATTTCCATCATTTCGTTGGTGTCTTTGGAGATCATACACAGCGAGCAGTTTTGCTAAGAACCTAAAGACATACAACGAGACAATAAAAATTTAGGAAACTAACATTAATGCTACTTGTTTTTTGTTTACAGAAATTGGTGATAACGCCATTACACAGCGCAATCCTATTGGTTATTTTTCAACCTTTTAACGTTTAAAGGTGAAGCGACCAAAGTCACGTTTTACTTATTGTAAGTAACTGACATAAAAGACCATTTTGAGAATTCTGGATTTGTGCGTGGAATGAAATCGCAGTTCTTCAACTGGGCAGATATTCACGATAAAAGACTCACGTGTAACTAATAGTACTGACAAATTACTTTTTCTATGTTCATGGAAGCTACTTTCTTAGCGAATGCGTATATATATATATATCATGGTGAATTTCGTAAAGTTCAGATATAAATCATATTCAGGAAAGTTAAAAATGTTTATTAAATATTAATCCTGTTATGAAACTCATTTCCAATTCGAGGCAACGAGAACTGCAAATCATTGTCAGTAACAACCACCCATGTAACAATGTAAGTACAAGTAAATGGAGAGTTGACTAACCACTCACATTGTGCAAAGTAATTATAATGATTTGGATATTGATACATATATATCCAATAACTGTCACACCCTGGCGGGAAGTTGCATAAAAAGCGAGCATTAACCTGTTTGTTACATGTCGCGTTAAACCACAAGTGCATATTTAACAATGGAACATTGGAAATTATACTTATCCATTACTTCTGTTGCTAAGTACTCAAACTCCTGGTGCCACTTGTTTCCAAACGCCCGACACAGTGGCTTTTTGGATAAAGTGGTTCTTTAAGATCTTAAACACTTCATTGTAACGGTCAGGAGTGACTATCTCAAGCCTTTCGTTCTCGATGTCAAAGCTGCCACGTATATTATCCAACGCCTGTAAATGTATGTTGATCAATCGGCATTCTTAATTTCATTGCCTTTAATATTTAAGTAATTGGTTTTAGTACAGCTTACATTGATTTACGTGTAAATCGTACCTAATATTTTTGCCTACATTTGTTTACCATTGAGCTCTTTGTAGCTTGATCTCGTCCTCCTATGGGTCATAAACAGCGGGTTAAGTATTGCCGCTAGTAAAGATTGCACAGAAGTTGATAAATATCGTTTTAGGGATATTCAGAGATAGATTTGAAAGTTTTGCTGCCTTAAGTAGTTTAACTTTTACATGGCTTGGAAAACTGTCCAATGTACTGTGCTGTACATTATTCATGCCGCAATAAATAACAACGTACCATATGGCGTAGGTATGTTAAAGTTTAGTATGCATTTCCGTGATATAGTTCTTATTCTAGATTGGTTGTCTGTTTAGAAAAAGACAAGCAAATGATCGCGAATCGGTAGGAAGTAAGTACTTCTGAATTTGTCCACAAATATTGAAGTTATGTAAACTAGAATTCAATACGATAATTAAAGTGTACAAGGGTTGTCCCAAAGTAGCGTATAATTTGTAAAAATAGACATTTTTGGTATTTAATTTAAAGATAGAGCTAAATAATAGATGAGTAAGAGATGGCACAAGCATACTGGCTACAGTCAAACAGAGACAGTACCACTAAAGTAATGTGTGGCCGCTAAAATGCTATCTAAAGACATACCTTCTGTGAACGTTCAATTGTAAGATCTGCGCACACACTCATTGCTGCAACCTATAACATAAACAAGTTATTACGGTACACGAATACCTGTGAACAATCGACAAATAATAATACTAGGCATTGTATCGGTTTATGCATGCTTTCAAATGTATGAAAACAATATAAGGGTTGCAAAACGCCTGAACTACTTGTTCAAAATGCATTGAACAAAGATCTGAATATTTTCACAAAATACGTGCGGGACGAGGATGAGAAATGTGATGGTGTTAAGAATACAATTTACATGGAATTTCATGATCAAATAAATGTTGTTTTTTTCCACACAATACTTTAGGATAGAAACCGCAAGGCATTATTTCATCCGTACAGAGGAAAGAATAGAACACATGCATGATCATTTTTTCTTGTTAAATACACCCCATACGTATATGTCAATGGCAGTATAATTAAACAAATTATTATGCATACTAATTAATGTGTTTCACGGCATCATTTTTTCAGAATCCTTTGTTTAGTTTAATAAATGGTGAAGTGTTTGGAAATACATGCACAAGCGTTCGGAATTAGGTGCATGTGTTCGGTAATACAGGGTTTTGATTTCAGAATGACGTATCTCACAATAAAATTCGAATATATACGGTTCCAAAACACTAAACGGTTATATAATGATACAATTACATGTCAAGTTGTTCTGATTGAGATACAAGCTTTAATTACCGAACAGTATGGTTTTACATCTTATGTGTTCGGTAATACCCGCACCCGCTCTCTAATCTTTTTTCTTCACCCATTTCCGTATTTCTACGTTACTTGACACATCAAAGTAGTACTTAAAATTCGCCGCCCATAGAAATAGTAATTGTTGCGTCAGGAGTGTCAAATTAAGTCTCAAAGACGAAGATGGTAACATTACAAAGACACACTATTGAGTAAGATTTCCGTTTATAAACCCGCTTCATGCGCTCTCAGTGATGTATGTCATCGCACAGCTGCGGCTCTGTGCGAAACTATAAACACGCTGTAAATTACTTAACGTGTGTACATGCGGTCTTACAAAATACATAGTGGCTTGAATAAGCAAAATAAAAATGAAGGTTATAAAATTATTTATCATACATTTCAATTTAAAATGGATGAAAAGCTGAGAAGATTCAGTGCTTTAAAACGCATAACTGGCTTATATTTAATCATAAATAATGATAATTATACAGGTCAACAAACCCACTAAAAATAGACAGTCTGCAAACTTGCTTTAAAATAAGTTTACCGTTTAAAAGAAGCGTAAATACAGTTTAAGTAATAAAATGAATACACAAATATTAAATCTTATGTAAAAGAAAATACCTATTATATTAGTTCGACCATAGGGAACAGATTACATACATCCAGTGAGGTCTTAATATAACGTATACCGGCATTTAAATTGTTGTTGTAACCTACATCTATACACATAATGGTCGGATGTAACTGCCAAGTATGACGTGCTATATTGGTGGAGTACCTAAATCCGGACACTTTAGCTGGTTTTTGGACAATTTCTGAGGATAATAGCATCAAACGAAAATAAAAAGTTAAACTTAATAAGTTGGGTTTAATCTTAAGCTTTGGTAAAAATCTTAGAGGGGATTCCTATCTTAAAGTAACAGCATGATGTGTTAAAAAAAGCATGTAACACGTATCATATTACAACTAGAGAGTACCTAAATCCGGACACTGAAAAAAAAATGTTTTATTAAAAAAGAAAAGAAAAAAAAGCATTCAACTAAAACTTGTTTGTCAGTAAACGTTTTTTCTTCTTTGTTTACATTGTTCTGGTGTTTACTTTAAAAAATTTCGCTGTAAAGCTTTATTTAGCGGATCTACTGTTTTGATTTCGATCCCCAGCGCGCAAATGTTTACATTTAAAAGGAAGAAAAAACAATAGTAAGTTAATGAATGATTATGTTGAAACTTGACATGCGTTGATGAGACAGGTGCGTGCATCAACTGATACTATAGAATTATGGGTCTTGATCATACAAACACATTTGTTTACAGGTGTGCGGATTTAAGTACTGTCGGGATTTAGGTACCACGGTGTCCCATAATATCTGTTACCATTTTGAATAACTGTCATTTCATCATTTATTAACAAAAACTTATAATGAACACATCATGTTGACAGGCTTGGAGTAAAGTTTATTTTACTGCAAATAGTGCGGGAAAAGATTTGACGTTGTATAGTAGGAAATGACGTCATTTGACGTTACTTGTTATTCAGGATGGCGTTGTCTTGCAGTTTTGAGAATGAAATTGTTAAACTCTATTATGCAACTTCTACTCTAATAACAGTCATCCGAGAATGGCAAAGAGGCATCCTAATAAGAAGAGGTTATCAAAAATGAAAATTAAACGACTTGTGGACCGGTTTGAAAAGCGGGGATCAATAGCAGATGGACGTCATTCTAATCCGGGGCGACACAATAATTATAATTATCGCACAAACACGTTTGTTTATTTAATTTTAACACACTAAACGTTTCGGCATGATGCCTTCATCAGTAGTAATAAAAATAATAAATATAAATAAAGGAAGTGACGTCGACGTCATACAGTGACGTTACGTCGTTTGGCGGAAAAATGATGACCTGTAAGAAATGTAAAATAGCATTATGCTGACATATATAGAACACATAATCATGATAGTATAAAATGATGGATCAGAGTTGATTCATCAGCCTATTAATTATAATATAATAAAAAACATAGTAATAGGCAAACATCGAATATATGTCAAGTATGTGAACGTATTATATATCGTACAGCACTTTGTTATTAAGACCGTTAGGAAGCATAGTCTTTAATTTATGTATCCAAAACTTTTCTTTACGGTCTAGATTATTATGAACAACATCTATTGGAACAAAAAAGAAATCTGACAATGTACAATTATTGTCTAGAGACCCAAAATGGGTTGCAACATGTGATACAGGATTTATTGAACAGTTTCTTATATCAAATCTATGGTTATTCATTCTACGGGAAACATTTTGATTGGTTTGTCCGACATATTGTTTATTACATTTTTTACATGTAATAAGATATATAACATCACGTGAAGTACAATCTACATCACTGTGCAAATCATATGTTAAACTAGTAACGCTACTATTGAATTGAGAACATATGTTGATATTATCAGAATGCGTCCATCTTCGTCGTTTACATTTACCCGATGAATGTAATTTAGTACTGTTATACACTCAACATCTAACAAGACTGTTTTGTATATTCTTAGGTCGTTTATAGGCCAAAATAGGCTTAAAAGAATGTAAAGACTTTACACTCTCTTTGTCAGATAACCGTAATAGATCCCAGTATTTGTGTATAATATCAGCAATATTAGGCAGTGATGTGTTAAAACATACAGTAAATGGTATCACTGAATTAGTACTTCACTGCGTAACACGCAGTGCGCTATCCTGCGACATATTTTTCACTTTTGTAAATCCATCTGCTATAACATTTTTAGGATAATTTCTATTTCCGAAATATTTTTGTAGACTAGCTAAAGACTGATTAAATACACCATCATCGGAGATAAATACGTCTGTAGCGTTTAGCCTGACTATATGGATATGGTATACCCCGTTTACAAGACATGCGGTGAGATGATGTAAAATCTAAGTATAAATGCATATTAGTAGGTTTACAAAAAACATCTGTTATAACAGTTTCATATTCAGTTTTAGATATAGATACATCGAGGAAAGACGCAGACTTTTGAGATATACAATATGTAAATTTTATAGTAGGATGAAATTTATTTAAAGCATCTATACAAGTATTAAGGTCTTCTAAAGAACTATTCCATATCATAAAAATGTCATCTAAAAATCTAAGCCAAATATCGGGTTTTAGAGGTACATTACTAAGAAAATCTTCTTCTAATTTTCCCATAAAAAGTGAGGCATAAGAAGGCTCCATAGGGCTACCCATGGCTGTACCCATAGTTTGTAAATAACTCTTATTGTTAAAATCAAAGCAGTTATTTTCAAGAACAACTTTAAGTAATTTGCTAATGTCTTCAGCGTTAATATTATTGTTAACATTATATTTTCTAAGAAAATATGAACAAGCTTCTATTCCCTCACTATGTGGAATATTAGTGTATAATGATGATACATACAGAGTTACTAAGTAAGAGTCGTTTTTTAAATGAATATTCTTAATCTTGTTAATAAAGTCTGTGGTATCTTTAACGTATGATGGTAAAGTCTGCATAACTGGATTTAATACAAAGTCTAAGAACTTGGAGATATTTTCCGAGCTGGAATTAAACGCAGATACGATGGGCAGACCGGGGTATCCAAGAGGAAGACTGTCATCTAATGGCTTCTGAGTCTTCGGTAATATGTAAAATTGAGGTATCCGAATATCTGTGGGAAACAAATCAAACTGCTTACCGATACCGGGGTTGTGGTGCTTTATTTCTTCAACACAGTGTTCAATATTTTCTGTCGTTGTCTGGTTCTGGTTTTCGTTCACTTTTATATAGAAACGTTCATCATTTAATTGACGGGTTACTTCTTCGATGTATTTATTTTTATTCATCACTACAATAGTATTAGACTTGTCCGCTTTTTTAATAACAATGTTATCATCACGAGATAAACTGTTCAGAGCGTGTATTTCTTCTTTAGAAATATTAGGGCGAAAACGTTTTTCATTAACATGATGAAGAATTTCATTAGTATTATTTTATTAGTATTTTTATTATTATTATTATTTTTTTAATCCGGGGCGACCAAAGTCTGTGAGAAGCGAAGAAAATATTGCCGACGTTCAGTGTGCGATTTCAGAAACTCCAGACATGTCTGTAAAAAAATTACTGGGTGACATCTCAGACACTGTTAGTCGTTCAAGTGCACGTAATGTTACGTCTGGATTTAAAATTAACTCCATACACGCTGTATGTTATGCAGCATCTCAAAGACAATGACATTGAGAGTCGATTGCATTTTGCTCATTGGGTAAAAGAGAATCCCGGTATTATTGACTTGGTGTGGTTTTCTGACGAAGCCCATGTTTATTTAAATAATGCAATCAATAATAATAAAAAAATTCGTCATTGGGGGTATGAAAAACCAGATTATCATCTTGAAAAATAATTTCATAGTGAAAAAATAACTGTTTGGGCCGCACTTAGCTAGGAATAATTGGACCATTTTTCTTTGAAGATGAGAACAGTACGGTAACTATTAACAGTGAACGGTACCTCAATGTTCTCAAACGCAAATTGATTCAAGCACTACGGAAAAAAGTAATCATATTTCTAAGATGTGGTTTCAACAAGATGGTGCAACACCGCACACTTCTGCAATTGTCCTTGATTGGCTGCAAAAGACATTTGAAGGCAGGGTCATTTCTTTAAAGACGACTTACCCGTGGTCACCACACTCGCCAGTTTGAGTCCGCTGGATTTTTATTTGTGGGGATTCTTAAAGGACAAAGTGTATACACCCTCTCAAAGTTCTGTGCATGAACTTAAATTGAACATTAGGCGGGAAATTAGGCAAATAAACATTGAAACTCTTCAGGCTGTGGTCAACAACTTTAAAAAACGCTGTGACGTCGTAATTACACAAAAGGGACGTCATGTGGAACATGTAATGTAATAATCATACTTGATTATTTTAAGAACATGCAATCTATGTGGCACAATACTCGCAATAAATAAAATTTAATTATATGTACGAAGCTGTTATTCTTTTCATTTATAGCACATTCACTCCCAATACGAAACATACGTGTTTGTAATGGTAACATATATTATTAGACACCCTGTACTTCACCAGTAAGAGGTATTCAGACCTATTGTCCTATTTATACTGAATTCGTAAATAAAATAAAATACAACGTACTATACATTAGTGTTTCATTCCACATGGTCAGTTTCCTTTAACCAGCCTACCGGTATATTTTGTGTGTGTTTACAACCTCTAATCTTATTGGTGATAAACTATGTTCAATATTGCGCAGTGTGTTAGTGCAATATTCATAGCGAACAACGCCCTGATATTGTGCTATTTTACTATATGAGATACTGATTTATTGGGTTTTAACCTTTACCAAACATTCGCTAAAATTAATTTCCATAATGAATCATACCGACCATCACTCAGACTTCAATCGGAGAAGGGTGAAAATAAAGGCTTGGCTAAATCGGCTTATGAATAAATTAATTTCACGTGTAGTCTTCGAAGTTTAAACCTATTTATTTTATCTCGATTGCATCTAAAGCGGAAGGCTTAAGCCCCGGTCACATTGTCACGATTTTGGCTACGATTGCCCACGATTTATAAAATCTTGGTGATGCGTGGTAAATCGTGCACACATACGTACTGGCATCTGTGTGAATCCTGAAGATTCTTGGGTCATCCTTATCGATCGGGAAGCGCTACGACAGTTTTGAACATGTTCAAAACAAGCGTTGCTTATCGTAGCGCCGCCACGATTTTTTTCAAAGCGTAGGACAATCCTAGTGCCATCTGGCATATTCTTATAGCCATCGCAGAGGCATTAGCGGCCTTTCGTGTTTAATCGTAATTAATCGTGACTGATTTCATGACATATATATTACGAGACTGTACTACGTTATGGTACGTTTTGCTACGTATATGGTACGGGTTTTTTACGCTTGCCCTACGGTTCAGTTACGATTCCAGTAGGATCTTTGGTGGCAACTATCAAGACTACTCACGAATATACACGACAACGCGACGATTGGGTCGCCTTGCCTGTACGGTTTATGACGGTGTTACTACGCACTCACTACGTTTGCCTACGTTGGTGCCACGATTATGCACGAGGCATCGTGATGTTCAAATTGCCTTGAAGCGTACAGGGAAGCGTGAGAATTACTGGCTGCTCGTAGGTCTATCGTGATGAATCTTCTTTAATCGTACTACAGTCTTAAGAGAAACGTTAACAATCGTCTGTAATCGTCTGTAACCGTAGCGTATACCTGACGCAAGAGTATTACAACCGAAGCAGGTCGTATCACATCTTGGTGAAACCGTGGTGAATCGGCTGCGGTAACCTACCGGTGTCGTGGATATTCGTAGTCTCGTCCTACAACAACCGTAGGTATACGAAGAAATATACAATCGGGACACTGTGCATCCCGACTAATCACGATTAACACGTCCACGATCAATCGTAGCCAAAATCGTGACAGTGTGACCGGGCTTTATTGAGACACTCTCGAGTCCGTTTTCTGGGTATAACCAGTACTTGGTGTCTGTGGGGGAGATGATGAGAACGCTCCCAGAGTGGGGATCGAACCCGGGACTTCCCGATCGCTAGGCGGACACCACAGCCACTACGCCATCGATACCTGTGAGTGTTCAATGATACTTGTAATACCTAATGTACTTATGAACATATAACAAATGCATTTAACCAATTTTAATTCATTCTTAAAACGTTTGGAAATCGGCGTTACAAGACTGGGTTTACCAAGTGACAAGAGTAAAATCTGTTAAAATACATATACACGTCTGCGTTGTCCATATGAAGAATGTTGACTGAACAAAGTTTGTGGTGATCGCCCTGCATACATTTACCGTTGACACGCAGTGTTATTTTGTAACTTACTTGTAGCAGTAGAGTTTCGCATTTTACAGAAATGTGAGACACAAATGCCCTTCCAAACCTGCCACCGTGTGAACTGTACAAAGCTGTTTGAATACTACCTAACTAGTATCAATCGTGAAACATCGACTATCTCCAGAATGCTCCGTACGATATATCTCGTGTCTATCATGTAGCCATCTTGGCTTAATTCACCCAACGCGTTATCCGCCTGTGTTATAGGGCTATACACGACGCGCATTGAAATAGCACCACATTTTATGTCGAAACGATGATAAAAGAAGAAAAGTAGATGTATATTTCATAGGCATCTTGACCTATTATCCAAAAGGTTTACTATGCAAATGTAATTTCATTTAATCTGTTGTTAGTGTTTTTGCAGCATTTATATTATTACTTGAATAGTTGGCATAATTTTTGTTAACGAGTACAACTAATTTAAGTCTAAATATCATTATACTTTTTGTTTACGTTTACCTTTATATCACATGCTGAATTACAAAATGTTCCTTAAAATTTAGTCGCAGGTCTCTTTTTTAAAGGTGAACTGAATTTTGCAAGTCTGTGATTAATATGGTCATCTCTCCAAGAATTCCAAACCTGGCTGCGACTGGTATCCCTACAAGAGCTCAACGAGGAACTTCAGTTTAGAAACTTGACTAGACTGTAAATAAGCTGGCAGACCAACCAAATAGTAACCAAAGATATAATGAAAGACTGCCAGTTTTATATAAATATGAGTATAATACTATGATAAAGTGTTTACTGAAATGAAAGGAACGGTGGTTGAATTTACCATCATATACTGTGACAATTTTAAGCTGTTTTCAGCTTCTGTGTCCTGAACGTGCAATACCGCAATGATGTATTTTATAACTGGTTATACATTTATATAGCGTTGAATAATGCTTTGATATATTTCCCATGTAAAATGAATAATATTAATAAAATATATTTTATAGATTAAGATATTATATTTATGTAACGGTCATTATAACAAATGCGATCGAGGGAAATTAGAATATTTTTAAAACACAAAATCACTGATCACTGACAAACTTGAGAAGTGATGTGAAAGAAATACAGATGTTTTATGTGCCTGAACTGTGACAATATGACAATGTTGACATTTATGGACACATACAGCAGCTACATTTGGAATTAATGAAATCAGAAACCTAGCATTATTTCTACAAGCAAGTAAACATTCCAGACAGGACATTTCCTTAATATGATAGTACTCAGTAATATCTAGCCAGTAGAAACACATGAAATATGCCTTTTTTAACAAGATTACCAATTATACTGTATTTAGTGATGTATATGCAATGATGAACTTTGAAGGAAGCAGTGTGCATCTATATAGTGTAATGAAATTGTGATAAAGTAAATCACCTTATATGTTGTAATTATTGTTACCATTTAATTATTTATATTCATTATAACCATTTAATATCAATTTTCTACTGAAATCAAACAGTAAAGTGACATTTACACAAACTAAGAAATATAATAATCTTTACTACTACTCATCTGGTTTATTTAACTATATTTTGTATGCATTTATATGCGCAGTGCTTATAAACAAAATGAAGTAGTGTGATTCTTTTGTTTTTTGGTACAGTGTTGAACTTATTTCCCAAACTGTATTGACATAGTGTTGTGCCGATTAAACATTTCGTTGATTAATCGACGATAAAAATAGTTAATTATTTATTAGTCGATTAAGATTTGGGATTCGTCGATTAATTAAAGATATCTATGCATGAGTTTTCTTTCTTAATTTTTTTTTCCAATCTCTTTCTCTTAACTTGAACAAGTGATTAAATAACACATTTAATTAAATGCATTTTTCAGTAGAATACAATGTATACATTTATATATTGTAATATGATTTGTAGTACAAATATTTGTCTCTAGTAAAGCTGTTGTGACTTCATTACAAACAAAGGGGTCCATGATGGCTCCACTCAGTATTGTTAAATCTTGAGATATTACTTTTGTGAAATGTTTGAACAAAGGTTATAAAATGTAAAAATAAAAATAATAAAATTATGGTCTTAGTATTCATTTGTCTAGCTGGTTAACTGTCATATTTCTTTAGCTCACCGTTTTACCCTTGCTTATCAAAAACTAAATAATTGCCATTAGCGAGTATCCATATTTTCGCATTCAGTTTTGGACAAATATTGTTAATGCTGCAGTTCAGAAAGAAAATGGAGATGGCTGTGAAAAGGTCAAGTCATACTTGCCGTCTTGTTTTGCTTCTTTCTTAGATTGAAGCTTTATTATCGTCTACACTTTATATATTCAAATTTGTCTGAGATCTTTGGTCATTGACAAATAGAAGATGTCTGGTACCGATTGGGCGGAAAATGAAGTATAGGTACCCATCCTGCATTTTTAAGTCCATTTTTTTCAATTTATTTTCACCCCGGCAATAACCCCAGTGTTATTGCCTGATCTGGTCGATTTTAAGACACTGCTGTGATATTATGGTCCAACACAAACTGTGCAACTTTGATTAAGATTTATGAAAAATTAAGTCCCAATTTTTGCATTTTCTTTTACAAACAATGGGTCATAACTACGTAGTTGCAGCTATGATCTTATAGCCACATATAAATTAGGGGAGGTTTGTTAGACTAGATGAAAGGTCTGTGCATTAGTAGTGGCACTATTTTTTTTTGTCGATCGAACAAAGGGTCATGACTTCGATGTTTATGCTTTTTTTGGCGTCGGCATATTTGTGTACCCAACACAAGATAGAGCTTTATAGTTTAATAATGTTTGTGCGGTTGCGTGACTTTTCAATAACTAATATATCTGATCAGTATCTGTTCAACAGTCCAACGCGTTAGTAGAATAATGCAGTTAAAAAACTGTATTCACAAAATTCATGCCTATTTCTTTCATAATTGCTGTATAAATCAGACACGTATTACTAGTAATTGCCAGACTAAATAAAACAATGTAAATAACTGAAACGTTGCTGTCTATGGTATATTTCCTTTACTTTTAAGAATCCTGGTTAATCGGTTATTTAGTCAGAACTTGCTGCTGATTAATCGACTAAAATTTCGACACTGATTAACAACACTAGATTGACATAATTACTGTCAGTTCAATACATGCCCAGTGGGGATACATGATTTTATGGATCTTATAGTATTTTTTTCCTGTATTTTCTTGCGCTCCAATGTTGTTGTTTTTTTTTCAATTTTTTGCTTTTGAAGTTGGCTTATTGAAAACAAGTGGATCAAAATGATGCAAGGCACATTATTTGCTTGAGTCAAAAATGAGAAAATTGCTATTTGCTTGCATCAAAAAGCAGGATTCTGCATCAATTGCAAACCTTATCTAAGACCGGATGTCCATAATAGTATTAAAGTGAGTGGCTTTCTTATTATACATTTAATTAATATTTTCAGGAGCGTGTTGTTAATATCATAAAGCAAATCCAAAAAGTCACATTGTATATGAGCTAATTTTCAATACACAATTTCATGCTGAAATGGCAGGTTTATTTTACATTTAAAATGTGGAGGACTGTTGATAAACATGTAAGGATACAACTTTAATTGTACATATTCATCAATCAGTGTATTTGACAAAAACAAAATTTGGTAGTGTAGCCTACATTTAACTTTTAAGAAAAAGAAATCAAAATAACAGTTAAACATTCTGCATAAACTTCAAACATTTTTACCCGTGACTAGTTACATTCCGATCAAGGTGGTGAGTGAATTATGTCAAATGCACCATAACTATGAAACACTAGTATGTATGTTTCAGTGTTCCACAGAAATGATGCTGAAGATAACTCAGCATATTTTCAAACTCCAGTTGGCTTCAAATTGAGCTGAATATAACATTATTCCACAGCCGAATGTCATCTCATATTATTTACCGTACTGTTATTTGGGTAATTATTACCTCGGATCACTTTATGTGTAATAATTCCCAATAATTTTCAACATTTTCGTGTGCATTTGTTGATCGGGATGTCAATACTGTTGCTTATGGGCGCGGCCATTTTTGATGATTATGTGATTGAAAGTAGTCCAAATGTCGCAGGATGTACCAGAGGCGATTTATTTTTAGAATCGCCTGCGTACCCGGAGTGATAAATAAACCTCAAATAAGGCGATTGTGTTTACTGTAGTCACGTCTCAGTATTTATGTTTTACAATATATCGACTTCGTATAGTCATGTGGAACGCTATTAAAGTTTGTAAGCACGTTCGGTGTTCTAAATCCAGGTTTAAATCCTACAAAAACTTGTAAGTCCCATATCGCAATATGTTGAATGACAGTTCGATTCCAAATCTTCTAATGTATTATAATGCTTGAATTAATCAAATGCAAAAGACGATTGCCAGTTCACATTATAAAGTTATTTTAAGTCAAGTCATCGAAATATTATATGCGGAGTCACTGAAACTCGATGCCAACTGAAGTTATGGAGGTAATCGGATTGGGTAATATTTGCTTATGAACTTCATCACATATAAAATTATAGAATGCATTTTACATTTTAGGAAGTGATTTTCCAATATGCTTGACAAACAGCACTTTATTGTCATTGTTATTAGTACAAAAAATGTTACATGAACAGAAATGTACCATATAACCTACTTATATAATTATACCTGCTCAATTATTGTGTCCTTTTAATAGGTGGTGATTTTTAGTTCAACGTTTAGAAGTCATTGTCATTGTCGCCTGCGTCAGTGTCTGTGGCAGCGTCTGCATTAGTTAAGTTTGTTGGTTAAGTTCTTTTTCAGAGTCCATTTCTCTAAAACTATGAAAGTTCTGCCAGGGGACTGTTTATCACAGATATCGCATCCTTACGGCTGATTCGCAGTTGATGAAGCGACGGCACTCTGTACATCAGTTGCCTGGAAAAAGTCAGCATAAATAAAACATTGACAGATCAAAAGCCCGGCAAGATGCTACATATCTTTTTGGCAACTTTTAAATCGTTAAAATTATGAGTTATCAAAACAGTTAGTTATTGGTATTACATCAAATAAATAGACATACTTACAAGCCATGATAAGAAAATTTACAATACATAATTTATATTTTCTTTTATTTGTTGACATAGTGAAATTACTATTTTTTTTCCTATTAATTTATTGACAGAGCTAGCATACATATATGGTAAATAAATTGAAATTAACTCGCCGATGTTAAGGATGTGTGAGGTCTTTTGCTTCAAATGAATGACAACACTAGTTATTTATTAATTCTATTGTAACACAATACATCACTAGTACATACAAAGTACAACTTCTTTGGCGACAAAGCACTGGTTCTCTGTTCAGCACTCTGGTTGTTTTCCGGGGCTTTTTCACTGTTGATGTTCGTCCTGGGAAGATATATGGCAGAGTATACTTCCTTCCCAGTTTCCGACTCTTAGGATGTAATGTGGCTGCTTTTTCTTCTTCTGTAAAATGGCAGTCACATATTATGTGGTTGTCTATAGCCTGCCAGGCTATAAGCTTTCCATTTTCGTCGACATAGCTTCTTTATATTCGCGCCTGCCATTGTTCATACAGTTCTTGTGGTTTTGGGGGTATAGTGTAAAATGTTCGCCATGGGCTGTTTCTACTACGCTAGTGGTTGCACAAAGGAACATAGCAGTAATCGTCTTTCCCCATTGCAACTAATAAAACAATGCAAGTTTTCAAATAATATAAACTGCAATTAATATAAACTAAACAAACAATAAAATAACAGTAATTTTGACGGTTTGAAAATTGAGGTTATTGTCTGTTTGTGAACATTTGAGCAGGTAAGAACCCATTCTGTAGACAAGATGAGGTAATTATATCAAGGATTCTGGTGCAGTTATTGCCCTTTTTCAACTTAGAATTTCAGCTTGAGGTCAAATTTCTCAATATCTGGAAGAGGTATTGACTTGAAATTCAACACACTTCACCTCAGCGAAGAACCCATTCTATTTACAACAAGGCCAGACTACTATCAAATACGAGAAAGTGGAGCGTCCATCACGCACCCATAGGCACTGCTCTTGTTTTAATGAAGGATTACTGTCAACAAAGAAGATCCTTGCACAAATGGGAAAAATGAGGTTTTTTCTAAAAAAAAATAAGATTTTATTTTTTTCTTGTCAGGATTAATGAGGTTAAGATAAGTTTTTATTTAGACAAAATATTAGCATATTATAACTAGTTTTGTTTTTCTATTTTAATGACTGGGGGAAGTTTTATATTTGGTGAGCAAAAAGATGCTGATTTTGCTGCAGGAATCTACAAAATTTTGACTGCAACTATTGATATAACGTGAGTGTCGTAGCTGGCTCAACAGAAACTCAAATGCTGTTGGAGGTGACAATAGTCAGTACACGCCTCCCTTCTTTATCTTTTGAGTATCCAACTATCACTTACAAGTGAGAGTCCTTTGTAGAATGTTCCAGCTCCCTGAGCCTTGTGACACATCTTCTTTACATCTCTAGCTGACTAATTTTAATCCCTTGGACCTACATGCTCTGTTCCCGTAACACAGTTCCCTTCAGACACCATTGTTGTAACTTAGCCTTAGGGGTCACTCATCCAGGACTCAACCATAGCTGGTGTTGCTCAACAACACAATGCAGTGAGTACACTAACTAATTTCTATATAAGGTAATCTGAAATTGTAGCTCAACAACAGGACCATAGGAAGTGACTGTATTAATTTTACTATGCAGGTCAAGGGCTGAAGGTCCCTATAAGTATTCACTAAAGTAATACTGCAAATTATTCACTGTATTTTGACTAAATGTGTTTGAGACTAATGCTACAATATTGTAAGACAGCCACAATTTTTGTCAGACAGTGTTTTTTATCCTCTGCTTTGGAAAATAGTTTTCCAGTAAACAAAATTAAAATCTGTGCTACTATATTGGCCACATTAAAAAAAACATAATTGTTGTCAAAATGTAATGTAGAAATGTTATTACTGGGTATTATGCAAACAACATTTTGTTAATTTTTTATTATTACAATTGCGCTGTTAAGTAACTGTTTATATCGTTATTTTCATGTTTCCTATTACCCAAACAGTGTCACTGATGCAATTTATGCCATGTGACATCATTGAAAAAATTTGAGGGGCGTCGTGGGAAAATTGGACTTAATTCATGTGCGCATAAAGTGTCGTCCCGGATTAGCCTGTGCAGTCCGCACAGGCTAATCCGGGACGGCACTTTCCGTTTTTGTGGTATTTTCTGTTTCAAGGAAGTCTCTTCTAAACGTAAATTCACTGTAGGCGGAAAGTGCCGTCCTTGATTAGACTGTGCGGACTGCACAGGCTAATCCGGGACGACACTTTACGCACATGCATTAAGACCGGTTTTCTCACGACGCGCCACATATCTAGTTGACAAGAAGAGTAACTCCCCACATGACTGCACAATAGGATTGTGAATTATCTCCTTTTTGTTTTCCGTGCCTGTCTGTGATATTTTTAAACAAAGATGGTTAAAACATGTGGTTTACATTTTATTTATCTTTTATCAAATAGCATGCTCACTGATGCAATTTACAATAATGTAACATACTGTAAGTGATAAAATATCAGATTTGCAGGAGTGGTAACTCCACAGGTGTTTGAGTGAAATTGAAGTTGTGATTATCTTTCTTGTTGGCTAGTAAAAACTTGATTTAACATTCACAATAATTACTGAGTAAATAATTTCTGACACTGGTTCGGGAAAGTACATGTAAAATAAAACTTTAATTTCTCATAAATTTAATGTAAATTTCTTTGCAGCATCTGAAAAAAATTAATTTATGTGAATAAATCCTTTAAAAGGTTAAAGGTAACCAGTACAAGTCAGGGAATATTTGAATCGTTTGTCTTCAGACAGGCCTGCCCTGGACAGCTCTTTAGTGTTTGCACATGCATGTATGGTTATAATGGTACAGGTTACTATGGAAACAAAGAGGTGTTACTATGGAAACTAAAAGTTGAATAAATTAAATTTAAAGATTTAAATGTTCACCAGTAGTAGTTTTCACTGTCAGTCACTTGTGTTACCCAGTACCCAGAATTGTGCTTTATGATAGCATAATTATGACAAATATATGGACAGATTATGAATTTACCATGAAAAATGTATATGTATTATGTGCAAATCAATGTATACTTTTTTGTTTAGGTGTTGGAAACTCCATGTTTTCAGTCATCTAATTCATATGGTACTTGTCTTGTACCCTATATTCAATACATGAAAATTACCCTACTGTTAGGTAAGACGCTGAAATGCTAAGATATGGTCATTACAGGAAGTTCATCGGGAAACCAGCACGAGTTTGAAAGTGTGGGGGAAGAGCTAGGTAGGGGATTGACGCTTGAATGATAGTGTTGTGCAGTTACTATGCCCCCATCGTTGCTGCTTGAATGATAGTGTTGTGCAGTTAGTATGCCCCCATCAAGATTGCGGGGTATGTTGGTTTGCTAATGTGGTTCGGTTGCTCAGGCCATCGGTCGGCCTGTCGGTAGACCACTTTTGTTTCCGCTCTCTTAGTAAACAGTTTGTAATCCGATCTTCAACGAAATTCATAAAATCTGTGTGGCCATTATATCTTTGCCAAGTTAGACAATCAGCCAAATCGCCCCAGGAATTATAATGGAGTTATGGCCCTTGAATTATCTAAAATTGGCCATTTAAGCCGTTTCCGCTCTTTAAGTACGACAGTTTTCATCCGATCTTCACCAAACTTGATATTTGCTTTTAACCTAGAGGAGTCATACCTGTTTTATAAACGCTCTTGTTTACATTTATATATCTGGAACACGTTAACCTAACACTCATGATCTCTTTTAGCATAATTACCCACTAATTCCTATATTTACAATTGGCACATGTTTCACGTGTTTATTGATGTCGTAACAGTGGAATACTCTTAATCAATTTTACTGGGTTTCAGTATGGAAACTAATATATTGGTCATAACGGATTTGTAATATATTCAGGCATAAAGGTCAGTGTCAGGTTAATATGTCCGAGCTATATATTTCTACTAATTGGTTGCAAGCCACTCATACACAGCCTAGTCATGAACTGTGACGTCTACAGTTTTGATTATAAATCTTTGCTGTGAAGTGGACTATTGGTCTTGCAAGTCACCACGTTTTCACCAGCCATAATGTTTGGTATCTATCCAGTAATAACACCAAAACATGCTTTTTCCTTAAAAATATTCTGCGTAACCCTTGAGTTTCCTTTTCTTTAATAAATACTCCCCTAAACTCCTTTCAGCTACTAACTGCTGTATATTGCTATATACATATATATCAACGATATAACTAATACCGGTATTAAGGACTGTTTTGTAACTTCTTCAAAAAGTTTAACATCAAATTGTTTATATGTATTACATTTTTTGCTGATTTGGTGTTACAATTAAAATAGGATATTTTTTCATTAGGGTACTAACTGTTGTGTATTGCTATACATCCCAGATAATCACATATGTAAAAATAGTTTTGTAACTTACAGCCAATGTTTTCTTTGAACTATTTTCAATACATATATTTGATAAATTCACATTCTTGCAGCCACTAGCATTTATTTTACCCTTGATATAACTATCTCTGTAAATGTGTTTTTCATCTTTCTTTTTAAACTGGTTTTTATTGTTTTTCATTACTTGTTCTAACTCTCTTTAACTTTAAAGATGTTTGCTGATGTGTGTGTGTGTTTAATTGATGTTTGATCACTATAACTACAGATGACTTTAATTCCTGTTATATGCCGAATTTTAATGTTTTGGTTCAATGTAGATTTACAATGATCACTCAGTATTTTATTGTGTACTACATGATTTATACGCAAAATGTACTTTCAGCAAAAAAATACTAAAATTCAAAAAAATGTATTATATAGCAAAATAGGTTTTTGAAGTCTAAGCCTTTATACAATTAATAAATAGTTATTTCAAAAGTTAATCAAATTAACATTTTTTTCAAAATCAAGGGGGACTACTCTCTGATTAAAATATACTTTTAATACTTACGTCCCTTAGAAGACTGGAACTGTCATACTTACCAAGAATATATGCAAATTATAAACTGCTTAAAGAGTGTATATGTAACGATATTACAATAAACATAGTGAAATAAAATAATACAACCAGATAAAGTTAATTACCATATTCTTTTATTTTAAATGGGAGAAAAGTAAATGAAAATCACTCTTCAAAAACGCATAATTGTCTTCTTTCTAATCACTAACTAGTTTTTGACTGTACAGCCGGAAACTCCAAAACATGTATATGCATTGACTCGTCAGTTGTTTTAGGTTACACAACACTAATAAACTATGCAAAAGTTGGAACTCATATTTGTTAATTAATATAAATAATGTTTGTCACATACAAAAAGTGTGGTGTAATAAGATGATGTGATATAACTGTGTCAGTTCTAACCACTTTGTTTGTGTGTCTTACGGGTAATATAAACAGAAAAATGGGTACAAAATAATGCGTTGATACTAGTAAAATTTAACATATGTTAATGTAACATTTTAAATGTTTAAATGTTTGGATGGTTTTGCCAAATTTTGAATGTTATCTTGGTCACTTGCAATTTAAATGCAGTAGAAAAAGCACGCAACACAGTACAATTTTGTTAATCTGTTAAGGAATAATCAAACTTTTAAATTACATAAACAGATATCAAAACAGGAGTAAAACAGATACAATTAATACAAATACATTACAAAATGTTTCTTCTTATATTTGTTCCCGACTATTTTACTTATTAAAAAAAAAGTATTTCGAATGGTTCACTATGTAGTTTTTTTTCACATTGACAAGGCACCTGTTTATCAAGTTTAAATAACTTGTGTATGTGGCAATCGATCTTTTGTAAAGTTCAATTGAAAAAAACAGCAATGTATTCAAACCAATTCTGGTTTTGTGAAAGCATTCAATAAATGTTGACTAGGATTTCCACTGAAAACGTATTTATTACACATGAAATATATATTTACACACAAAAAAACGAACTTTTTTCATATTTTTCAGTAAATGACACATTTTCTTTATGTTTAATAAGCTAAAAAATGCTTGAATAATAACGCTAAAGTTTTAGATTATTTGCTTTACTCATTGATTGGTAGATTAAGAACTATATTATGTAATTTTTTACCTACTAAAACCTAATAATTATTAAACTGTACAACAAACATATTATGATGGGCGAATCGTTATACATATGGGGCTAATCGTTATACATATGGGGCGAGTCGTTATTAAACATTTGGCGAGTCGTTAATGGGGCGAGTCGTTCTTCCTGAGTAGGGATTGAACTAATGATCTTCTAATTGCAAGGCTCGCACCTTATCCATTACGTCACTGTGACTTGCACTTTTTGCAATTTAGGGAAAAAAAACACATACACACACAACAAGACTAAATTCACTATTTAAAGCTACCAAAATGTTAAAATGTTATTACTGGTATTTAAATGACAAACACGTTGCTCTTCCATATTTTAATGCAGGAATTATGACACGTAAAATGCAAATTCAGAAATCTGAAACATATGGTCATATGAGCCAATGCACTGGGATTATTAATTCCGTTACAGACATTAGTTTTTGCCCTTCGAAGATTGCCTGCACTCCAGTGGTCACTCCAACAGGTTTAAATTAAAATTAAATTTTGGTTTCTTCATTTAATTTGAAAATTGCATCTTGTGAAGGCATACAATTATGGTAACTAAAATGTTATTGAATAATTTATAATGTAAAGTTGAACTAATTCCTACAAAAGTACATGGTGTGGATCACTTAAATGTATGCATGTCACAATATCTTTAGATGCTATTTAAAATGACTGCACAATGGGAATGCTAATGAAAGATTTTGATCCATGAAATGTACTTGTTAAAAGATTATCATATTAATAGGAACAACTTACATCCTGTTCTCAAGTATCAAGCCATGTCATCAGTACCAGTATTCACGGGTGAGTTGGATTTTTGACTCTTGACTTTCAAAAACATTTCCGCTTCCAACAGGACATAACTAGTTTGAAACATAATGTTGTTTGTTTGTTTTGCAATTTACACTAATACATACATGTACTTCGGTAGTTGATACAAGTTTATTTTAGTTTGATACAAGCAGGCTACAGCTAGAATATAACTGGGTAAACGTTACTGTTTTCAATGCTTCATTGACCTGGCCCCGTGTTCACAAAACAAATTGAGCCTGATTTTTAGGTTCAATATGAACTTGAGCCAGATATTTCAGGATCAGGCTCAAAAATGATGTTCACACAAATCAGGATCTATTTAAATGTTTGGTCAAATATATATTATAAAAACGATTTTAAACTCTTAGCAAGGTACTTTTGCTGTCTGACATGAATAATTTATTAAAATGCAAATAATTATGTGATTTTATCAAGAAGAAAAGTTATTCCGAAAATAAGATATGTTTGATATTCTGCTCAGTTGAACTACAAAATCAAGATCAGCTAAGACTGATCCTGATCCTGAAATTGATCCTTTGTGAACACGGGGCCTGTATATAAATTTTACAAAATGAAAATCCATCAGCATCGGTAGTGGAGAAAAGCACACTATTATGTGAAGTTATAATAAGACATCAAACGTATAATAAACTGATTTATTACACCAATGTTTTATATACCATCATTTGTATGAAACTTAAACATGTTGCAAATTAATTAGTGCAATGGACATCTGACTTCATGACTACATTTGTACATCAATGAACTTGTTTTTACCACAATAGTGTATTTTTGTATGCACCAAAACAATTTTTACAATACAAAAATAGGACCATGTTCATGCATGCATGGACACAGTTGTTCACGAAAGTGAAAACCGTCAAAGAAAAAAATGTTTTAAAAGAAAAAGTAAAGGAAACATGCATAAAATACTGCAAATAATATATTAATTTAACAAACATACTTAACCTTCATGAATTGCTCAGTAATATATGAACCAAGAAATATAGCAGGCCCATTCTGTTTTGATGTCTTATTCTAAGCTCACATAACAGAGTGTTATAAAGAATTATGTTATTTTCCTTACTTATAAAATATTAGTATATGATATTTATTTAAATAAGTATTGTTGATTAAGTGGCATTTACAATTGTCAATGCAATTACCACTAAACTGAGTACTAATTTTAATGTATTTAAAAGCTGACTATCATTATCAAAATTAAATAAACCATCTTGGGTTTTATGTTGCAGAGTTCAACCCACAATATCGATAGCATCATTAAAGATTATGCTTATGTGTCAAAATTGCGTAATTGTCCATTTGATATATTACTATACAGTATTGGTACCCATTGGAAGATGTTTACAAATACATCGTCACCTTTGTGCAAAACGTCATGTAGCTGAAATTTTCTAGGAAATACTATTTTTTGCATATTTAGATCCTAATACCATATCTCATAACATGTTTGAATGTTTTAAATGTTTACAAATACATCGTCACCTTGGTGCAAAAATTCATGTAACTTACATTTTCTAGGAAATACTCTTTTTTGCATATTTAGATCATAATACCATATCTCATAACATGTTTGAATGTTTCAGATGTTTACAAATACATCGTCACCTTGGTGCAAAAATTCATGTAACTTACATTTTCTAGGAAATACTCTTTTTTGCATATTTAGATCCTAATACCATATCTCATAACATGTTTGAATGTTCGGATTGAATCCCAACTGGAAATCCTGGCTTTTGCACACACACATTTTGTCATAAAAATAAGTTTGTAAAATTATGTAGGTCAAAACTCTCCAAGCAGTTTGGTCAGATGATGCTTTAAGCCAGATTTTGGATGCATCTATAATTTGAATTAGAGAATTAGTTACTGTACATTCTGAATTTGTCTAGACAATGCACCAATTGACAGCAGGACCACTCTGCCACATTCATACAAATATAATATTGCATCCAACAGGTTTTATGAGAGTTTGATACCTCTGTTGACAATTTGACACTGTATATTGTTTTTAAACGAGATCTGTAATGTCTGACCAAATTTCTGGTCAAATTAGTGTCATTAAGCAGGCTATAGGACTACACTCCAGTATAACTAAAGATTAGGCAAACTTAGGTTTAAATAGCACCGAAAGGTACACACCATCCTGTGAGGCTTGGAAAGTTAACGATAGTAGATATAGGTGGTGAGCTGGGAGGCAGGGTGTTATTATCAGCTTACAACTGGAGCAGTTCAATATTTTATTGTTAAACTTTGATCAACTGAATCTAATTGGAGTTGCGAGTTACCAAAATGAGTGCAAGGGACGGTAATGTTATAGTTAAATTTTATTTCTTTTTGGATTTTTTGTTTGTTTACAATATAATAAAATGTCTGAAAAAATGGGGATATTTTTCTTCTTAGATATAATGTTTTATTGGTACATAATGCTGTAGTAATAATTGTTATAAATTTAAGAGATTTTAATAATTTAATAAAAACACATGCTTAAATACATTTTTTTATTACGGTAAATTAAATTAACTGTGTAAAGATTTGCTTATTTTTGTATAATATCCGTCTCAAAAAAGAGGTTATTCAAAAATATATTAAAGGCATTCTAGTTAAAATAGTATTGTTTTCATAAGTAGGAACATTAAAGACATACTTTTCGAAGGTTATAGCAAGTTTAAAAACTGGTAAAAAGCTTATTGATTTTTAAATGTCACCAACACCAAAATATAAATAATATTTATAATCTGAGTTCAGTAACTGGATAATATTTTCTTGCACATGCAGTTGATAGATGATTGTATAATATGATGTGAAAGATTTTATTATTCAAATCCAATTAGTTATTACAAATATTGTATTACATGTAAAAATAATCCAGTAAAAACTACTTTAAAAAGTGTATTACCAATGTGTACAATATTAAATTTTGTCAGTGTTAAATATTTGAAAAATACATAATATATAATATTTCATTAATGTTTGTGATTGTCATAATATGAGGAAATATAAACTTAGTGATAATTATAGAAACACTCTAAAATAAAATTTCAAAATAATAAAGAGGAAAAGGCGTTTAATTGTTAGAATTGCATGTACAGCATGTTTGATTAGCTCATGTACAGTATGTACTCTGTCAGGTAATTTGCATTACCATCCAGATTGGGGTGGTTGGTATGTTATTTACATTCTAAAATATGCATCAGAAGGACAGTCTTTTAATTAAAGATAATACATCAATTGCTTTTAATTAAAATCAGCTACAGCAGACTGTGATGTAGCATCAGTTCAGATCAAACAAGGGATAATTCAAAGTATAATTCAGGATTGAAACCTAAATTGACACATATTACCGCATGTGTGTTTGTGCAATAAATTTGTATGCAAGGCAGTCAGGGTTGATACGAATCACCCGCCCCCCAGGTTTTCTCGGCGGGTTTTACCAGTTTTTTCCACCCCGGTCAATACTCTGAAAGTGGGCAATACTGGGCAATACTATTTGTCCGTCAATTAATATGCAGTTTTAATAGTTTTTCAATCTTTTATCAATCTAAATGCTCAGTTAACTTCTGTCATAATTAAAATTACTTATTTTTAGTTTTGCAGATTCAATATATGCATAGTTACCGTATTTTTAAGTGCCAGCACATTTCCATTGGTTCATTCATTTTTCGATGGCCTTGCTTTTCATGAAATATTTTTTCTGTTGGTTGTAAAATGACTCCGCTTGATAATCACATAATTATGTTTACACTTATTCATCCTTCTTTATTTCTTGCATTGAACTGTTCTTTTTGTGTTTTTCAATCAATAACATAGGTAGGCATTCTCTCATTTATAATTTCAGCCCGGTCAGTATTAATATAATCTGATATTGGACAGTACTGGGGATTACTGGGCAAATCACTTTTACCTTCTATGTTCATTACTTACTTTCTAATGTTTATTCAAAGTGTCCAGTTTAATTGTTTGTTGAGCAATTGCATCTGGTAATTCAATATGTTTGTGTTTGTTTAATTAATTATACGGATGTACATATCACAATATTGTATCATTAATTTAATATATAGCACGGGGCTGTAAGGTTGTATTGTTGCAACATGATATCAACTAAAATATTTTATAACATAAAATATGTTTTAGTTGTCAGATTTCTCTTATACATTTCTACTTCTTCTTTCATAAACATAATTCTGTTACATAATATACTTAGAAAAATTTAATGAAAGTGAGTAAAAACACAGATGCCAAGTAATACTCAGTATTGTCCAGACAGACCAAAAAATCCAACATAAATTTTGTGAAAAAGAAAAGTAATTATCAAAATGTTTCCACATAAAATAGAAATAAACAATGAAACTTACAGTATATAATTTTTAATAGATATGAGTTTATAATTATGTAAAAACTCATTACTATTATGCAATGTAAACATAATTGTCACAATTTTGTACAATATATCGATTCCGCAGTATTGCCCACTATTGCCCAGTAAAACCCTGTAAAACCCGGTCAATACTAAAAAACCCGGGTTTTATGCCAACCCTGAAGGCAGTGCAGTCAGGAGACAGGAATGCAATAGTTTTAAGGCGCAAAGTACAAACGTTTCTTTCCTCCGTTCTGATCGTTTTAACAACTGCGATGTAACCACTGTTTTTCCTGGTAACGTGATAATTTGATTGTAAGTTAAAAGTTTTGCGCAATGACAACTTTATTGATTAGTCCTCTATCTCCAGATAATCCATGAAAACCATAATAAACAGGTAGTTTTCAGTGTGCTAAGTTTAGAATGCAAGTGCATTGATTATCGCCCTTGTATTGGATAGTTACACAAAAATTTGAACCACATTTGAAAAGGAGTGGCTGTCCATGGTGTTCATGGGGTGCATAATTCTCAGATGAATTTTATAATCAGTGCACGTTCAGTGTCATACATAACATAAATGCAGCTGTTTAATTTGTAAATATCAAATTTCTGCATGCAACTGTGTTTATATTCCACAAGTGATCTTTTAACAGAAAAATATATTTGTTGTTAGTAAAAGTTATTGAGTTGTGTGTAGCCTAGATCTGATGTCTGAAATAGCATCATTGAAAAAAGTCAGAGAAAAGTTCATAAAATGGGTCAGGCGGGATAAGCTTGATTGATCACTGACATCATTATTAACTTCTATTGAATTTATAAGAGATCTATACATTTCTGAAGTTCTTAGATAGAACGACACTTTTTTAACTTCAAAAAAAGTAAATATTCAACTTCGACAAATTCTTTGAAATATTTCTTTGATTTGTTCATCTGCTGATACTAGGCTATATAGTGTTGTTGCGACAGATTTACGATTGTCCTTGACATATCTTCTACTCAGTGATTGACAAAAATCTTTGTGAACATCAAAGAGTTCGTATTATTTATTCTTAATCATTGATAAAATACAATCTCTGTACCTGAATGCCAGATGTGTAGTTTGCTAAAATATGTTAAACTATTTAGGACTTGCATCATATACTGAAGACATTGCCTCAGCCTCAAAGCCAATATTTTATTTACGGTCATTTGTTATTTTCTGATGGCAATGTGTTTCTATTCAAAGTTATTTAACAACTCTAGACCATTGACAGTTTTTATTATTTAATCTTAGACATTTTACTCAATATTTGTAAAGCTATATACTTTGTTTAAGACTTCTAGCTTAAATTAGCCAATGAAACACTAAGCAGCTATGGTACGATAATTCTCATTGGTCAAAACAACTTCTTAAATTAACCGATTAACCCACAGTGTTACACCCTGAGCTGTTATGTAACAACAATTCTCATTTGTGAAAATGACAATTTTAGATATTTCATGGAAATGTAGTCAGAAAACGTATGGTTGCTCTAGGGTTGGTACACTGTGTGTCAACCATGAATGGTTAATTGTTTCCACATCTGGTTAACCCACATTTCACGCTCATAATAATTTACAAGTATACATAAATATGCATGTCTATTTATTTGATACATCTCCCCTTTGATTTATGCCCCCGATGCTCCTGATAATGATCTCAATTGTACTTTCAAATAAAATTCAGCATGTACACATGAATAGTGCTGTAACAGGGTGACTGAATTCAAATGTATCATTTTCAGTGGGTCACTAACATTGCCATTCATCACTGTTGTTGCGATGTTAAATGGTCTATGTCGTCGAAAAATTGGATTCCTATTACACTATAAATGATATTATTTGATAGAAATGTGCTACACTATAAATGCTATTATATGATAGAAATGCGCTTTAAAAAGACATGTGCATGTAATAAATAAAACATAAAATAATACACTATAAGATATTTGATAAAAACAAATTAGCAAAGAAGTCTGAAAAATTAAAACCCCATGCAGGGATCGAACTCACGACAGAAGAGTCATATGAACAAATGACAGCAGACAGTGCTTTAACCAACTGCGCTGTCATGCTTGCTAAGAAGTAGAGTGTAAACTATGGTTATAGAAAATACTCACAATTATGTAAAAATGTAAAAATAAAAAGGGCCAAACAAACAAGACCCATATTATAAATTGATTTTTATCTAGAGATGTGTGCATATATTCCCTGTTTAACCATTATTATATGTCAGTATTAATATTTGAATTTCAGAATTTTTTAAAGAAAATGCCCCCCCCCCCTTGAGGCCCTTTTCGATTACATAGTCTCTTTAAATGTAGGATCTACTATAGCAAAGCATGCCCTACCAATGCAGACTTAATCAGCATGCACAATGACAGCAGTTACGTTTATTCTTCTCCAGAACTGATGTTTGAATATTTGTTCGGCTTTTCTCTCGCACATGTTTTTTGTATGCGTTTGTTGTTGATTAATTTGTAGATTAAACATGATCATTATATTTCACATATATTGCAATGCACAAAGAGTTGAAGATGCGTAGAGTCTGAGTGACACATTTCTTTAGTAACATTTAATGTGTTTTTGTAATTCTTAAGCTATTTTCTGTCAATATGGTAATAACATTTGATAAAATGTCACGTGAATAGTTGTGCCAAGTGACATGGTTTGGGAGGGGTACATTGGTTTACCATTTATTTGACCAATATCTAGTTTGTCAAAGTGTTCTGGGACATTGCTCAAAGGTTTTGGTACACTTTACATCTCTGTACATATGATCAAGGACTTTAGTGGTTGCCAAGTGACATGGTGTGGGAGGTGTACTTTGGTTGACCATTTATTTGACCAATATTAAGTATCTCTTCAGCCCTTGTATTAGGTCTAATGTATGGTTGTTGTAGACATTCCCACTCAGGACTTGTGGTCACGGTTGGCAGGGAATTGTTTGTCGGTTGACAGGGCTTGGGGACTGTCGCATAGGTTGGCTCTCGGATGCGAAGATATTTGTTTGTTCTGATAACTGCATAATTGTCTGGTTGTTCTGTGAGTTCGTACACGAAGTCATCCAGGCATGGGTGCAGAGATTACTGGGTAGTAACTGTTTCAGAACTTTCATGGAATGCACAAACTCCAGTTGTTAAGGAGGTCTTGAAGCCTTGCTACACCACAGTCTAGGACAGTTTAGGACAAGGCTCCTATAATTTAACTTATATAGAAGTCTATCACCATACACACTTTTCAGTGAATCAATCATTGAAAATGTGTGTGGTTCAATAGCTACCAAAATCAATCATTGAAAATTGTGTATGGTCCAATAGCTACCACAATCAATCATTGAAAATTGTGTATGGTCCAATAGCTACCAAAATCACTGAAAATTGGGTATGGTGATACATGTTAATTCGTGTTATCACTTCAGTGGAACAAGATAGGCTTTGCATTATTTGCATTTACAGAATATTATAATTGTAAAAAATATATAAATTGTTGTTTGTATTTTTTAACAAACTTAAATATTAATACCGGTATATCCTTCTTTCCTATAGATTCAGCCATTCCTATAGATTTGGCCACCCACAGATAATGGAAATTAAATATTATTTCTTATAAAACTTGTGTTGGTTATCTGTATTGAAACAATTCTATCACATAAATATTAGTTTTGGTTATACAAATTGCATATTATAGATTTTGTCTGAGAAAATTAAAAATTTTAAAAGAAATTCCCCAAAATTGCTTCACAGTTTGTGCATAAGCCAAGAATTTTGTAAACATTTTCAAACAGTATGCAGGTGTTCGTTAGTCTAATAAAGAATGCTTTTAATGAATTATATCAAAATTGTAACAAAAGTTTAACGTTTTCTTATCAAAATGAAGACTGAGCCAAATGAGGAAAGCTCTTAAGTGGCCGAATATACAGGAAAAGAGGATATAATAATTATGTTTAATTTATCGAAATTTTCACAAAACAAAAGGGCAAAATGGCCCTGGGTCGCTCATCTGAGTTTCATTACTCGAACAATTTTCCATGTGTAATATTTTTATACGGATATGGATATACTGATACGGACTGATGGAAATTCGGCCTTAATCATCATGGTTTGAAAAACTTAAGTGACAACAGATATTCAAAATATTGAAGTACATATTGAAATTAAAGCTTTTTCTTCAATTTGACCACGTGACCTAGTTATTGACCCCACATAACCCAGATTCGAACTGGAGATACCATTCTGACAAATGTTCTGACCAAGTTTCATGACGATTGGGCAATAATGTAACTTCTGGAGTGTTAACAATCTTTTCCTTCGATTTGACCTAGAGACTTAGTTTTTGAACCCACATGACCCAGATTCAAATTCGGCCGAGATACTATTAAGACAAATGTTCTGACCAAGTTTCATGAAGATTGGACAAAAAGTGTGACTTCTAGAGTGTTAACAAGCTTTTTCTTCAATTTGACCTAGTGACCTTGTTTTTGACCCCACATGACCCAGATTACAACTTGGCCGAGATATTACTGGGGCAAATGTTCTGACCAAGTTTCATGAAGATTGGGAAAAAATTTGACTTCTTAAGTGTTAACAAGCTTTTTCTTCAAATTGACCTAGTGACATAGTTTTTAACCCCGCATGACCCAGATTCAAACTCAGTCGAGATATCATTGGGACAAATGTTTTGACCAAGTTTCATGAAGATTGGGCTAAAAAATGTGACTTCGAGAGTGAAACGAGCTTTTTCTTCAGTTTAACCTAGTGACCTAGTTTTTGACCCCACATGAGACAGATTTGAACTCGGCCGAGATATCATCGGGGCAAATGTTCTGACTCAGTTTATTGAAGATTGGGCGAAAAATGTGACTTCTAGAGTGATTATAAGCTTTTTCTTCAATTTGAGCTGGTTACCTAGATTTTTTTTAGCTGCGTGCCCTTAAACTAAAGTTCATCAATGACAATTTGGTGAGCGATATACATGTCAACAGTCGTCTGCAGAAATACATTCCTGAAATGTATTTCCTATAATAAGCAGTTCTTCAGTCCAGTTAGAATAAGTTCATAACACAATCTCAAAAATGCCAATCATATACTCTTTTAAGTGGGTATAGACGGTAGTGTCTGGGTAAATGCGTTGAAGTGTGAAATCACTGGGACTGCCTAATCTCCTTTGACAGGTCTTGATGTAGACCATAACCGGTTTCAGCCAGTTTAATTAGCAATATTGTTTACACGCAAATCATGGGATTTGTCTGCATGTGTATACATGTTATTGTCAAACCGTTAGAAATACTCTTTAATTACATACTTGACAAAAAGCGTTTTCCACGCAGCTGGTCATCCGGGGTTATTATACCTATACATAAACGTGGGGACATGTCAGACATCAGTTATTAGCTTCATGTGACAAACCCATCTTATTAAATGTATGTAAATACATCAAAGAAGCATTAGATATTAGAAATTCGATCATAAATGAAACTGTGTAGTTAATTGTCCTTACCACCTTTGCTTTCTTTGTTTGTTGTTTATTTTGTTGTTTTGTGTTGCTTGTGTTTTTTTGTTGTAATATTGCATTACTTGACCGATTGTGTGTGTCTGACCTTGTTTGGTTATATACATGTTTGCTCGTTCTACCTAATAACGTGACAGAAAAGAATATTTGTATTAATGTATGAAGACGATGTACTATTGTATAAGTCTGAATAAACTGTCTGTCTGTCTGTCTGTCTGTCTGTCAGAATTATAGGGGAATTACCTTGATAAGTTGTTTTGCAAAATTGTTCACAAGTATAATAAATGAACGCCTGAAACAGTGGGCGGAAACAAATGATATTCTAACTGACGCACAGTTTGGTTTCAAACCAAATTGTAGCACAGTCGATGCAATATTCATTCTTAACGCTCTCATAGAAAGACAGTTGCAGAATAAAGATAAGCTATATTGTTGTTATATAGACTAACGGAAGGCCTATGACGTCATCAATCGCAGTCAGTTATGGAGTAAACTGATTAATATAGGCATCGACGGAAAAGTTATATCCATTATTCGATACATGTACGAAGAAGTAAAATTACAGGTTAAACACATGGGCAAACTATCGGACATATTCAATAGTAACGTTTGATTATTCCATGGGGAGATAACCTCTCCGATCCTGTTCTCTCTGTTTATTAATGACATTGAATTTGACCTACATAATGGTATTAACACTGATATTACATTATATCAAATATCTATATATTTATTGCTATTTGCTGACGACGCCGTTTTATTATCTGAAATACAGGAGGGCCTGCAAGAATCACTTAATAATCTAGAAAATATATTGTAATAAGTGGAATTTGACAGTTAATATTGATAAAACCAAAGTAATGGTATTTCGAAAATGGGGGACACTTAGCAAAACATTAAAATGGACATATAAAGGTCAAGAATTAGAAATTGTAAATAATTTTAATTATCTTAGAATTGTCATGTCTAGTGGTGGATCATTTGTTCATCTGTATGGCAAAGTTATGAACAATGCATCCCTTGTTCACTCTAACAAAAGATATTAATGTACCAATAAGTATCATGTTCAATTTATTTAACGCATATGTATTGTCCATCCTGAACTATAATTGCGGGGTATGGGGGTTTATAAAAGCGAATTATATTGAGCGCGTCCATCGAAAATTTTGCAAAAGACTTCTGATTGTAAAAATGTCAACAAATTTATTATCGCTCTATGCCGAAGTTGGTCGATTCCCTCTTTATATAGACAGATATAAAAGGATCGTTAAATACTTTTTGAAACTATATACCGTTAAACAAGGATTTTGTATTCTTAGAAATGTTGCTTTATTACAGAGATTAGAAATCGATCGCAAAAATCAAACTGTAAATTGGTCATCGAAAGTACGTGACATTCTAAACCAAACAGGTTTTACCGATGTAAGGCTATTTCCTGAGTCAGTGAATATCGATCAGTTTATCCCACTACTTAAAAATCAATAACGAGACCAGTACATCACAAACTGGCATAATAATGCCTCAGCATCTAGTTCAAATGTTTTATTTAAAGAACTAAAACCGGTATTCCAAAAATCTTCGTATTTTGAATAAAAAGCATAGGGATATACTCGCTAAATTGCGTTTGTCATCGCACAAATTATATATTGAGACAGGAAGACATCAGAACATAGACAGAGATCAACGTAAATGTGTGTTATGCAATCTTAATGACATCGAAGATGAATACCACTTTGTATTAAAATGTCCATACTACTCAGAGTGCAGAAAAAAAGTATTCTAAAATATTATAGGTCCCGTCCAAATATGTACAAGTTTATCGAGCTTTTAGATAGAACAAACAAAATAGTCCTTAGAAAACTAGCCATTTTTTGTTTAAAATGCTTTAAAATAAGAGAACAGTCGTATAGGATAAATTGATTATTTTTTTGCACAAATCAAAACAAATATATGATATATTATTATATTGTTATTGTTCAAATATTTATATGATGTTGTCATTTTGATAATGCAAATGTTAACCTCCATCCATGTGCACTTTCACGCCAAACATGTATACTTGATGTTTTTTGTACTTGTCATTAAACTGATGTATATGCTTGTATTACATACGCATGTATATATTTTATATACTCGTGTTAATGACGATGAGCTGTTCTATGCTTAAGTCGAAATAAACTATTCTGTTCTGTTCTGTTGTATGTATTTTATTGCTGGCTGACGGTCGAGATAGATAGATAGATAGATATTTTATTTCAGACTTGTACATTGTACATCGTCTACAACACATAAAATAATATAAATACAATGTCAACGTGAAATGCATTCGTTAACAATATTTAGGATATTAAATAATATATTTAAAATTAGTTATTCAATATATACCACATTAACCTAACATACTTGTATATACTTGTATATATGTATTTTATTTGCTATCTGAAATATATAAGACTAAACATGTTTGCAATGGAGATTTAGGCAAAAGTGTTATGGAATGCAGAACGTACACTCAAAGCTTCTTTTAAAAACATACAAAGATTTATAAGTTCAGTTCTATTATTAGTTTTCAACAATTGGACATATTTAAAAACCGATGGGCGTGCACGGTATTTTAGTTTAACATATTTATTTCTTAGATCAGAAAAGCAGGGACAAATACAAATAAAGTGATATTCGTCTTCGACGTCAAACTTGTTGTTTTGTAAACAATATAAACAGTATCTTTCATTTCTAGGTGTATTATTTCTATTATATCTACCGGTCTGAATCCGTAAAGGATGAGCAGACATTCTCAATCTACACAGATAAAACCTTAGGCTTCTCGGGACAACATTTAAATATATTTCATATTCTATAGAAGTTTTGAATTGTCTATAAACATCCAGCATCGAACTATTCTCGAGTAAACTAAACCATTCCTGTTTAAATGCATCAATTACTCTATTTTTAAAGGTACTTATACATGTTTTAACATCTATGGAATGTACATTATCAAATACAAAAGATAATCCGTAATCGTTTAACAATTTTCTCAACTGAAATACCCAGTTACGATTACCATAGTCACAATCAGCTACAGCTTGAGTATATATACGTTTTAAAATAATGTTATCCGTGGATACAATTTTAAGCCAATACTTGACAATACGAACATATCTGCTTATATACAGGGGGTATCTGCCCAGTTCACCGTACACAGCGGCGGTGCAGGTATTAGAAGGAACATTTAACAATCGTTTACAAAATTTCAAATGAATTCTTTCAATTTCTTTACTTCTGGTGTGACCCCAAAGTTCAGACCCATAGCTTAAAATTGAACCTACAAACGAATCAAACAATTGACATAATAATTTTGGTTTTAAGTCATACATTTTACATTTAGTAAGCAAAATATTCATTGCCTTAAGAGCCTTTCCAACCAGATGCTCTTCATTTAGGTTAAAACTACCGGTATATTTAAACACCAGTCCAAGGTAATTAAAATTATCTACTACTTCTACTGGTTGGCCATTGTAAGACCAACTTTCGGTGGGCAAAAGCCCACCTCGCTTTCGGAAAACCATAATTTTTGTTTTTTCTACATTAACTTGCAATCCCCATGTATTGCAGTACTCGTATAAATAATCTAAATGAGTTTGAATTTCGTTTGGAGATTTACCAACAATAGCCATGTCATCAGCAAAGAGTAAAAGTAACAAAATTATATCATCAATTTGTAGACCTGAGTCAATATCATTTTGCAAATACAGTTCTAAGTCCTCAACAAAGAGAGAAAACAACAGAGGAGACATTACCTCCCCTTGTCGTAGTCCTACTGCATATACGAAGTAATCAGAATAGGAAGACAACGATTTTACACATGATTTTACTTTTCCGTACATATCGCGCACAATTCTTAGGATCTTGCCTTGAATTCCTGATTTGTACAATTTAAACCATAACCCATTTCTATATATAGAATCGAAGCATTTCATCATATCGACGAAAATGACGTATAAACGCTTGTTTTTATATGAGTAATGTTGTATTAAAGACAAAAGAATGAACGCAGCATCAATAGTAGATCGCCCTTTTTGAAATCCGAACTGCGCGTCCGAAATAAGATTATTTTCATTACAAACTTGTTCGACACGGTTATTCAATACAGTTGTAAATAGTTTAGATAGGCAGCTCACAAGCGTAATCCCCCGATAGTTATTAACGTCATTAACCGGACCCTTTTTGTGAATCGGAATAATTATACCTTCTGCCCATGCGTCGAGCTGGGGCCAAACAGAGGATTCTAATTGACAGGTTTAATTGGTACATGCTCAACACATGCCAGTGCATCTCTAATTACATCTTTTGGTGACCATGATTACGTAATCTGGGCTTAATGACGGACTTGCAAGTTTACAGAGTAGTGATGTCAAACTGAGGATGCATTTTCTTTTCTAAATTTGAAATCCACGAAATCATATACCAACAAAATTGTCGTTTTTAAAGTAACCACGAAATTTCATACCGACGAATTTATATACGTTTACAGAACATGAAATTCGATGATTATTTTGATGGAAAGTTAACTAACTGTGATGAAATAACCATACTATAGTCGGTTTAAATTTTGTTGATAATGAGGGGATCAACCGTTTATTGTAAATAGGGGGTATCATGGTTTTCTTTTTACACACACGCTGTAATCGTCTGCAATTTAAATCGGTATTTTACATGTATCGATTAGTCCATGTTTATAACGGTTCTCATACTTGCATTTTTACGGACTGTACTGTAATGATCCATCACTTTTATTTATTTTATTTTGTTTGTATTTTATGTTTGTGGTATGCAAACATACAGTTTTCATGTCAGATTTGGTCGTGGAGTTCAAGTTCCAACGAAATTGTCATTTTTAAAGAAACCACGAAATTTCATACCGACTAATTTATATATGTTTACAGTATATGAAATTGATTATTTTTATAGAAAGTTAAATATAACTGTGGTTAAATAACCATATTACTGTAATGATCCATCACTTTGATTTATTTTATTTTGTTTTTATTTTATTTGTGTGGTATGCTAACATACAGTTTTTATTTGGTCGTGGAGTTCCAGTGATTTTTTGTCATTTGCGTATCTCTACCCTCCTCAATGCATTTACACTGTTTGACTAAGCGCATTGGTAAGCATCCATCAGTTTCACGGATATCTTTATTAAAAGCTGTTTTTGGATACGTACATAAACCAGTTCATGATTTGTCACACTTTACAAGCTACCTATAATTTTGCTATGGTTTGCTTGATAGGTTGTTTTGTAAATAACTGCAAACAGGATATTGTCTGACCTTTTTAACTACATTTATCTGCGAACAAGAAATATGCAGCGCTGGCATTGTTTATTTAAATCAGGGTCACAATTGTCTGAAGGGTTGCTTATAGCGGTGTTTTTGTTGGTTGGGTATAATTGGTATGGGAACTGAACTGGACCGCATTAAACCAGTGTGTAAATAAGTGATAATTTATACAAATTGTAACTAGGTAGTTGCACAGTTGCATTTTAATTGAGTTCAGAAAACATGAGTCGAAAGTTACGCATTGTGTACTGTTCATATTCATTAATAATGTATGTTGATTTTCAATGTGCCATTATTTCATAAATACATGTGTCCTCTTCTTTTGTTTGTTTGGTTAAGTAATTTAAACATTTTAAATATAATTGCATGAATGAAATAACAGAATGATCTTTAAATAAAAAATTCAGTTGTTACCTTAAACTGAATCACCAATAATTATTTGTTTTGTAAAAACCATATAAGTTTTTGTCTCTATAATATCGCAAAAAAAAAAAATGTTATTTTTTTTTCTTTATAAAGTTTTTTTGTTAAATAAATATTTAAAAACCATATAAGTTTTTGTCTATATAATATGGAAAAAAAAAACTGTAATTTTTTTTTCTTTATAAAGTTTTTTTGTTAAATAAATACATACTGGTACAAAACAATTAAACAACTTTACTTAATGATAATAATGTGTTTCTTCTTTATATTTGAAATCCTGTTACAGCGCAAGCACAAGAAGAGATTGACCACCTGATAAAAGCAGGCGACGTGGAAAAAGATGGCCACCCAAAAATACACATGCAGCGATCTGAGTTCAATCAGCAACACTTTGACGAAAACTACGAGGCAGGCGAACGTCCCGGCCCAAAGCTGAAAAGTGTTATTCGCAAAAAGGTGTCGAAATGCACGTGCTCGCTGGACTGTTTAAAGGGCTTCCTACTCAACCTGTTCCCCTTCGTGCACATCATGAAGAATTACAACATCCGGACGGATCTGACCGGTGACATTGTGTCCGGGTTGACAGTTGGAATCATGCACATACCTCAAGGTAAATATTTTGAGGCGAATCGCTGTAATATATACCCACACTATCTTGTGATCACAAGATTCAAGATTCAACATATTTATTTCGTTACTTAAACATATACATGCTTTTCGTAACATGATCCAATGAATGATAATAATAGTCACATGACACCTTATAACATATGTACATATATACACAGTTTATAATTCTAATATGTATATAAAACAAATAACATTTATTATTTCTAGTTCGCATAGCAAAAAACAAAATCCAGAGAAAGTTACAACAAATGTGTTTTAATAAAATACTTGCCCAAAGGAGGGACTTGCAGATTTCATACGAAAACATAAGACAAACATACTGTTTTATAATTGTTTGATTTAAATAGGCTAATAAATTTGACCACACTAGGTTCAGTATAGTAATATTTACTTTTATATGTCTTCTGAATGTCACTATACTGTGGACAAATGCATATAAAATGATATTCGTCTTCCAAATCAATTTTATTGCAAAAAGTGCAATATCTGTTACAATGTTCGATTCTGTTATTGCCGTGTCGGCCTGTTTCTATTTTTAATTGGTGAGATGACACTCTCAGTTTAAATAATGCAATACGATATCTTAAAGGTACTTGATCAAGATAATATTCAAAGTCAAAATCAGTTTTAAACAGCTTATGAGTGCACAAAGTTCGACTGTTATAAACAGCAGTATACCACGACTGTTTAAATTGATCACAGACTAACAGTGTTTACAGGTAACATTTAAAAACACCCAAGGTTAACAAGAGAAAAGTATGTGCATAACGTAAAACCTATGCAGATGCTTATTGTACAGATCAGGAGCTATAATGTTCGCATGTATGCGTCCGTAGAACTGCGCGGGCAAAGTATATAGAAGCCGTGCATATAAATAAATAAAAAAAAGAATATGCGTCAATAAGTCAACAAATCTTAGCGCGTTATATGGAGAATTAGGACGAATGCCATTCAAAGAAATACAGAAAATAAATATTATTAAATATTGGTTTAAACTGATTTCGTCAAATGAAAACATCGTAATTAAAATAATATATAACATGCTGAAAAACGATGCGAATAACGGTCATACATATAACAATCAAAACTGGGCTTGTCACGTAAAAACCATTCTCGAAAACATTGGCATGTCTCACCTATGGATTAACCAAAACATAACCGAAGCGCAGTTAATACAATGCAAACAAAGAATACTAGACAGTTATATACAAACCTGGCATAGCGAGGTAAACAATTCTCCACCCCTATGTTCTTATTGCTTATTTAAACAAAACTTAACACAAGAAACGTATTTAGACAATGTAAATGAAACAAAATATAAAATCGCCTTAAGTAGGCTCCGGTTGTCATCACATAATCTAGAAATAGAAAGAGGACGATATCATAATATTGACAAAGAAAATCGTAAATGTAAATTTTGCAATTTTGCAACATTAACGCAATAGAAAATGAGTATCATTTCTTCTTAGTCTGTCCAATATATACACACATTAAAAAAAAACTCCTCAAACAATATTTTTGAAGGTGGCCAACAATTTCAAAGTTTAAAAGATTAATGTCCAGCGCAAATAAAAATGAAATAATAAGTGTAGCGAAGTTCATTTATGAAGCAACTAATTTAAGACGCCAATTAGAACGTAAATAAAACATTGTTTACCAGTTAAATTTTAAGTATCCTAGTCATAAACTACGGAACTACTGATTTTTATTTCACGCAAACAGGTTTGATTTTTTTATCATTAAATACTTCCTCCTATTAGTATTTAAATAATATATGAGCAATAAAGTTTGTTTCTCTCCAATTATAGATTTATTCTCTTTACTTCTTGTCAATAAAAATATAATTGTGTTTAACCATTTTATTATACAATTATACGTTCCACTTCTGCCATTACTTGTAAATATTTATACTTATTCATATTATGTAGGCTATGAGCTTTATTGCTGAATAAATGTTGTTGTTGTTGTTGTATGCTATTGTTGATGTGATTTTTCATACATTCAGTATTATAATTTGAGCACAAATCTGTGGTAACATGTGGGTAAAATATTACATAACTTTTTATTATTGTCATTGTTCTTTTTTTCTAGAATGGTTTATTCTTGAATGTGTAATATTTTTTTCAGGAGTATCTGAATTTATATTGTTTTAAAATGATTGTAATTTTTAAAGACCGCTTTAAAACCTCACTACTATTTAAAGACCGTTTTACTTTCTCACTAATATTTAATATCAGCCTGAGTTTTATTATTCGTGGTAAACATCTTCTGTAACACAATTATAATTGCACAATTTGTCCATGACGATTTACTGAAAACTTGTGATTTTGTCTCTGTGATTTGCTCTCCACGACTGGTTGTGAATGCATTGAATGTTTTGTTTTGCCTTTAAAGTGCGTCAACTGAGGCTATAATGAAAACATGGAGAAACCGTAATTTATTGTATCTTATGACAAATAAACCGCTATAAGAAATGACGATTAAATGTTGTTTTAGGACATTTTACAAATAAACAAGGCTTGCCGAGCCGTTATTTTATTCGTGCCGAACCTGATATATTACACAAGACCAGGCAATAACCTGTTTTTCTATCATTTTCTATCATTTTCTTTCATACCAAATTTGTGACCTATAAACAAATATATCAGGCACCTTTGTATCAGGCCGATATCAGCATTTCACTATGGTATGATAAAAAAAAATTTATCAGGTAAGTACCGTTTATATCAGTCAATGTTTGCAGGTACGTCATATTACTCGAAAGCAACATTTTCAGTAAAAATGAATCAGATTCATCAAAACAAACACTTGATACCAAGAACGTATAATAGTTTATTATTTTTAATCATCATAAATCACAAAAACATCATTTTTAGTGGTATGACGTCATGTTCTGGAACATTAAATCATCCATACAAAATTATTTCAAAACATTTAAAATAAATGCACTAAAAGCAGTGTTCTGGCGAGGTATCACGGAAGGTGAGATTCCCAAAATGGCGTCTCCAGACAATTCGTCGATGCGTTTATCCGATGAAATCGACCGTTGCAATACATTTCAGTTTGCGTTTCCAATATTATATAGATAGACGTGTGTGTAATCTATGTATTCGTTGTGAAAACAGCTCATTTATCTTGTTAATGTTAATAATAAGGTATTATCCAGTGAACTTTTAGAAATCCATAACTACATGTAAGTGAACGTGTAAAAGCCGGCTCAGCAAGATCAGAGCGGCTTAGTTTTTAAATAGGTAAAAAATCAGCTCGTTTGGTGTAATTTTAAGAAAACTGTAGTATGATAAATAGAAAAACGGGTTATTGCCTGGTCTTGTGTAATATATCAGGTTCGGCACGAATAAAATAATGGCAAGCCTCGCCGTTATATTATTCTAAGCCTCACCTGTTATATTACACAAGAACAGGCAGTAACATGTTATTCTCTATGTAGATGATGTAGAGTAATCTGATTAGAGTATATCATGTAAGTGTCTTACAAACAGACATATCAGCACTGTGAATAATGAACTCTGCACAATTAGTATTCAAGATGCCCTGCCACATTTAACTATCCACCAGTAGCATTTATATTTTATCTTTAACATTTTGTTCTTATGCATGTGTGTTATAATTATTAAATAATTTTTAGTCATAAATATAGTCACTGTATGTATTCTGTAAATATAAGACTTAGACCTTTCTTCCCCTGCCTGCCTTTTTATTTTTCCTGTTAACCTAGTAATCAGTAGGTCTTCAGCATACCATGTTGTCGTGGCAGCATTTACAGAATCCTTAAGACCAACTCTGTTTTCATAATGGAATAATGCATGTTGTAGATTATTTATAAGTTTGTGGCCTTGTGAGACTTTCCATGGTAAATGTAAGATGCATACAATATGGAAGATGCTATCATATTGATAGTCCAAAATATATTTTCATGATTTGTATGCCCCCAAAGGGAACTTCGGGGGCATATAGTAATCGCATCGTCCGTCCGTCCGTCCGTCTGTCTGTCATGCGTCTTGTGCGGAGCAAAACTCCATTAGTACTATAGGGATTCAAATGAAACTTCATATAATGATAGAGGACAATGAGAGGAAATGCAGAGCACAAGGACCACAACTCATTCTCCAATATTTACAGAATTATTCCTCTTTGTTTTATTTCCTTATTTAAAGCATTAATTTTCTTGTGCGGTGCACAAGGACAACAACTCTTTCTTCAATATTTACGGCGTTATTGCCCTTTTTTTATTTTCTTGTGCGAAGCATTAATTTTCTTGCCCTTTGTGTGAAGCTTATGTGAAGCTTAATTATCTAGTGCGGAGCATAAGTCCATTAGTATTGAAGGGATTCAAATGAAACTTCATAAAATGATCGAAGACAATAAGAGGAAGTGCACAGCAATATTTACAGAGTTATTGCCCTTTGTTTAATTTTCTTGTGCGGAGCATACCTCCATTAGTATTGAAGGGATTCAAATGAAACTTCATATAATGATGGAGGACAATGAGTGGAAGTGCAGAGCACAAGGACCACAACTCTTTCTCCAATATTTACGGAGTTATTCCTCTTTGTTTTATTTCCTTACGTGAAGCATTAATTTTCTTGTGCGGAGCATAACTCCATTAGTACTAAAGGGATTCAAATGAAACTTCATATAATGATAGAGAACAATGCGGTGAAGTGCTGAGTGCAAGGACCACAACTTTGTCTCCAATATTTACAGAGATATTGCCCTTAGTTTTATTTGCTTGTTTGAAGCACACCTCAATTAGTTTGGAAGGGATTCAAATGAAACTTCACATAATGATAGAAGACAATGAGAAAAAGTACAGAGTACAAGGACCACAACTGTTTCTTCAAAATTTATGGAGTTATTACCCTTTGTTTATTTGTGTGTGCAGAGCATTACTCCATTATTATTGAAGGGATTTTATATAAAACCATATATATTGATAAAGAGGACGTTGAGAGGAAGTGCATAGTACAAGGACCATCACTCATTCTTCGATATTTACGGAGTAAGTGCCATTTTTTGTGTGTGCAGATAATTACTACCTTAGTAATGAAGGAAATTAAAATAACATTTCATATATTGATAGAGGTCATTAAGAGGAAGAGCAGAGTACAAGGACCATAACTCTTTCTTCAATATTTATGGAGTTATTGCCCTTCAGATAATTTTCTAGTGCAGTGCATAACTCCATTAATATTGAAGTGATTTGAAATAAAAGCACATATATTGATAGAGGATATTGAGAGGAAGAGCAGAGTACAAGGGCCAGATCTCTTTTTATAGGAAGCGTCATTTTTGCCAACATGTAACTGAAATTGTGTTGCCTACCTCTGAAAAGCATATGCTTCGGGGGCATACGTCACATCCTATGTGTATTTCTTGTTTGTTACCTGTAATGTTTATTTTTAAATATGTACATTATTTTTATATTCTTTTAAAATATATGACAATTTTATGAAGTAATTTTAAGGAAATGTTTTTTCAATATTTTGACACTTTTTCACACTTTTGTAGGAATGGCGTATGGGATGTTGACAACGCTGCCACCAGTGTTTGGACTGTACGCGTCATTCTTTCCCGTCCTTCTATACTGCTTCCTGGGCTCATCCAACCATGTCTCCATGGGTAAAACTAGTAATCTCATTTAGAATAAGATGTATCTATTGCAGGAATGGCCTACGGAATGCTGGCATCGTGGCCAATCTTCGGACTTTACATGTCCTTTTTCCGGTGCTGCTGTATTTCTTTTCTGTATCATCCAAACATGTTTGTTTTTTTAACGTGCAAACTAATTAACAAAAGCATGGCATGCAGTATTTTATTTTAGTCTACTTAAATAATTTATTGTTTTGTTAATCACGAGTTAATTGCTGACAAAAAGTCTTCTAAACTCTTAAAAAAATTGTAAAAAATGAAAACATTTAATTGGGTTTAATTATTTTTGAAATTTTCAAAATTCAAAATTTATGAATAAAAAGCAATTGCAGAAAATACCCTAGCTACTTAAGATGATACAGGGTGTTTATGTGATCTTTCTGAACGAAATTAAGAAACCAAGAATTGTTTTTTTACTAAGACAACTGGCTTTCGAGTGTCACATGCTTTTGATAAAAAAAAGAGTAAATTTAAGATAACAATTAACGATACATCGCATCTTAATTAGTTAATGTTAAATTTAATGTTTATTTTCTTGTTTCAATGTAATTTGTTATTGGAGTCATATTAATTGGAGAAAATATGCACCTATTATTTTGCTGCCTTTTAGCATGTTTGTGATAGGAAATGTAAAGAATTAAGAAATTCAGCGTTGTCATAATTTGGCCGTTTTAAGTTTGACCCAAATGATGTTTTTCAATAAACATATTGTTAATTGATTGTTGTATCTCTTGGCTGGAAACTTCAGCCGTTGTAAATAACACATTTCTTTGAAATCTGTATGACACGTTATTGATCATAAGAACCTTCTCAGTAATCATTTTTCTTAATGAGTCGAATCTTCAAACAAATCTGTCAGTTTAATAGCGTTTTGTTTTGTGGGGGTACCAGGGTATTTCATGTAAGCATCAGTATTGCATAACAAATTAAAACAAATGGAAGGCTTTTAATTGTGCCAGAGAATACACTTTGTTTAGTAACAATATACATTAATATTTTAACCAGCATGTGCTGTATATCTGTTGTATTTTCGTAAACAAAATCCCCAAAGTTTTTGCATTATTTGTATTCAATTTTAATTTGCACAACATTTTAATTAATTATTGTTTGCTGGTGATGTTAGTAACATATTATAAAAGTGTATTCAGTCATCCCATGTTGAGATTTGAAAAATATATATAATAAATATATTAAAATATATGAGGCGTGTCGCGGGAAAATCGGGCTTAATGCATGTGCGAAGTCCGCACAGTCTAATCCAGGACGACACGTTCGGCTTTTAAGGAAGCTTTTCTAAACATACATTCACTGTAGGCGGAAAGTGACGTCCCGGATTAGCCTGTGTGGATTGCACAGGCAGATCCAAGAAGATACTTTACGCACATGCATTAAGCCTGGTTTTCCCATGATATTCCTCATATATAAAAATATTTACAACAAAATATCCATTGTTTAAGTGAGTTGTTAAGAATTTTTACCGGGAATTAATAGAAATCAGCATATAATTCGCACCAAAATGTTGTATTCATACGAAAACTGAAAAGGATTTAACAAACATATGTGAGAAACCGAAAAAAAAGCTCTTTAACTGAACCTTTGTATACTTTTGTAATAACAATCGAGTTAGTATTGTAACAATAATTCATTATTTTAAACCCTGATTTGCACTGAATTTGCACTGACATGCATTACTTGATATCATTGGGCAAGAAATTGTGTGGCAAGTTATTATCTGAAGAAATTGCCAGCATGAAACATTGGTCTGTGAACATATGGCTTAGCATTAATGTTCCATGCAAGGGGGATATTAATTTGTCAGTACTGAAGCATGTTTGCAGATTTAAAAGATACATTTTATTTGTGTTGAATGTAAAATTTGGGAATGGAGAAACTTTATACAGAACTCTTTGATGTTCTGAATTTGGGATTTTACATAACATGTGTGCGATAAATAAAACCATTCAGCTTTTATCTTTGTACTTTGTAGAACATATCCAATTGACGAAATTTCTGTATTCAGTTTATTTTTAACCATTAATTCATGATAAACTTATCGCATTATTTTGAAACGACGTTATTCAGTATTTTATTTTTGTTTGTATATGAGATATATCTAGCATTGATTTCTCAACTTTCCAAATTTATGTCCAGAAATCAGTTCTTTTTTTCTCAAGTAATATTCACTCATAATTCACTTCAATAAACCAGAAGCAGATTTCTTTGCTGCTCTGACTGTCGTCACATCATATAATAAATGATTTTCTGAAACCGATACATTTTGATAAAAATTCAGTTATGCAGTTGTGTCTTTAAAAAATCTGTATCTGGCAAATTTAACACATTTTAACTTCAGAAAAAAATAAATACATGATAATTATCTTAATCAAAGACGTCCTTAGTAAACTTGTTAATATGTTATTGCATTTTAATCGTAGCTCCTATATATATATTACTCAAAATACCTTCTGAACAGAACAAAAAAAAGAACTACCAACAAATCTTTACATTGTCTTCACTTTACCCGTGTATTAACAGGAAGTATATAAAAAGATATTTTAATGCAACATGAGTTTATAAGGATATATGAAGAAGTATTGAAAAGAAGTTATATTTTTTTGTTGTAAATTTATTGCTATATTTTTTTTTATGGATTGTTCCACAAGAAGTAATAACTTAGATATTAATATATAGTTCTACTTTTCTCGTGCTGAAGTGCCAGTTGCTAGTGAATGCGTTGCAATCAAATAAAGCTCAATGCCAATTTTTCTTGGCTAACCTACTGGTACTGATGCTAGTTGAATTAGATCATTTTTGAACATTCAATGTCGTTTTGTATGTAAGCAAGAACTTCAATAAGAGTGTAAACGTCGTATTTACCGGAGCAATCTGTGTTCTTAAATAATCACAGAAAGTGTATTCTTCTTTTGTTTTCATTATCAGTCTGTAACCTTCCTGATATATAACTGTATTGTGTAAAACAATCGTTGGGATTTTCCAAAAAAAACTGGAATTTCTGATCTTCCTTCGTTTTCATGATCACTCTGTAAACACTCTGCAATCTGATTTAAACAGGGAAAACCATTTGGGAATTTATTTAAAAACAAAACAGAACAGAAATTAGGGATCTTCTGTTTTCCTGAAGAGTCTATCAAATATATGATTTATGTTGTATAATAAGAATCAGATGGAAAGTTCTGATATAAGCCGTTATTTTATAAAGGAAACTCGCTTGGATTTCCTGAAACAGACACAGTTATATGCTATCTTCACAGGTACGTTTGCTGTCGTGTGCCTAATGGTTGGGTCGACCGTGTCAAAGGGTTACAGCAACGTTCCGCACGTCGAGAGCATTGCACACCTGACCCCTAATGACACCAACACTACCAATCATCTGGCTAACACGGAAGAAATGGGCGAAGAGGAGCTTGACATTCGACTGCAGTTCGCCATGTCAGTCTCTCTGGTTGCTGGTGTTATTCAGGTACTTTAAGGTTTAAAGCTATTGAGGCCCGTCGTGGAAAAACCGGACTTAATGCATGTACGTAAAGTGTCGTCCCGGATTAGCCTGTGCAGTCCGCACAGGCTAATCCAGGACGGCACTTTCCGCTTACAGTGGATTTATGTTTAAAAGAGACTTCCTTGAAACAGATATACCATAAAAGAGGAAAGTGCCGTCCCGGATTAGCCTGTGTGGACTGCACTGGCTAATCCGGGACGACACTTTACGCACATGAATTAGGTCCGGTTTTCCCGCGACGCGCCTCATTTATCTTCGCTAGATTGCATGGAAAATTGAAAGCCAGAGGCTTATTGAGGTACTTTTCTGGGTAGAACCAGTACTTGGTGTCGTTGAGAAAGATCACTCGAAGGCTGCCTGAGTAGAGAGTTAAACTTGCGCTTTTAAGATCGCAGCAGAGCCACCTCCATTGTGACTGTATATTCAGGAAATTAATGTTCCATTTTAACAAGTTTACATATAAGACGTGTCGTGGGAAAACCGGGCTTTATTTATTTGGGTAAAGTGTCATCCCGGATTAGCCTGTGCGGACACTTTCCGCTTTTATAGTATTTCCTGTTTCAATGAAGTATTTTCTAACATTTATCCAAGTTGTAGGAAAGTGACTGCACGCCCGGTTTTCCCATGACCCGCCTCATATGGATCTCTTTTGGAACCCAAGAGATATCACAAACATCTGTGCTGGTTAATTTAAACAAATGAGTCCATCATCTTAGTTATACATCTTTTTTTTTTACCTAAGGCTATTGTTACATGTATAGTGCAGTGAACATCTTATACAATTGTTAACGTCAGTGATAACGTTTTATGACGCACATTGTGCTAAACCCATGTTTTTTCCGTAATAAATGATGATTAACTATCACTTATGATGAACGAAATTAAATATAATGTTCGGTTTGAATGTATATGTTTTCACCAGACAACACAACACAAATTCCCTTGCCATTGTGCATTCTTGGCCCTATTATTTTGCAGAAAGTGTTATTTCTAAATATTTGAATGTGATTTAAATATCAAAAGATTTGTTTCATCTCCGCCAAGCATTTTATTATTTCATTGTCCCTGTCATCACATTCAGCATAAAACATGGTTTTAAATACATAACATCATATAAATAACTTAAATACCTACATTCAATTAATTATAGACAGTGTGTAATAGCTACATTTAAAGATGAATATAATATGCTTCAAAATGGATATTAATTCAAATACACAACACGTTAATGAGAATTATAATGTTAACATTATTATGTAACAAAATAGAGTATTAAGATTTAGTTAAGTTTAAGTTTACTGAAATAAAGTGCATGCATTCAGAACAGTCCTCCATGATTCAATATTTATATTTCTGTTTATTTACAAAAAATGCCTTTACATTTTAATAATAATGATAAACTAAATATTGTTTTCTTACCCCTACTTCCAGCTGCTGATGGGCGTGTTTCGTCTGGGTTTTGTGACGGTGTATTTGTCGGACTCTCTCATATCAGGGTTCACTACGGGGGCCGCGTGTCACGTCTTTACGAGTCAGATCAAGCACGTCTTCGCCATCAAGACGGCCAGATACAATGGCGCATTGAAATTAATATATGTAAGGGACTTAAATGAGATCTTAGCTACAAGTACCATCAAAGATGTGTAGGGACTCGTCAGTTCTAAGGAGAAAAGTATTTGTAATAGTAATGCCTTATTTAATGATATGTTCAAATATATGATAACAATTCTAAATTTCATGCTGAGCAATAAAATTCATGTGTATATATATATATTTTTTATTTTTATCTGGGTAACAACTACTTACCCTCTAAAATAAATATTAAAATTAAATAATGTTAAATTATGCACATATATTCTCATAGTTTTTTGTCATTTATAAATATTGGAAATAGTTGTTGAAATTTATATTGCTTTGTTTCTTTGCAGTTCTACATAGATTTCTTCTCGAAGATTGCTCAAGCCAACTACGTGACGGTACTCATGTCTTTAGTGTGTATAGCAATCCTGTACAGCGTTTCAAGATTTATCAACCAAAACCTGAAGCTAAAGAAGAAAATGTTCATGCCTGTGCCAATAGAACTGATTGTGGTAAGATAGATTGCTTGCTCCAATGTTAAATTTTCTCTGCCTGTAAGTTTATAATGGTGTTGGTTGATTGACATATCTATTTATTGGTAGTTTATCTGATTGAGTGGTTGATATAAGTTATGAATAATTGATTGATTGCATAATTGATTGATTGACTAATTGATGGATGGATGAATGGATAGATTGATTGATGGATGGATAGTTTTTTTTTAAATATTTATTTATTGTTTGATCAATCAATTGTAAGTCAAACATGAAATTCAATCAAGTTTAAATTACTTCATGCTATAATTGTCTTACATAATGCGAACAGTCAATCTATTGATTGTTTGGAAGATTGATTGAATGGCCTCCTTAATATTGGTAATACCATTTGTTTCTATGTTGTGTCGCCTGAAAAGGCGACATATAGGGGTTACTTTGGCGTCGGCGGCGGATGCGGCTCCTTTAGTTATTTTGCAGACAATAACTTGACAATTTAATGTGCAGTCATTATGAAACTTTAGGGAATTGTTAGTAGGCATATAAGGAAGGTTAAGTGCAGTTTTCGGCATAATTGCTCATAGTGTAATTGAGTTATCAAGCGACACATCTGACTTACGGAAATCTAGTATTTATTACTTTTTAAATCTGACAATTTTGAAATTTCTGTTCATATTTTGTGATATCATCCTGTTTTAGCTGTATACAGAAGGAGAGTTATTTTACAATGTTTCAGGTCGTATTAGGAACACTGATCTCGTATCTTGTAAAGCTTGAGACTGAACACAGTGTTCCCGTAGTCTCTGATATTCCAACAGGGTAGGTGTAGTTTAATATACATGGTGTAAAGAACTGCTTCAAGTGAAACTTACATATTGCGCTGTTTGTTGAGTTAGGCTGATCTAGACAGACGCAGTACCACTCTGACTAGACTGATGTACTTTGTGAAATACGAAACATATTGCTTGGCGTAAATCGGCAGCAGCCATCTGAACGAACCCACTTCTGAGTTATGCATCCTTATTTCATGTCAGACATCACTTTGCCGAGTGAGGTCAATTAATAATGATAATCAACAATTCTGATTTTGTGATGACAAGTGAAATATTTTTTTCCGTGAGATATACTGTCGTAATTGACTAAGATATTTAAATGGTAGGAATACTGTATGTGAGATACCTATTGTGTCTGATATTCCAATTGGATAGGCATACAGTTTAAAATGCATAGTGTATAATGTCTCAGACATTACTAAAGCATAAATAGGTGTATTTTAAAGAATGTCAGTATATTTGCACTAAATCTCTAAAAACATAAAAACAGTGTAGGCATGTGTTTAAATAAATCACACAAAACATGTGTATATATTTAAAAATTGTCTCTGATATTACAAAAATTAGGAATATCAAAAAAATATATTACACCAGTTATTTTCAGACATTATGACAGGATAGCTTTTAGTATTCCTTTCTCAGTGGTTAAAGGGACATAACTTACCTGAGTATTCAGTATCAGTTTTTATGCATGTATATAACTTGGATATAGGGAAAACAATTCACCGTTCTTGTATACAATCTATTAACAAACGTTTACATGCAGACCCAGCATTTTGAATATTATAAATTGTTTTAGCGATAGAATATTTATATTTTTATATTATATAAAAATTATATAATCGATAATGCTTCTTTTCGCTTTATTTGCTAATTATAAAAGGTTTATTTTGTAATGTTATGTTAATTTTTATGGAAATGTCACTTAAATGCCGATTTGCAGGTTACCTAAACCAAACCTAAAGAATTTCTCCAGAATTCCTGATGTGATATCAGACGCTATAGCACTGGCTATCATCATCTTTGCCGTCTCAATCTCCATGGGCAAACTTCTCGCTCAGAAACACGACTATGAAGTCAACGCCAATCAGGTAATACTTGCGTCTCCCTACAAAAACAGATAAAGAACATCAGGAAGTAATTTCTCTTGTTTCTGCCAATTTCGCACAACCTGTGAATATAACAATTATGATGATTTCTCACAGTTAAGTCATGGCTCTTTTAATTTGTTTTTATTTTTCCAGGAACTTGTGGCGTTCGGTATCTCAACAATAATCTCATCATTTTTCTCATCTACTGCGCCGTCTGCTTCACTGTCCAGGAGTTTGGTTCAGGAACGAGCTGGCGGGAAAACACAGGTAGGTGACATCTGGTTTTATCTAGTTTTAAAATAAAAATATAAAAATAAAAACACTCCTTGCCAAGTGGATATGTAAGGTCAACAATATTAAAGTTAGTGGCATATTTCAGGATTAAAGTTATTACCAAATAATGTTTTCTTGGCCCTTGGCATTTTGAATCATTCTGCTGTGCAAATGAAATAAATTTACTGAAATTATTTACATTTCACTTCGAATTTCAAATTTTACTGCACGATTTTAAACCTATGTTTAAGTTTTTCTTCTATTTTTTCCTGTAGCTTGCAGGCCTTGTGTCATGCGCTCTCTTGTTGGTGGTGCTACTGGCTATCGGACCCTACTTCCGGACCCTGCCAAATGTATGTATCATTCTTATGTACTGCGAAATTATTTAATTGAATGAAAATGGCTATATCCTTAATCAAATATAAATGCATGATAAATTTATGCAGAGTCTTAATTTGACGCTACACTTAGCAAAATACGCGAAAATTAAACCACCGCAAAATATCCCTCTAGTCAGATTGTCTGTATCATCTTTGTCATGTTACAAAGATAATTTATTGTATGAGTATCTTGTCAAAATATATGGATAAAGATCAAGTTTTTAATACGAGGTTCATAAACATGGTAGCGGTCACTCAGGTTTGCCGATCTTTGCTTGATCTTTATCCAACACTTACATAATATTATATTTATCCTAATATGCTGTGCTCATAAATCATGTATACAGTATAAAAATATGTTTAAAAAAAAGACTTGGTTTAACATTTTTTTAACACTGGGTGTTTTGTATACTAAAAACGTCATCATTTTGTATGACGTCTCATTGAAATACATAGCGTTCTAAAAATAACAATTGAGTAAACATGTGCTATAAATAGCAATCGAAAAAAGCTCAAGTTTATACATTGGGTTTTGGCCCGATCGATTTGGCTGTAGAAATATGATAAAAGAAGAGTTTTTAGTAAATTCAATAAATGCATGTTTTGAACTTAGTTAATTTGCTTGCTTTATAGTGTGTGATGTCAGCAACAATAATTGTTGCTTTGGACAACTTTTTTAAATGAGGTATATACTGTGCCCCACCTCTGGCGTACTAATCGCCAAGACTGTGTAAGAAACGTTAGGCTGCACATGCCATGTGCAAAAATAGTGCAGCGTGATGTCTTCATTGCTAGAGAGGGCCCTGCTTTCAAACAAATTGGAGCTGAATTTACAGTGTAGAATCCATTGCAATTTTCTGAGTTGTCCTTCCTCAGCAGTTTACATTACCAAACTGAGGTGATTTATTACCGAGCATTTCTAGTTTTATAATTATTTTGTTTTATCACATGCTATACCTTGTTTCCCGTGTAATACAACCTTTACGAATATTTCTATCTTACACTTGTGTAAGATAACATTTTGGGCGTTTCCATTGGCTACATATTCTTTGACTGACCAATCGGATTACGTTATTTTGGTGAAATGAAATCGTCAACATGAAATGACGTCACGTCAGTACACAACTTTTTGGATTTATCAACATGTTTTGGTAAAATTAGAAGATTTTTGTTTCGTTTAAAAGCATGTGATTAAGAAGATCTGACACTCTTAGTCATTTTATACCATATTTTATTAAACTCATCCAGGAAATTCGTTAGTAAGCTCGCCAAAGGCTCGCTTACTAACAAAATTCCTGAACTTGTGCCTATATGCCTGGATAGTTCTGAACTTGTGATAGTTCGTTGAAAGTAATTTTCTAAAAGTAAATAAAAGGTATGAGCTTCATTAAAGATTTTAAAATATTTACCCATCAGTTGACAAAAGTAAATAAAAATTCCCATACAATGTACTCATAAAGTCCCCCTCCACCCCCCAAAAAAAAAATAAAAAAAAATAAAAAAAATACAATAACTTACAAAAAACAACAATAATAACACTGAGCCCTGTCCCCCAGTTCCCCAGTTTTAAAAAAGGAACTAGGGCTTTGCTAGCTGCATTTCTCTTCTTGGGGATTTGTCCATTTGTGAAGTTTGAGTTAGCTACCAGTAGATGGACCTACTTTTGATTTTGAACAGCATATGCACAAGGGAGCATTGCCCATTGATTTGATTGGAACTTGGTGAAATTTTTTCCCTAATATTTTAACACATGGAAATGCAACACCAAAGCACCATATTTAATTAAGATATAATGTTCAATTTATTGTTGTTTATCGGCCAATAAACAACTATTCTGATGCATAGGAAGGCGTTAGCCCTAGTGGTTTGATAGACACCCATCAGAATGACAAAATGTTGTTTATTGGCCGATAAACAACGATCAAGTGAAAATTATTCTATTCTAACATGATTTGAAAAATATATTTGCCATTGTAATGAGAACTATATTTTACTATGCTCCTCGCAAAATCAGGACTACCTTTTGCGTGGTTAATTGGGTAGTTTAACAATGATAATTTTGTTCTTCGTCTGTAGAAAAAATAAGCGAGAATCATGTTAGAATATACTATAATCCACTGAAAATAAGAACAAATGAAGAGAACATAATTGTGTGGTAGTGTCTGGGCCAGAACTTGAGGCTTTGATTCATGTAAAGGTTTTGTATGCACATATTAGTTGAATGGCTCATGTACTTTTTATTTCATGTGAATGTTTTGAAAAATGACATTTTAACAAATATAATTAAGATCATTTATCTGACAACACTTTCATTAGATGTAAATGCTTGTTTTAAGTATTGTACAATATGTATGTCTATTTAATACAGTTACCTCCCTTAAGTCACATTTGCAAACAATGTGCAATACTCTTGATTGCAGTTCATGAATTGTTTCAAATGATTCTTGATTGCAGTTCATGAATTGTTTCAATAACTCTTGATTGCAGTTCATAAATTGTTTCAATTATAATTCCCTGCAACTTATGGCTGGAAATGGCAAAATCAATCAAGAATTTATTATTAAGTGACAATTGTCGCTCAGGTAGTGTTAAGATGCCATTAGGGCCTTTAAATACGGCTACGAAGGAGTTAGTAGTCCCAGTACTTTTGCCATTGAATGTATTGGTTTCTCTTCCTATATAATTATGAAACGGAAGAATTTGTGTTGCTTAACTAAGTCTGTAGTTGAAATCATTATTATTTAACAGAGAATTTCTGTAAATGTAAAGAAAACTCCCTGGCGCATATATTGCTATCTTATTTCAGAGGTTGAGTTCATCTGTCAGTTTTCCGTTACCCACTAAAATTTAGTAAAATACTTCCAGTACAAAGTAAAGGTATAGCAGATATTATTTCCCCCAAAACATGTTAAATCAAAGCTCAACTGACAATATGTGAATATTTGGCTTATTTGTTTAAATATTGCAGTAAGTATGGTGACAAACAAAACAAACAATGAATGCTTGAAGCTTAAGATCTTGCGTTTGTTTTCTGAAGATAAAAGAAACACAGAAAAATACTGTTGTTCTGTGAGTTAATTAAAACAGATATAGATACAGAGGAAATATATACAAAATGTGAACAAAATGTTAACCCTAAGTGTGTTTACGTTTTGCAAATATTAATAACAGACTGCTTTTACACTATCTAAGTTATATCTTTGTATGTATAATATCTATACCCCCACCATCAATGATTGGGGGGGGGGGCATATAGAGTTTACCCGGTCCGTGGGTATGTACGTATGTACGTATTTACGTGTGTACGTGTATATGTATGTACGTGTGTACGTAGGTACGTATGTTCGGATTCTTGTCCGGACAATAACTGTGTCCAGCATTGGAGGATTTTCAAATAACTTTGCAGAAATGTTAAGCGCAATGAGACGGTGTGTTGTACCAGGTCCCTAGGTTCAAGGTTAAGGTCACATTCAAAGATCAATGGTCAAATATAAGAATTTAAGCATTAGACCCTGTTCGGAGCATAATTTTGTCCAGCATGGCATTAGTTTTAAATAACTTGGCACAATTGTTAAGCATGGTGAGATGGTGTATCGCTCGCAAGCATTATGTCCTTAGGTCCAAGATCAAGGTCACATTCAAAGGTCAGTAATCAGAATTTAAGCCATAGACCCTGTCCGAAGCATAATTTTGTCCAGTGGGAAAATAACTTGACAGAAGTGCTAAACATGTTGAGACGGTGTGTCACGCGCAAGAACCATTTCCCTAGGTCCAAGATCAAGGTCACAGTTAAAGGTCAGAGGTCAAATATAAGAATTTAAGCCATAGACCCTGTCAGGAGCATAGCTTTGTCCAGCATGGAAGGAATTTCAAATAACTTGGCAGTGTGTCGCATGCAAGAACCAGGTGCCATGGTCCAAGGTCAAGGTCACACTTAAAGGTGAAAGGTCAAGTATATGTATAAATGTTAAGGTTTATAAAGATTTTTTTTCAGGACTAAAACTTTTGATTGGACATTTGTGATACCTTAACTTACTTCACAGAATAAGAGAATACATTAACAGAAAGTACAATAGAAAGGACAATTCTCCTTTAGTAAAATATTTTGTATGCATATAGACAAAGTGGGGCCATGAAGAACAGGCTGCATAGGTGGAGGCATCCATGTCTGTGGACACTTTTCTAGTTATTTTATTTTTTTTACTAATAAAAGTTTAAACTGTATCTGAGTATTATTCGTATTTATAGTACCGGTATGATGTTAAAGGATACAGTATCTTAAAAAGACAAGAAGTTTTACTTGAGTCCAAGTCAGAGTGGCAACAATACAGTAGCAGCAGACTGTTTCAATGTTTGTTGCAGTTTACTAACCACTGACTTTGTTTTCTATTCCTCTAGTGTGTGTTGGCCGCCATCATCATAAACGCCTTACGGGGAATGTTTTTGCAAGTACTCGAACTGCCTGCGCTATGGAAAGTCTCCGTTATTGACTGTGTAAGTAGCGGAAAATGTCAAATGCCACAAGTTATGTTCTCATCATTACCATTTCATCTCGTTTCATTTACTCCTTTTAGTATTTAGTAACATAATCCATAATTTAAAATCGTAAAACTTCGTATGCTGGCATTTTATATGTATCTATCGAGAATTGTATACCATTTGATTTTTGTATATTCTCTGTGTTTATTTTTAGCAGGAGGTATGCCAAAAAAGTCAAAATACATGATACATTTTGCCGATTAAAAAAAATATGTTCTGCCATTGACCTCAAATGCTTAATTATCTGTAATCAGTCATGTGACTTAATCAGGTGGTTAGGACGAGCTAGACGATGCTAAGAAAAACGTCAGAGTGAATATACTGCATGCTTCTGTGTTATAAATGTTTATATTAAACCACGCTGGCCAATAATTCTGGAGAACAGAAAAAATTGGGAGAAATTGTAAAACAATTTAAAGGAAAAAAATATGTGATTTAAAAAAAATTAAACACAAAATCTGGGCAAATTTGGACCAAAGTGAAAGAAAAATTATAAAAGTAAAAATATGTGTAATATAAAATCTGAAAATCTGTAGTCTGCTATAACAATGAAAATATGAGGCGTGTCATGGAAAAATCGGGCTTAATGAATGTGCGAAAAATGTCGTCCCGGATTAGCACTCTCCGCCTACTGTGGTTTGATGTTTAGAAGAGACTTCCTTGAAACAGAAAATAGTATAAAAGCGGAAAGTGTAGTTCTGGATCAGCCTGTGCAGTCTGCACAGACTGATCCGGGATGACACTTTACGCACATGCATTAAGTCATGGTTTCCCACGACACGCCTCATATGATGTTTGTTTGTAATACGAAGTGTCTGTTATTAAAATTGGTTATAAGAGGAAAATAGATTAATATACCCGGTAACCACTATGATATTGGTAATATGACAAAAACATCAAGGAAAATCACATTATAGTCTGCAGAAAATCTGGGAAATATAAGAGAATTTTACCCTTGAATTTCTGTGGCCGCCCTGGAGCATTATGTTAGCGCTTTAATGATTGTGCTTGTACTATAAGATGGCAGTGAGGAGATTCATATTGGGCGAGACGCTTGCGTCGAACCCAATATGAATCTCCTGACTGACGCGTATTTTCCCGTACGGGGCAGCAATTCATCCAGTATCGTTTATATCACACCGACAAACTTTTAGCACGATTTTAACGTAAGTAAGATGATAAAACAACATTTAAACTTTTTTTTTATTTTTACTGACCCAATAGTTTCTTTAGACTTTAAAGTATTTTGTAAGTGGAGTTTTAGCCTCTCCCTCTCAATTTCTTCATTTGAAGTATCTGCAAATATTTTTGACAGCGACATTTTGACCAAGCGACAAAACGTAAACAAACCAAATAAGTCCAATGAACTTTAAACGGCAAGGAAGCTTAGGTCAGACAGCAGTAAGTTAATATGAACCAAATCTGTACCAGTTACTCCCCTCTTATACGTTCATGTAGTCAGTGTTGACATTTTCCAACTTATCAAGTTAAAAATAACACAAAATTGCCAAAGAAACCCATTGTAGTCGACAGACGGCCATTTTGATTTTATTACTGACCTAATATTTTCTGGATAAGCCCCGAATGGGAAATATGGGGCAGTCACAAGACCTCTTTTATCCAATGGAAGTGCTGGAAATTTGTTGGAGGCGTGATATAATGTTATTCAGTGGCTTGAATGTAACTGAAAATGTTATTGATACACAATTAGAAGACTTACGGAATGGATTTGCATGTGTTAAACAAAATAGATATACATGTATAAGAATATTATGTATGTCTTGGTAATTGAAGAACATTAGTCAGCATAGAAAATTGAGAACTCTGCAGTTTCATTATATGACAAGCTGCTGTAAAAACATTGTTCACGCCTGTGATAATAATTTCATACTGGCTGGATATAGGTAGTGGTGTTTGGGTGATAATTGAAATTATAAAACCATCACTCACATGTTCTCAGGATATTACAGGTGTTGTGGGAAAATGGTGTCCAAGCTTAATTCCTGATCGTATTACTTTCTCACTGAACATTTCCATTACAATTGCTGTCTAATTGTAAGTGTATAAGTACAATGAAAGTGAATAAGTATTCAGTTGGAGTCTACTTTCATCAACAATTATTACTAAGAGAACCAAAAAGTTATCAAATGGAAGATTTCGTTAATATTTAAGCATAATATTTAGGAATATTGCTCGGCCTATTTACCAGGGCTGTGTCTATGTCAAATTTGAGTACATGCAGAGAAAAATTGAATGCATACTTTTACTTATTTCTATCAACGACAAAATTCATATTACCGTAGGTTAGCATTTATAAATTGAATTGGCTTATATAGAAGCTAAATTATAAGTTCTGGGTTGGGAAAATGCAAAGACATACCTGTTATTGTCCGACAGTGTGTGTAAATAAATGTTTTCTTGCTAACATAGTAATTGATGTGTCCTAAAAAAATCAACTCTCATTTACCATTTTACTTCTAGAATGTACATTATTTTAAATATTGTTTGTTAATGGATTTTTATGTAGATCTACATAGTTGTTATTGTAATAATTTAAGTCATAATGTAAGAAATTATGCCATATGCTGTCTGTTTGCAAAATGTAATCATATAATAGCTTTTTAATCCGTAATACAGTCTGTAGGTGATAATAACGTATATTTTTATAAAATGTTAGTAAAAACTAGTGTTTGGATCCTAGTAACTGTTAAAAATGCTAGTTTTTCATTGGTATTTACTATCATGAAATTGTACATGCATTTTGTCCGTGATAAATCCCTATATAATATACTTTCAAACGCCAACTGTTTTGTTGCAGAGTGTGTGGATTGTAGCCTTCCTGGCCACGGTTATACTGGATGTTGACCTAGGACTGGGCTGTGCCGTCGTGTTTAACATACTCACCATTGTGTGCCGAAGCCAGAGGTATGTTTTTCAAAACCAAATGTGTGATTTTAAATGTATTTTGATATTGTGTTACATGTGTGCAGGTATTGTAAATGACCTCACTAAATGAGATTGGGAATTGTGTTTATGTACAATTCTAACATGATGCGCTAATGTTTCTATAGTCAAATAGCAACATTAGCATTGTTAAACTACCCAATAAACAATGCAAAAAGAAGTTCCGATTCTGAACGGAGAATAGTAAAAAGTAGTTCCAATTACAATTGCAAAGATATATGTCAAATCATGTTAGGATCGAAATAATTTTCGCATTATCGTTGTTTATCAGCCATTAAACAACTCTTTGTCATTCTGATGCGTGGCATTTAAACAACTCGTGGTTTAATTCCTATGCATCAGAACTCCAAATCGTTGTTTATTGGCTGATAAACAACGATAAATAAAAATATTATTTTTTAAATAAACATTATGTGAAAATCCAGTTGCATCAGAAGGGGAAAACCTTTTTGAGCAGCATAAGGTCCTTTATTTAAGGCAAGCGACCAATTGCCGAAACAACACAGCACAATACAAAAAACACAAATATGAATAAAACTGGGGTCAATGGAATGGTCAGTGCAAAGCATCGGGGGTTTAAACCAGATTTTAATATGTGTTTATTAATTTTCTTCCTCTATAAAAATTGCAACATCTTAAAAAAAACAACAACAGCAATTACTGAAACTGGAAGACTCGGTTTCCATGTCATTCAAACACAACACCTACCAATACTATTGGACAAACTATCTCAGAGCTAGCTTAGCTATTGTATAGTTACCTTGGTATCGGGCAAAATTTTCATACTTAATGGGGACATAAGACAGAAAGTTTCTAGTCTCTCTAGGTTTGTATGACTATGACATTGGTGTAATGCATTCATGAAATTTGATATGAACTCATAAACTTTAATAAATAATGTAAGTGCTGTGTAAGTGTGTGCTTTTCTGAAATTTTGAAAAGCAGTATTATATTTGTTTGTTGTGGAAATATTTAATTCAGAGATTTTCTTCTTTGAAAAAAACTTGCTTGAAAGCATAATGACAGCGCTCTTTAAAATATTGAGTGCTATCATTTTGCACAGTTGTGCTTATGTGGTGGGGATACAGGGAGACACAACCAAGTGGTTGTTGGCATTGACTCTTTACTCGACCTGATTCAACTTCACACAGAGTCTTTTGTTGAGTACGCGCTTTGTTCACCAGGTTTGAGCAAGAAGTTCAATGGTTCAGAATTGAAGCATTCATGTTGTGAGAGCTGCTTTTGTGTTTAAAGTTGTGTTGCCAATGGTAACTGTTGCCCGGACTATTGGCTACAACCTTTCTTGAACTCGTCAACAACCAACAACAATGTTTCTACTATTCACATGCAACTCACTGGACAAAATGTTACGCATGTGAACATTTCTTCCATTTCTGCACTTGGTTACTATGACAACAGTTTAGATGAGGTTGAAGAGTGCATCTCAACAAGGGCTGAAACTCTGTATCTTGACAGCCATCCATTTCAGAGAGAAGAGTCATTTTTCATGGTAACAAAATGCACCCAAAAGTTTACAAATATATTGGTAAAGCAACAGTGTGATAACTTCTTATATATCACCAACAATGGGTCATATGCTGGAAAGGATGCTGTTGATATGTGGGTGCCAGTCTATGTACCACAGAATAATAAGGCGTACAGAAACGAGCACTGTGCTGAATGCCATGGCGTCCATAAGAATACCTGTACTCAACCATTCCAGAGGTTTTTGATATGCGCAAGGATACGCGCACCTTTTCTGTATCCCATAAACAACATCTATACTGTCTTCCTGGACATTATCCGTTTAAATGACTTTCAGTTCTGCAACATGGTGTTTAGGCCACCAGAAACTGAAGTCAGGTTCAAAAATGTATTACAGCCGACATACACTGTCCTAGTGAAAATAATTTCGAGTCTGACCTGAATGCAATATGTTCTAGATACTATTTACCAGTCCGAGTTGAAGACAAATATAACTTGTAAACAGCTAACATGCGGCTTGCATATTGTGCGTCAAAGAGAAGGTTTACGAGCCAGTTTGCAACATTTTTTACCCTACTGTAATGGATTACGAAGCTGAGATATATCTGGACAGTAGCGGTGGAGCTCAGGTACAAATGGAAGCATTGGTTTTAACAAAGTCTGAGAGTATCAGATTATACAGAGGGCATTGTGGAGCAAGGGAAGTGTACGATATTCATGATGTAAGTATTAGGGATATTCAGATTGGTGATATACTTGTAATTGTATTGTGTTTATTAGAATTAGAATGGTAGTAAACTGATATAGTACTTGCGCCGCGCATGCGCATTAGTGTGCTTTACGTAGTGCAGTAATGGATTTAATTGTTGAAGTATTTATACAGTGATTTAATATAATTTATAATAATTCTTAACTTTACACAACCGAATTGTATTTTCGTTTGAATGTTGTCTCTCAAACAATGCCAATTAGAAACATGAAAGGTATCTTTAAACGTACAATGCCGCATTATGGCACCATATACTGTTACATTTGGCCAAAGAAAACAATTTCTGTGTTTCGGGCAACCTTACCCTAAAGTTTTCAGTGAAATCCATATTTGTCAGATTTTAGATAATTTCCAATGTTTCGAAAGGTGTCTTTAAAAAAAAGTTTAAAAACCCCACCTCAATCCAGACCCTACCCAACGTTTTGAGACCGTTTCCCAAAACCTACAATTTATTTTTTTGGCCTTGGTCAGAAATTGTACATTGCTTTTATGCTTTACCAAGCTTGTTTAACATTTTTAGAAGTTTGAAAAGACATAATTTGTCCCTTGTCAACGCTGCGCGAAGGGGAAATCTGTGTTCAAATATTCAACCTTTTAAAAGAGATGTACTTTACTATCTGGTTGAAAATCATTTTAAAACAATTTTATGGGACAGTTTATGTCTGATGTACAAGCTGTTTGCTGAAGGGCTTGGTGAAAAGGTAAAGCAGATATGGGCAAGAGAGATTACAGGCCGTGGGTATTCCTTCAGTTTGATGTCAACCCTGAGCACGACGGAGATGCAGGTGAATGTGCTGAGACTGAGCGTTGATGTCTCTGATGTCATGTATTTGGACGTTCTGTTTTGCAGTTTGTGCAAGTAGCTACTCAACTTGTTTTTATCAAGCACGCCGAGAAACTTGTGGAACTCCATGGTCTTCTAGTCTGCATGGATGATTATTTTATTTCGAAAGAGAGAGATGTTGAAGTTGCAGAATTTCATGAGACGGTGGAATTTTACCTCTTTCTTGTTGTGTTGATTGTATTTGTTTGTATCGTTTTTATTCGCGGAATAAGCTTTGAAATGTTTAGGCATACTTCATGAATTCTTAATGAAATCTTTGTGAATACTTCATGCAGTGGCTTCATGAAGACTTCATGAATAGGAAGTGAACTGAAAATGAGACAAATGCATTAAAAATTTATTAAATACAACTTCAATAATATTTCATGCATTTTCACGCAGAAAAATGCATGAAATAATGAATGGGTTTGTTCATGAATACTTCATGGACTAAGCACTTATATAATCTACATGAAGACTTCATGGACATATTGTCAAAAAATATTTCATGAAGATTTCATGAAGATTTCATGAATATTTTGTTCTTTGTTTTAATTGCTCATTAATAAGTTCACCGATATTCATGAATACTTCATGCATTTTATAAAGTTATTTCAAGAATAAATTTGGTGTGTTTTTCTTCAGTTAATTAATTATTCATGAATATTTCAAGTACTAATTTGTTTATGTTCTATGATTCACTACATTTGATTTTTTATGATTTTTTTGATGTTAATGTATGTATCTTGTTCACATCATGCGCCCAAATTTTTTAAAGGAAACTCAGAGTAAAGATTAATTTAGTAGTTGGGTTACAAAAGCTTGTTTATAGTTTTCCCTCCATGTACGCATTTGAAAGTCTGACCAATCAGAAACAATGTATTTGCACAGGTAAAAATCAACTTACACGTACCAACACAAATACATGCAAGAAATCTTATCTTTTGGATTACAATTTCAAGCAATACATATATTTTGTTTTTGAAATATTTTTTCTTGAACGCAGCAAACATCAGCATCTTTGCTCTACCACACATTCGATCATCATTTAAACCTGGTCAGTCTTACATTGGCTGTTGCCATTCAGAAACAATACATACTTCCTTCATGGGAACTTGCCGCAAAACTTGTATGTCTGCATTGCATTTGATGGCGACATGTTGCTGCATTCAAAATGATGCTAACATTTACTCCATAGGGGTTTTACAATGTAACCATAAACATGTTTATGTTTCGATAGCATTGAGGCAAATTATGTCAATATTTTCATTATGTTTTTTTCTGTACAAAAATGCATGAAGCCAGTTGTTTATTGTGTCTTTTCAGCTGTGTGTTTTTAAGATTGTTCTGGAACATAGCAAGGAAATATCTTGTCCAGCTGTGTGCTTTTAAGATTGTCCAGGTACATAGCAAAAAAATATCTTGTCCAGCTGTGTGCTTTTAAGATTGTCCAGGTGCGTAGCAAGGAAATATCTTGTCCAGCTGTGTGCTATTAAGATTCTCCAGGTACATAGCAAGGAAATATCTTGTCCAGCTGTGTGCTATGAAGATTGCCCTGGTACATAGCAAGGAAATGACCTGTCCTGCTGTGTGTTATGAAGATTGTCCAGGAACATAGCAAGGAAATATCTTCTCCAGCTGTATGCTATGAAGGTTGTCCAGGTACATAGCAAGGAAATGATCTGTCCCGCTGTGCACTTGATTGTCCTGGTATATAGTAGGGAGAATGTCCTTTCCAGTTGTGTACTTCCATTGAAGATTATATCCATGGACGCATACAAATGCGAATGTTTTATTCAGTTGTTTACAATGCACTAAGAGGATTGTCCTCTTGTATTACAGACCTTATGCTACGCTTCTGGGACAGATTCCAGGCACAGATATTTATCGAGATATCAATGTCTATAAAAAGGTGAGATAAGCTTTTTAAAATTGATGTTCTAACATAAGGTCATGCATAATATTAATGACAATGGTAAAATAAAAATGATTTTTTTTGTATTATTTTATTGACGAAGTCTTGAATTTTGTATTACTTTTGCATAATGAGTTTAGATTTTATAATTTGCATAGCAATATAATTAAAAAACAAGTGAATAAACATTTACATTAACATTTAAAGCAAAGAACATACTCTATTTTTATTAAATCTGCAATTAACAAATTGAAGTAAGTTCAATTACTGACGTTATAATATGATTGCAAGTGAAATAAGTTTTTTGTTAAATCATCAGAATAGCATCTTCATTGACTAGACCTTTATGTGTATGTAACGGAACATGTTGTTTTCTAGTCATTTGTTAAATTGACCTTCTTTAGATATACGTCATCATCTCTATTAATGAAATTTTGTCACAGTTTAGCAGGTTAATGTCCATTCTAACTGAAATAGCATACTAACTAGTCTATACAGGATCTATTTAGGCGTAAAAAAAATAATGTTTGTTTCAGGTTACCTGACGTACACTAAAAAATGCCCCGACCCTAAAACATCTTATTGAGTTTGTCAGATAATTTTTTGTTTATTTACTTTTTTGCAATAATTAAATGTTTTTGGATAAATAAGTGTTTTGTTTTGATAGCATCCACTTATAAACAATGTTTTAGGATATTAATGCTGTTTTGAATATATATTCAGTTTAAGAATCTTCAAATAGACCATTTACCCAAAAAAAATCAAAAAAGTCCTGACCTACCTGCCCTCATTTTGTTGGGTATGTAACCGGAAACTAACATAATTATTTTATGCCTTATAATTTTTCTGCTTTAATTAAAGGTTCCCTTTGACTTTCATATAAAAATTTGTATACATTTATCAGTCATTTCATTCTCTTGTTGTTAAACGTAAGTTAGTAAGTTAGTAAGTAAGTAAGTAATAAGTAAGTAAGTAAGAATAAGTGTTATAATTAAAGTTTCACATTGGTATAACAATAGTTTCATATTACTATTGTCAGTAAATCACAAGATGCAGTTCTCATGTTTGACCTTTATAGCTCAGGACCACTGAATGTTAAGGGAAATTGAACTATGTAGTGTTACATATGCCTTAGAATGACCAAAATGCTAGATTGACCAAATCACAAATTTTGGGATGATTGCCTTCAACCATGTAGTTTGTGAGTGTCATCTCCAACAAACAGAGTTTATAGTATATGAATGTTTTTACGAGCGAACACCGTCAAACAATGCAGTCTTTGAAGCAAGTTTCTGAATTGCTAAATGCATTGTCAGTTAAATTTCGTCGATCGGTAAATTGCAGTTGATTGTCATAGTAACATGTCCATTGTACACAGTTGTCATGGTAAATGCGTTTTTCCGACAATTTTCATGGTGAGATGTCAATTGCAGACAGTTGTCGTGGTAACACGTCAGTTGTAAGCAGTTGTCGTGGTGACGTGTGTATTGCAGGCAGTTTCCATGGTGACACGTATGTTGCAGACAGTTGTCATGGCATCATGTCTATTGCAGACAGTTGTCATGGTGACATGTTTATTGCAGGAAGTTTTCATGGTGACACATCTGTTGCAGACAGTTCGCATGGTAAAATGTCTATTGCAGACAGTTGTAATGGCAACAAGTCAGTGGCAGATGGTTGTCATGATAACATGTTTTTTGCAGGCCAGGGAAGTTCCTGGAGTTAAGATCTTCAGGTTTGAACATTCCCTGTTCTTTGTAAACTCGGAGCACTTTCGCGCTCTGCTGTACAAGCAAATCATCAATCCTCGCTCACTCAAAATTACCCAGAAGAAACGGGCAGCCAAGATTGAGAAGGCCAACAAAAAGGCTGAGGTTTGTAGTATGAGAGGTGTCATAGGTAAACATGCATGGTAGTGGTATGTGTGCAATAATGCATATATTGATATTTAAATGCTGGTTTTTCTTTGTAATAAAACATAAAGGGTCTCAAATTTCAGGATGTAATTAAAGAAAGCGCAGACAAATTTAAATTTGATTTTTCTGACTAAAAAGCTTTAGCAATAGTCAAATATCAAGAGTGTGCTACAGGAGAAAAATGATGTCATAACTAGCTTTTAAACTTCAGAGGCCATTATTTAGTTTTTGTTTTATGTTATTTGTATTTATTTAATTATTAACTGCAGGGTCACCAGATGACCGATATTGTCATGGCCGAGAATCTGCCTGACATTCCCGTCCCAATAGACTCCCTTGACATGGAGTTGCACACCACGAGAAATGAGATCAGCGTGAACATTGTCGACAAGGCTGTTCGCGAGTTTCCACCCGACCTTGACTTTCATACGATCATCTTGGATGCCTCTGCGTGGAGCTTCGTGGATGCAATGGGTGTGAAAGTTCTAGTGACGGTAGGTTGAGGGTTTCTTGATATGTTACAGCTTTTGATAATGTTAACTGCAACTAAATAGCTATGAAAACTTTGGCTTGTGTGTTTTGTAATGTGGATGCAGAAACAAATATATGTTAATACTTTATTAATGATTCATGTTTAGAGTCTCTTAGAGTATGTTTGGGCTTCACAATATGTTAGAACGTAATGTTTATGATGTTAAGTTCTATCACATAGCTATTAACACTTTTTGAGCATTGTGAACCTGCATGAACGAACAAATAATTTGTTAGTATTATACATTGTTATCTCTCTAAACATGTTATTAATTATTAAGATATTGAAAAGATGAATCTCTCCTGACTGTCAATGAGATGGTGAATTTTTTACTGCCACTTTGCAGGTCACTGGAGAGTTCAGAGCTGTTGGGGTTTCTGTATTGTTAGCCAGCTGTAAAGGTTGGTATGGAAATGTGTGATCAAGTTTTTGTTTAATTTATAACAGTTAATAACACAAGCCATTTGTCATACTATTTGTAGTGTGTGCTTTACCAAAGTGTCTTTATAGCAGATGGCAGTTTAAAAAACAACAAAACTACTTCACAGTCAAATAACTTACAATTAGTTCATTGTTAAAATTACCTATAACTGAAAATGAACATTATAACAATAAGGCTTTTTCTTGCACTAAATCAATAAGAGGGTTGAGAGTGGAACTATTGTATATGATAAAAAAAAGTTAAGCAGATACAACAGTTTCACACTCACCCACCAATATTTTCTGTTAAAGAGAGGTACGCTTGTTTCCAGCTGGAATTAGGAAGATGTTCAAGAAGACGAACTTCTACAAAACCCTCGAGAACACCAACATCTATGTGTCTGTGCATGACGCAGTTCTGCGAGCGCAACATGTGGAGGAAACACCTACTGTACAGGTATGTATAGTGTTTATCAGTGACTGGTACTTGTAGTTTTCTGTCATTGACAGGTGCTTGCTGTGTTCCTTCATTGACATGTGTTTGAAGTGTTCCTTCATTGACAGGTGATTGCAGTGTTCCTTCATTGACAGGTGCTTGTAGTGTTCTGTCATGCCAGGTGCAGGTAGTGTTTCGTTATTGACAGGTACTTGTAGTATTCCGTCATTGACATGTGCTCTTCATGTTCCATCATTGACAGGTGCTGTTGTGTTCCGTCATTGACAGGTGTTTGTAGTGGTCTGTCATTGACATGTGCTTGTTATCTTCCATCATTAACAGGTGCTTGTAGTGTTCTGTCATTGACATGTACCTATAGTGTTCCGTCATGGACAGGTGCTTGTATTGTTCCGTCATGGACATGTGCTTGTAGTGATATGTCATGAACAGGTGCTTATAGTGTTCTGTCATGGACAGGTGCTTGTAGTGTTCTGTCATTGACATATGCTTGTTGTGTTTCATCATTTACAGGTGTGTGTAGTGTTCTGTCTTTGAAATGTGCTTATTGTGTTCCATCATTGACGTGTGTGTAGTGTTTCGTCATTGACAGATTCTTGCTGTGCTCCATCATTGACAAGTGCTTGTGGTGTTCCGTCATTGACAGAAGCTTGTTATTGTCCATAATTGCCATGTGTTTGATATATTCCTTTCATTGACAGGTGGTTGTGGTGTTCCACCATTGATAGTAGCTTGTCGTGTTCTGTAATAGACAATTGGTTGTGGTGTTCTGTTATTTACAAAAACTTATAGTTGTTCATAATTGCCACTTGTTTGTTGAGTTCCATCATTGGCAGATGGTTGTGATATTCAGCCCAAGACAGATGCTTGTAATGATTTTTCATTGACATGTGCTTGTGGTTTTACATCATTGACAGTAACTTTGGATATTCTATCATTGAAAGGTGCTTTTGGTATTAAGTCTTTGACTTCTGCTTGTCGTGTTCCGTCTTTCACAAGTGCTTATTGTAGGGTTATACAATATTTGACCATGTTGTGCTGTAACAAATCAGATCTCTTAAACATAGAAATGTTTTAAGTCATTCTTAAATAAATGTTTTAAATCAAGTTTTACGTGAACAAACGCTAGCAAACCTACCTATGGTTGACACAGCTTTTATTGATTGCTGGTCTCTGATAGCAGTCAAATTTCATTGTGCACCCATGTCAAATTTAACTATATGTAAGCAATCAAATTTAACACAGGGTGCAACCATACTGACATCAGTAACATTTAACACTTACAGTGCCCAAAAGTGGTAGCACTGACATTTACCACTTGACAGTCAAATTGAACACTTAATAAATCCATGCTTTCAACCTACTTCAGAATGGTTTGACAATAGAGCATGAAGATGCCTACGCTGATAATGACGACAGCGACAGCCAACCTGATATTAACTATGCAGATGATGAAAATATGGGCAGCAGGGTAGGTCAATCCATCCGTGCAATGAACAAATTGTTATGTTGACCATGTGTGCAAAGTATTTGTAAACTGGAAAGCACTCAGAGATCGCGGAGCTCTGCCAGGGCAGCTCGTTCCCACATATGTTATGCAACCTATGAATTATACAGAATAATGTTGAAGTGAGTTTTTTTTTCACTAATTTTAGTGCCATTTCAAGTAATTTTTTCCGCCAAGTAATTTATAGGATTTTACAGGTTGGTGTATAAATAGAAAAACAATTATTGAATTGCACCATTGTCGCCAAAAAGTTCAGTAGATGACAAATTTGAATATATTAATCATTAAAAAAGCAAAATAACCACACATTTCATGAAAAATAATCTTCTTAAAACTTTCCCTATTTTGAAATTTGTTGCGATCAAGATTACCATTCTATGGGCACAGGCAGTTAGGAAATTCTGAAAAAAAATCATTGTTTGGCAATTTGATGTATCCAGACAGTGAAACCAGATCACCACTTTCTACCTACAGTAGATTTATGTTTAGAAGAGACTTCCTTGAAACAGAAATAACATAAAAGCGGAAAGTGTCATTCCGGATCAGTCTGTGCGGATTGCACAGGCTGATCTGGGATGATACTTTACGCACGTGCATTATGTATGGTTTTCCCGTAACATGCCTCATTTACTTTTGCTCTATATGAAGCTATGACCCAAAATGAAAGTAGTAAATAACTAGTTATATACTTTGAATTAAGCTTTAAAGTAGTCTGAAATAACTGAATTAATACACAATTTAACGAGCAAACAATATGTTTAACTTAAGTTTTTTATTATTAATAATTATTGTGAAGGACATGGTGTAATATAGTTTTTGGCTAATTTTGTAGTTAATCCTGAATAATGTTTTTACCACTTTTCTAGTATCATTTCTTTATCTTCTTGCAGAAACTAGTTGTGATGAATGGCCAGTAAAGAGCTGTGTTTGCAACCGGCCAGTAGATTGGACAGCTGGCAGTGTGTAGTGACAGACATGAGAACTGGGCATTTGATTTTTATATTAGCCAGTCAATCAAAAAGTACAACGCTTCACCAACATCTGAACTACGGATTATGTACATTGTTAAACAAAAGAATGTGCAGGGATGTAAAATGCAGAAAGTAGAAAGAAACCCATATTAATATACAAAGGTCAAGCAAGTGACCAATTGCCTATAAAAAATATATGACTAAGCGAAAGCTCTTAATCAGTTGTCAGACACCATGATTTGTAACATATGCACCTCATATTAAAAACATGATAAACACTGTTAAATAATTGATTATTTTACAATTATTTGATAAAACATGATGCGCATAGCTAATCGTTGCAGTAATAGTTCCTTATTTTAGTAAACAAAGGTCAAAGTAGCATACAATATCTATAATTTGTGTTATACATTTTGTCAGACACTCACAATTTTGTCAGATATGTCTTGCAGTGTGGTCGAATATAATCGGCGGAGTAGTCTAATGTGGAGTTGAATATGAGGATTATGACTGTGCTCAAGTAGGGACTTGACCCCCCCCCCCCCCCCCCATCAAAATGTGTGACTTGAATCTCCCTTTTGCATTGCAACGCTGCTTACAGTGTGTATGTATGATCTTTCATATCAATTATTTTCAAAATAAGTAGATGAAAGAGACAATAAACTTGAAAGCAAACAAAAATCATAAAAATGAAGAAGGAAACACGTCAACATGAAATAAATCAACACGTACTAGTGTTGACTTTTGCATTGTTTATTAGTGATGTGTAACCTCAACCAAATGTAAAGTCAAAGTATATGCATGTTTTTGAGTTTCCGCTAAGATTTCGCCTGTACAGACGAAAACTATTTGGGGATAAAAAACTAGCTTACAGTGCGTTCAGAAGCAATGTTCCTCCTTAACTTTTATTTCATTTCATATAGAAATATATGTTAATTTACTTTATTTTGTTAATTGTGTTTATGCCGCTATGTCTGTCGTAAGATCATACATACACACGTTAATTTCAACAATTTTCACATACATAGACAGTGTTGCATATAGACGCATTTGATGTCCAGTAAACGCCTTACAATTCAGGGGGAAGTTTAACAGATATACTTTGTGATTTTAAAGTGGTAATATAATATTAAAATTGTTTTTAAAGGTGTCATTTATCATGTTGTTTAATTTCATATGTCTTTCTTTAAAATCTGTAATTATTTTTCTAAGTGCAATGCTATTCAGAAATGTTCAGTTCTGAGTGTTATAACAATGCATGAACAAACAGGTATGGAAATATATTGATAAACATGACTGCATACCCGATCTTAGCTGGCTTTGAAGTGTAAACCTATGAAATTGAAGGCTAAGATGTAAAAAAAAAATGTTTTCATTGGTAAAGATTTAAGGCGAAGACACTGGGTTGTTAATACAGTAAGGTGCTTCCGTGTTTTTGTGTAAAATGTTGAAAATGTAGTTAAGTGAAATGCAGAGTTCCTTAGGTTGCTATGAGTCAGATGTAATCAGAAATATCATCTTCATACCATTGTTGAAAGCTGAAATTTTGTGGACATTGGAATAATGTTAAACATCAATAATAATAATAATAATAATGCTGTAACATTATTGTTATGCTCAGGAGATCATCGAAAGGCAACGATCGGTTTTGTTGTTGTTGTTGTTGGTTGTTTGTTTACTCTTTCGTCATGTTGCTTTACATTTTCCATGTTAAGCATGATGTTGAAAATAAGTCACTTGTAGTTTTATACATGGTTTGAAATATGTCTGTACATATATGATTCTTCTTAAACATTATATAGAGATCTAGGTGTAGAAAACCATATTTTTATTTTGAGTGAATTGACAAGTTTTCATGAAATAAATTGGTATACCATTGTAATAATGCTAGTGGGTAAAACAAAGGATGTTTTAAGAATTGCAAAAGCAACATTATGTATTATGTCCACATATGAATGACAATGTCATTTATGGCAACACTACAGCTGTATATAGTTCATTTTTAATTCCATAAGACATTGGAACAGCCATTAAATTATGTTTCCAGGTCTCATTCTATATCAACAAAACATTTTGTTTAAGTTTGCATGCAATACATAATTTGTTTGTACAGTTTTATATGAAACAATGCTATGAAATGAAATGACTTTAATGCATCTGTTCAATGCTTGTTGAATTCTGTATACAGGATGATGGTGCTTTTTATGCCTCACTTTAGAGGGGGGTGCATATAGATTTGCCCTTGTTTTTACTGTTATCTGCGTGACAAGCAGACATTTACTTTCACAGACACAAGTTGTGAGACCACAATAACATGAGTTGTACATCGAATTAAAATAAATGTTGGTGTTATTATATAATGAAATGTTAAACTAAGTTGAAAATTCATTCTTGATAGTCATTTTACATACAAATTCAGTAATCATGCCCCATGAATTTGAACATTCTCGAGTTAAATCTTATTCTTAATCTTAAAAATTAAACTAATGGAAATATACGCTCAAATGTTTCAAGCCATGTACTTCTTGTAGTACAAATGCATGGCATTTGGGTGTTTTACTTGGCAGACCATATGCAAAATGACATCTTTTGTTGAAGTGTGGGGATTGGTTCATGCCTCAATGGAATATTTACAGATTCTAAGCTTGTGCCTCCATGGAACATTTACAAATTATAAAATTGTAGATTCTGGTATTAGATTGGCTCTGTTTATATGGTCAAGTAAAAGAAGTTTTTACGAGATCTGATCATTTTAAGAGAAGACACATTTATATAATTGTGGCCTTGTTTTATGTATTTTTACTTGTAAGTGCATTCATTTTTGTTGGTCTTTAGGCTAATCACAACTTGTAAAATGTGTTACAGTTTTCAGCATGATATATATTCATACTTAACTGATATAATTATTATCGTATTCACATTAGTTCACAATGCAGTATAACACAGTTTGTTTTCCTAATACGAATGTACATAATGAACTTAAGAAAACATACATTTAAATAAATGCGTTTAATGAAGTCACTGGATATCTGTATAAATTATGATGGATTCATTCATATTGTTTTCATTACTCTGGGACCCTATTCCAGAACGTTACGCCTTATCAGGTGTTCTTTTAGGAGATGTTTATTTGACGTATTGGTAACTTAGTTTGCTGTTGTTGTTGAATATTGTTTGTTTTGTTTTATTAATGTTTTACATGAATTTATCTTTGTACATTTATCAATTTATTATATCTACCGAGTACTCTATGAAGATATAATTGTATTAGGTTATTTAGAGTTATAATTGTATATACATGTATATAGCATTTCTTCACTTGTTTAATCAGCCTCGTGTGATGACCATGGACACATGGAATATTATTAATAAAGGACGTCAAGTTACACAATGCTTAGCTGTTAATTTAATTGACTGTTTTACTAGATTTGCTTGTCCTTGACGATGGTTCAGTCGTAAAATTCTGACTTTAGTGTTTGTAGTAGACGTTCTGGCATCCTGCAACACTAACAGTTTTATGTTTGAATATATAGGTGTGATTTAAACACCAACGGTATGCGGCATTGTAAGTTGTGCTGCCAATGGTTTTATAGTTATGTTAGCCTACCTGAGCAACACTCAAAGTGAGCTGTTATGATTTAGCCAGTCAATAATGTACTTCAAACAACTACCCTGAAACCAATTGTTGGAAATTATCCAAACTTGACATGATTTTCCTTTGGCGATTGCACAATTATCCAAACTTGACATGATTTTCCTTTGGCGATTGCACAATTATCCAAACTTGACATGATTTTCCTTTGGCGATTGCACAATTATCCAAACTTGACATGATTTTCCTTTGGCGAATGCACAAATATCCAAACTTGACATGATGTTCCTTTGGCGATTGCACAATTATCCAAACTTGACATGATTTTCCTTTGGCGATTGCACAATTATCCCAACTTGACATGATTTTCCTTTGGCGATTGCACAATTATCCCAACTTGACATGATTCCTTTGGCGATTGCACAATTATCCAAACTTGACATGATTTTCCTTTCGCGATTGCACAATTATCCCAACTTGACATGATTTTCCTTTGGTGATTGCACAATTATCAAAACTTGACATGATTTTCCTTTGGCGATTGCACAATTCCCTTGTCTAGCTCTACTTGCCAGCAAGCTTATGCTATGGCGTTTAGTCCGTCGTGTGTGCGTAAACATTTCTTTAAACGACATCTTCTCTGAAACCGTTTAGCCTACTTTGATGAAACTTCACAGATATGTTTCTTAGGTAGAACTCTGCCAAAGTAGTTCAATCGATTTCGGTCCACAACACAATATGGTCGTTAGAGCTCATCAGGGTCATTTTCCTTCTGAGACCCATCACTTAATAGGCCAGTAGAGCGTTCAGGCACTCTGGTGTCTCTTTTTATGCCCACGGCATCTTGATGCGGGAGGTATATAGTGATTGTCCTGTCCGTCCGTCCTTCCGTCCGTGACAAGGTTAAGTACATTTTACCGTTTCTTCTAGCACACACACCCAACCTCACTTTCACCTTGACCTGGACCTAATTTGCACTGAAAATAATTCAAATGGGCTGTTTCTTGGTTAGCTAGATTTTACACAGTTATTGCTTATGACTATCCCTAATCCACCCATATCACTCAACCTCATTTTGACCTTGACCTAATTTGGACTTAGAAATGGGCTATCCAGCACCAACCGGAATCATGTGTGTTTATCAAACACAAAATCTTGTTCATAGCTGTAGGGAAAACTTTGATCCTTAAAAATCTCGTTTGATGCCAATTAGTCGATTTCAGATACATATACTGAACAGTAAAACAAACTCGCTAAGTTTGAATGTAGATATGTTATTACGTTTGAATAGATTTGACGAAATCTTCTGTTTGTTGTATAAGTGTGTCTTTTAAGTCTACTGGGATAAACTGGTCGATTTTGCAAAGTAGAACGATTTTTATTATAACCACACGCTGTTATGTGTGTACAACTCTCACGTAACCTTGACAATTTGGCATCTGCTTTACGAAAATGTCTTTTTTGGTTCAGTATAGTTATATTCATATGTTACAGAAACTTCACAGTGTTCCGTGGGGGCCTCCACCATATTATTCATGCCTTCAAACTATTATGATTCTTAAATAAATACGACCACCAGTCGGCGAGGGCAGTTTTCCTCAACGGATCAGAATAATCTATTAAACATTAATGCATTTAGTAATTTTAAAATCCTTCCATCAATGGCCACGTTACAGCCCAGACAAGCAAGCGTGACGGAATGACTGTACTACGGAATGAAGGAATGACGGACGGACGGATAAAGCAACGACTGTATATAATCAATAGTACCTTAGTACATTTATGTTTGCCGGTATAACGATCAAGAAAAGTTAACTATTGCTGGAAGTAGTCGACCAACAGAGATTTAACTGTGTCCCAGCACAACCTCCGCGCAGAGATTTGACTGGTTCCGAGCATAGCTCTAATTAAGTCCCTGCCGTCATAACAAACCACGAGTTGATGATCGATTTAAATCTTCTATATATTATTTATGGTTTTAATTAGTTATTTTCTTTTCCTTTTTTATTATTGGCTGCAAACGATATATACAAATTCCAATTGGACTGAGTTGCATTAAATAATTAAAAGTTACCAAGACGTAATCCTTCAAGATGTGATGGCAGTGGTTACTGTTAACCGATAGGGGAGGTAACTGCTGCGAGGAGTTTGGTCCCAGCATAGCTGGTTTAAATCCCTGCCGGCACGGAGTTCAACGTGACCATAGGCAAACACTTGGCGCGAAATAAAATCGTGGACAAGCACATGATAAAAACGTGGACAACGTACAATCCTTGCGTTGTCATATTAACTTATTTATTTATTTTTTCATTTCAACTCTTAATGTATATACCTGGACCAATAACGCAGCATGTCTGTGTCATTGATATTTTTTTTTATTTTTGTTACAAAATAAATGTTAAATCTCCTCTTAATCGTCTCTCCTGAAAACTTCTAAATCTTTAAGTTTTATACTCGTTGCGGCAGTGGTAACTGAGAAGAGTACCAATGGGGAAGTAACCACTGCGAGGAGTTTGTCGTGGTTGCAGAGGTAACTGAGAAGAGTACCAATAGGGAAGTAACCACTGCGAGGAGTTTGTCGTGGTTGTAGTAATAACTGAGAATAGTACCAATGGGGAAGTAACCACTGCGAGAAGTTTAGTAGTCGACATGTTTGCATGGATTAGCTAGATTGACCGGCTACGATTCTAATGTAACTACATATATATTTCATAGTACCAATGGGGAAGTAACCACTGCGAGAAGTTTAGTAGTCGACATGTTTGCATGGATTAGCTAGATTGACCGGCTACGATTCTAATGTAACTACATATATATTTCTCCCGTAGATGATATATGAAATTCCGTAGTTTATAATTTAATTTAGTAGTAGTAGCAGCAGCAGCACCAGCAGCAGCAGTAGTAGTAGTAGCAGTAGTAGTAGTAGTAGTAGTAGTAGTAGTAGTAGTAGTAGTAATAGTGGTGATAGTAGTCACGGCCACCAAACGCTCCTGCGTGCCACCAGACCGTGGCTCGGAGAAATCTCGCATGAGCGTTTCCGCTTTCGTTTTCAAAACCACAACAGCGAGGTAAGTTTTCCGAGGTAAGTCTTACCTCGCTGTTGTGGTTTTGAAAACGAAAGCGGAAACGCTCATACGAGATTTCTCCGAGCCACCGTCTGGTGGCACGCAGGAGCGTTTGGCGGCCGTGGTAGTAGTAGCAGTAGTAGTAGTAGTAGTAGTAGTAGTAGTAGTAGTAGTAGTAGTAGTAGTAGTAATAGTAGTAGAAGTAGTAGTAGTAGTAGTAGTAGTAGTGGTAGTAGCAGCAGTAGTAGTTGTAGTAGTAGTAGTAGTAGTAGTAGTAGTAGTAGTAGTAGTAGTAGTAGTAATAGTAACAGTAATAGTCATAGTAGTAGTAGTAGTAGTAGAAGTAGTAGCAATAGTAGTAATATCGGTAGTAGTAGCAGTAGTAATACTACTACTAGTAGTAGTAGTAGTAGAAGTCGTAATAGTAGTAGAAGTAGTAGTAGTTGTAGTAGTAGTAGTAATAGTAGTAGTACCGGTAGTAGTATACCGAATGAGTCGGCGTGTCGCGCACATACCCCAAATCCGTTAAGTCAAGCTGAATATAACTTATAGAGTATAATTGTCAAAATTGGCACTAAGCTTGCCAGGATTTAACATGGCCATGGATAAGGGGATTTTAAAATTATTTGGCACAAATGTTTGCCACAATAAGACCTTTTGTCTCGTACATGAACCACGTAGGTCAAAGCGCAAGACCACTCTTAGGAAATCGTTAATTACATTTAAAACTAGGGCTATGGAAGGTCATTTCAAAAATGAATGTAAAGTTAGACCAACTGATTGATTGGCTAATGTTTTGGCTATGGAATTGTAATACATTCATTACGAACGTCATTATTAGTTTGTATACAAGTTGGTACTATCCAGAGTCTATCCAGTCTATCCAGACTCATCCCGCAAGATTCACCATGTATAAAGCCTCGGTAACAACCAGCTTGCGTCGACCTCACGTCGAGCTTGCGTTTTTGTTATCAACGTGCGTCGGACCTACGGCGCCTGTGCGTGGTTTTCTCAATCGCAAGTTCGCCACAACAACCGCAACAGACATTAGCGCAAGCTCTTAAGTTGATGCGTCGGCCTTGCGTCAATCACCCATCGTGCGGGCACCGTGCGAACATCGTGCGATTAACCTAAACGTTTTATGCTTCAAAATTGCTAGTCGCAAGCACGCAAGGTGCACTTACGGACGTCGCACGACTTCCTTGCTTAGTACAAAACGACTTCCTTTCGACGCAAGAAAGAAACTGACAACTCAAGCTCGCCGCAAGACACTTGCGGTAATCGCACGGTAACCGCTATGTGCTTGGTATAAATAACCGCGATTATTTGCATGCTTTTAACACACTTTCCATATTATCTCTTTATTTCACGTGTGTTACAATGATACTGCCACATGAAAACATAATATTTTTTTAACAAATTTGAACATTTAACCAGGGCATCTTCTGATATACATGCCAAATTGAAAGTCGTAAATGGCTCCAATTCATGCAAGATATTTATGGAAAAAATATTGATATTCGTGTTTTTGCCAAAAATACCATTGCTGTCTTGCGGCGACCGTGTGTACAACTTGCGGTGATCGTGCGATAAGTATGCGTTGGTCGTGCGTCGAGATAAAAACTAATGCACAGTCGCACGGTGACCGTAAGGTTGCCGTAAGACAGACGCACGTCAATCGCACGATTCGCTGACACAGCTGCGGTCTGCTAAAACTGAAAACGCAAGACAGACGTGGTGCGAACGCACGTGCGCGTAAGTTGCCGCACGTTGCCCGTACGAATTCCACAAGTTCTTACGAAACGCATGCGTTTGTCTTGCGATCGTGCGGTTGGTCTGCGGTCCTCGGCCACCGCAGTGGGTTGTGACCGAGGCTTAACTGATGCTCACAAAATAACCCTTGTTGAATCAATATTCATAGCAGTGCGAGTGTTCATTGATTTGTGACATTCATAATTAATATCGAGTTTACTTCGACTACCAATATTCCTGATTAGCAATGCCTCATTATTAATTCGCTGTGAACGAAGTTTGTCCTAAATGTTCTATATGCCTTTAACAGCTTTGTTGATACATGTATGAACAGAACAGAACATACTTTTATTTGTGATACATACAAATAATTAACATATTTTAAGTATACAACGAAGGTTTGGCAAGCTTATAAATATACTGTAAATAATACTAAATATGGATGGACGTGGTTTCAAAGATACATTTTATGGACATGCATGGTTTAAAACGAAATATAGAATATATATGTGAATATATATAGGTTTAATAGAAATCTACCAACTAGTGAATGGCACTTATTGAAACTATATTCATATTATTTAAAAGGACTATATTCACAGATTGGCAAATGGACCATGTTCACTTTCTTTGTAACAGATTCCTAAAACAAAAATACATTAAATCAAAAGAAGCGACTAAATAACAATCCTGTACTATGTCGTGTATGGATAAACATCACTTGAAATGCATAAAATAATAGTTAAAGGCCGAGTTTAATCTTTCTATATTTGACCCCCCCCCCCCAATCTGGGGTATAGTACCCTTGTGTACTGGCATCCTGCTGCGGGCACATTGTGGCGACACTTATCAGCTGATATCAATACACGGCTGAAGATGAACTAGTGCACCTAGCCATTGTTCAGTCAGCTGAGAGAAAAACGATTACACATATTGATAAGACATTTTACAATGACATAAGCAGCTCGTAACCATAGATGGAAATAAAACATTCAAGCGTTTGTATTGATCAAGAGCATAAGCCTTTTAAGTTTAACAATAGGATAATAATTCATGCAATCTAACCTTACTGCAGACGTAAAGGCAGTAGTTTCATCTTACGATCTCTACATCTAGCTGGTGTTTGGGCCGACCGCAAGCTTTAATCCACTGCTTGCATCGCTCAAGCTGATATTTCGGTTTCGGGAACGGATGGAACACAACACCACCTTCCAGACGTTCTTTATACCTACTATCGCTGTTACACAGCCCCCACTGGCACCGTTTAACCATTTTTCGCGATTTAAAATAAGTTGCAATTATCACTTAGTGAATAAACCAGATCTCCTTTCGGTTAGGTTGTCCAAGAAAAACGCCCGGATGTAAAACTTTACTAGGTGCGCGTCAACGGACGATTTTCATTGGTTAATCGGTTATCGGTTCTAGAATTGTGGGCGGAGCCGTCTACTGGTTAATTTAATCTAAAACGCTGTAGAAACTTCGTATCGATCACGCCATCTTTAAAATTGACATGTCTAAATATAGCAGTACACACTCAATGACGCATGACGCCAGTAAAAGGTTAAGGTCATGTCTGCGAAGCATTGTAAAGTACGGAAGGCTGATTTTGCAATGTTTTTACTAGATAAGTATTGTATTGTGAAATGGTTATGTCAAGCCTCGGCTTGCGTAGCATTTATTAATAGAGTCTACATTACAGTTATGATGAAACAAAATCACAAACGTATTATTTCAAAGTGTTATACGGATTGTTCGGTGTAGTAAAATAAATAACACACGACTGATATAGAGTGATAAATAATATCAACCCTTGAAAAGTCATATCAACCTCGGCGATATAACATTTCTCGGGTTGATATTATTTTATATCACCCTCTCAGCCATGTGTTATTTAGATACAAACAAATTAGCAAAAAAAGTCTGAAAAAATTAAAACCCCTAGCGCGAATCGAACTCACGACTAAGGAGCCATACGAAGAAATGACAGTAGACAGGGCTTTAACCAACTGCGCTATCATGCTTAGTAAGGAGTCGTGTGAAAACTATGGTTAAACAAAATGCTCACAATTCTGATGGCAAAATGTAAACAGGAAAAGGGCCAAAGAAACACAGCTCTTATTGTAAATTGATTTTTATCTCCGAATGCGTACACTCTTTTCCCATTATATATACTCTGTTTTAACTGTTATTATATGCCAGTATTAATATATAAATTTCAGATTTTTAAAAGAGATTGCCCCATTGAGGCCCTTTTCGATGACATAGTCCCTTTAAAACGGTTGAAAAGTGGAATAAAGATTGTCCTTTGAATATGAACAAGTTTCGTTCTGAATCAAACATGCCAATTTCCATTTAATAATAACTAGCGACATCTATTCACAAATACAATCAAACTATGCATCAATGGTACAGCTTAAGAATGAAAGAAAAATAAGTGTGCATACACTAATGTAAGATCTTCCGCATCAGAATATATTGCCAGTACTGACCACTTGAAAATCACTAGATAAATAGATATATAGATAAATAGATCGATCGATCGATCGATCGATCGATCGATAGCTAGATAGATAAATAGATAGATAGCTAGATAGATAGATAGATAGATAGATAGATAGATAGATAGATAGATAGATAGATAGATAGATAGATAGATAGATAGATAGATAGATAGATAGATAGATAGATAGATAGATAGATAGATAGATAGATAGATAGATAGATAGATAGATAGATAGATAGATAGATAGATAGATAGATAGATAGATAGATAGATAGATAGATAGATAGATAGATAGATAGATAGATAGATAGATAGATAGATAGATAGATAGATAGATAGATAGATAGATAGATAGATAGATAGATAGATAGATAGATAGATAGATAGATAGATAGATAGATAGATAGATAGATAATAAAACAATACATTTAAAGAAAAAATACCTCTTTATTAAGTCAGTAAGATAGAAAATGTGCCTCCCATTTGAATACGGTGTCAGTTCAGACGGGTTAACTACCGTTGCACGGTTGAAATATTATCATAAGGTATGAAGTCTCATGAAGGTGTTTCAGTCAGAGTGTTATGTGTCTAAACTTACAGTGATGTTCGTGTCTTCAGCGTCACACACCTAAGCTCGTGCTTACATTTTTTTGTTACTAACTTTAATTTCGTATACCATGGAAACATATGGTTAATGGTTTTTAAATGTTTATATTATACATGTAGGTACATTTTGATACATTCATTTGAGTGTTTATTTTGTTTGTGAATTCATAACCACATGAATAAACGATTAGAGGCTTTGCATTTCAGCAGCACCCCATTTGGTAACCATATTGTATACATTATTTATACAATTGAGATAACCAGAAATCATGAAAATACACCAGGAGTAAAAAGTTTTACAAGTGTAAAATACGGGTACCAGCGTTAATACAATTGGGTGCAGTTTTGCTTATACTGATGTATTATTACAATTCTAAACAATTGTTTAGTTTCAAAGCGATATATCAAGTATTAAGTAGAACTTTAACTGTAAATGTTTCATTGGTTTGCTTATCTAAAAAGCTTCTCTGGATTCGGCGAACGCCAATGCAAACTTTGTTTGAACAAGAAAAATCAACTGTTTCACTTGAATGCCCTTCCATACCAGCTACTAGCTGTAAGATCATGCATCCATGTGAAGGTGAAACGTTGTTTGCAACTGTGTATTCGTCAAAAGTATAATTGAGGCGTGTCGTGGGAAAACTTGGCTGAGTGCATTTTCGTAAAGACTTATCCGGGACGGCACTTTCCGCCTACAGTGGATTTATGTTTAAAAGAGACTTCCTTGAAAAAGAAAATACCATAAAAGCGGAAAGTGCCGTCCCGGATCAGCCTGTGCGGATTGCACAGGCTGATTCGGGACGACACTTTACGCACTTGCATTAAACCCGGTTTTCCCATGACACGCCTCAATTAATATTATGCCATCGACTATTGTTTTAAAGGGACTTGTTCATAGACATTTTTTGAAAAATGTCAAGAACATCTGAACTGCAAAAGCTATTTAAACGAAAGAACTGAAATATTTGGTCACGGATGCATACACGCTTACAACTCGTCCCGACAGTCTAATGTACATTGACATGTTTTAAACGTTTTGTTATTGATACACGTTTACAAAATCAAAGAAAATAACAAACGTGCAACGCGTGTTCAATCGTTTCGCTTTACAAACTTATTATTCAACTTATTATTCATTAACGACACTATCTCCAAATACATTTCTGTGCTAAGAGTGTTATTTCGCTTCCACTTATAATACAGTATTTTATTTTTGGCATCTGTGACCGATATTAAATAGTAACAGTTTGCAAATCTGTGAATAGGTTTCTTTAAAAGTAATATTCGTACTCTAACGTAACATAATACATCTATTGATGACATATAAGCAAAATAAGTAAAACCACATATACAAATACAAAAAGTATACAAATACACAATTTATAAGCTTGAGGAATATAATAAATATTTAAGCGTAATTTAACAAATGAGTTAAATTACTTATTTTAACTAAATCATAAACACATACACGGTAGCTATGCATGTCTGTTCAGCAATGTATGCGGCTGCTTTATTTAAATTAAATTTGTTACATTAATAATAACATGATTATGTATACATAAAACACGTATTTCACAATTTCAGCCCAAATACTTTGGCCATTTTATGTTCGCCAGTTGCTTCACTGAGTTTCTTTCCCCTGAATGTGTATTCGTCATATGGCATGTCCAGAATAAAATCAAAATTTGCCTTATGGTAAATACGCTGGGAGAAGTTCGACATCGCCTCCCCTTTAATTGCTTTGAATCCCAACTCCCTACCAAGGGCAACAACTGCCCCAAGCAACCGTGAGCCAAGCCCCCTTCGGCGAAACTTCTTGTGGACACAGAGTGGGAAGAAATGCATGGCCTCCTGGAAACCATTCCGATTAAAGAAGTCCACTTCTTTGCTCTTGCTAGTTACGAACATATAGAGCTAAGTTCCTCGTATTTCATTTGATTTAAGTTGGGTGACGTGTCAGAGGAGGACGTGTACTCTATCAGCCTGATTCCCATCATTTCGTCGGTGTCCTTGCAGATCATACCCAGCGAACAATTGCGACTCAGCACCTTCAAAGGCAACAAGACAGGCATTAAATATTTTACATCCAACGTCATAAATAAGATCTTATCATAACGCATAACTAACATAAACATTGCTGTTCAGTTTTTAGATAATAACATTTTGAAATATATTTTATCATATGGTTTATCTTACCGATATGCAGTACAGAAAGTATTAATTGCTTAGATCTCCTTTAGATATACGAACACTCGGAGGGTTTGCTACGGTGTAAGTCGTACGAGCGTGAAAGCCTGGGAGTGTTCAAAACTCAGTAACAAAATATTAACGTATATGAATGTTGAAAGGGAAAGTCTCAGTTAGGGACTTAAAACTTATTTGAAATACAGCTAAATAATGGTATAGGCTTTGTTTTCTGTATTACACGAGATGTCTTATAGAGTGGTATATGTATTGTTAACAATGACATACTATTCACATTTTACCAAATGTTTTGTCACATATTTCAAAACGATAAGTAAGTCATTATAAATAGAAGCGAAACAAGACTCTTGACAAAGAACTATATTGGAACAAATGTGAAGTTTAAACACACGGCGGAAACATTTTTTTTCAATTCCAATTGTTTTTCTAGGAGAAATAATTATTTTGATTAATGTGGATGTCTTAGGTTTTGTAGATCAGATGGTTATGGACATTTCGTAACAATAAATAACTTTAAAACGATATATGTTGGTATTTAACTATTAAATTAACTTGATAAATTTATATGTCTTTCCCATTTTAACAAGGGACTGAACATTGCTGTAAGAATTAGCAAATATAAATTATAATTTGCATTGGGATTTGGGTACATTGCCAGACCATTTAGAACAGTAGAAATAGCAAGCAGCGAGCACCTTTTTGGCTAGGTCCTGACATTCCTGGTGCCACTTGAGTCCAAACACCCAACACAGTGGCTCAACTGGTATAAAGTGGTCTTTCAATATCTCATACGCATCGTTGTAGCGGTGAGGAGTAATTATTTCCACCCTTTCAAACTCGGTGTCAAATCTGTTTCGTACATTATCCAGCGCCTGTTTTTCACTCATCTAAAATATCCATTCGATTTCAGCATAACGATATGTACACGTATGTTTACATAAACACCTGATTTTTAATGAAGCCCAAAGGTGTGTTTCTTTTATAAAGATTAATTGATAAAACGTTTATATGTTAGCATGTTGGTATTTACACCATTCGCAAAATCATGCTAGTTACATGTATTGAACAAAAATTGCATAATTGTATTGATCTTGGCCAAACATTGAGTATATAAATTAAGAAGTCCTACAACTCTTAAAAAAATCATTGAAGCACAACGTCCCGGTTCAGTGCACACCTCCTTTTGGTAACAAAGCTTCCCATACAGTTTAATTGAAATCTGGCCAGTAGTTATGTAGAAACAGATTGGACAAAAAATGTGCACTAAATACTTATATCAGAAATCTTGAAAGTCCCATAACTCTAAGAAAAATCATTGAAGCAGAACGTCCTGGCACAGTGCACACCTCCTCTGGGTAATGAAGCTTCCTATAAAGTTTCATTGAATTCTGGCCTGTAGTTGCGTTTAAATGGACCGGACAAGAATTGTGCATTAAATGCTTATTTTAGAAATCCCATAACCCTGAGAAAAATCATTGAAGCGGAACGTCCTGGTTCAGTGCATACATCCTCTTGGTAATTAAGCTTCCCATGAAATGTCACTGAATTCTGATCAGTAGTTGCTGAGAAATACTCCCGACAAGAAAAAGGGGCAGAAGGGCGTAATAATGGAAGGACGGACAGACGGACAAAGCGGCGACTATATGCTCCCTCGAACATATTTCAGGGATCATAATAAAGCCACAATTCATAAATAACTGCAGTGTATTTCTACCTTCTTTTTTGCAACATCGTTTAGGATCCATTGCAAATCACTGTGATTACACATTATTTTCAAAATTATTTATGACGAGTAAATGTAAAGTGATGATTACTCGGTGCGAGGTTTCGTCTCACATTTGTATTAAATACGTAGATGGTTGTTCTTAAATAAGATTGTCTTTATCTCCGATGAAGCTGCCGCACATACTGAGCATAGTTATAAAAGAACTTGCATTTTATTACAAAGCCTGGTTACACATATGATACCATTATGGTGGCAGAATATAAATAAGCATGCATCTAACGTGAATAAATTATATTACTGTTAAAGAACTTAAGTAAAACGTTTAGTCAAAGTCATAATATGATATTTGTAATCCAATCTATAAAGACATATTTGCCCCTGCTGTATTCAGGTTTGTGCATTTGTTGCAATGGGTGATCGATTTTTAGTCAATGTATAAAGAATAGCATATGCGTTAAAAGCATTATTTGCGTAGCGAAAAACATATTTCCGTCAGGTATTTTGCAGTTTTAGCCCAAATACTTTGGTCATTTTATGTTCACCAGTTCCTTCAATTAGCTTCTTTCCTCTGAATGTGTACTCGTCATATGGCATGTCCATAATACAATCAAACTTTGCTTTCTCGTAAATACGCTGGGAGAAGTTCGACGTCCCCTCCCCTCTAATCGCTTTGAATCCTAACTCACTACCCAGGGCAACGGCTGCCTCAAGCAACCGTGAGCCAAGCCCCATTCGGCGAAACTTCTTGTGGACACCGAGTGTGAAGAAATGCATGGTCTCCTCGACCCCATACCGATTGAAGAAGTCCACTTCTTTGTATTTGCTAGAAAGGAACACCAAGAGCTCCCGGAACTCTTCATATTTCATGTGATCGTAGTTCGGTGGAGGATCGGAGCAGATTGAGTAGCTTATCAGCCTGATTCCCATCATTTTGTTGGTGTCTTTGGAGATCATACACAGCGAGCAGTTTTTGCTCAGAACCTAAAGACATGCAATGAGACAATAAAAATTTAGGAAACTAACATTAATGCTACTTGTTTTGTTTTTTTACAGAAATTGGTGATTACGCCATTACACAGCGCAAGCCTATTGGTTATTTTTCAACCTTTTAACGTTTAAAGGTGAAGCGATCAAAGTAATGTTTTACTTATTGTAAGTAATTGACATAAAAGACCATTTGGAGATTTCTGTATTTGTGCGTGGAATGAAATAGCAGTTCTTCAACTGGGCAGATATTCATGATAAAAGACTCACATGTAACTAATAGCACTGACAAATTACTTTTTCTATGTTCTATATATATATCATGGTGAATTTTGTAAAGTTCAGTGATATAAATCATATTCATGAAAGTAAAAAATGTTTATTATATATTAATCGTGTTATGAAACTGATGTTCATTTCCAATTCGAGGCAACGAGAAGTGCAAATCATTGTCAGTTACAACCACCCATGTAACAATGTAAGTACAAGTAAATGGAGAGTTGACTAACCACTCACATTGTGCAATGTCATTGGAATGATTTGGATAGTGTCATTATAAATGAGGCGTGTCGTGGAAAACCGGGATTAATGCATGTGCGTAAAGTGTCGTCCCGGATTAGCCTGTGCAGTCCGGACTTCCCGCTTTTATGGTATTTCCTGTTTCAATGAAGTCTCTTCTAAACATAAATCCACTGTACGCGGAAAGTGTCGTCCCGGATTAGCTGGACAGGCTAATCCGGAACGACACTTTACGCACATGCATTAAGCCCGATTTTTCCACGACACGACTCAAATATATTAATACATATATCCAATAACTGTCACACCCTGGCGGTAAGTTGTACAAAAAGAGAGTATTCACACAGTGCGCTACCTGTTTGTAAAATGTCGCGTTAAAACACAAGTGCATATTTAATAATGGAAATGATACTTGTGCATTACATCTGTTGCTAAGTCCTGAAACTCATGGTGCCACTTGACTCCAAATGCCCGACACAGTGGCTCATCAGGCATAAAGTGGTTCCTTAAGATCTCAAACACTTCATTGTAGCGGTCAGGAGTGACTATCTCCAGCCTTTCATTCTCGGTGTCAAAGCTGCCACGTATATTATCCAGCGCCTGTAAATGTGTGATAAGTTGATCAATCGACATTCTTAATTTAATTGCCTTTATTATTTAAGTAACTGGTTTTAGTACAGCTAACATGTCATTTACGTGTAAATCGTACCTAATATTTGTGTCTACATTTGTTTAAAATTCAGCTCTTTGTAAGTTGATCTTGTCCTTCTATGGGTCACAACAGTGGGTTAAGTATTGCCGCTAGTAAAGATTGCACAGAAGTTGATTATTATCGTTTTAGGGATATTCAGCCGTAGATTTTAAAGTTTTGTAGTAGTTTAGTTCTTTCCTTCAAATGTACATTATTCATGCCGCAATAAATAACAATATACCATACGGCGTAGGTATGTCAGAGTTTAGTATGCATTTCCGTGATCTAATTCTTATTATAGATTGTTTAGTTGTTTAAAAAAGACAAGCAAATGATCGCGACTCAGTAAAAAGTAAGTATCTTTGAATTTTTCCGCAATTTTTGTATTTGAACTAGAATTAAATACGATAATTAAAGTGTACAAGGGTTTTCCCAGAATAGCGAATAATTGACATCTAGCTAATGCAACCATACAAGAATATTTAAAATCATATTTGTTTTACTTACAGCATTGCATCTTACAAATCCTGCCAAACAATGAAGTTATATAAATATTTGAAATATAATACGCAGCAATGCGGCCCACACAACATCAGTATAAATCAGACGTCTTTACGTCATACGCTTATTAGTTGTCAACACAATGTCCGTGGTATTGGTTAAATTAGTTGTTCTGTTTGATCCCTTGCGGGAGTGCATAAACAAACAAATAATGAATGAGTGTCCTACAATATTTCCTAAAGGATGGCCTGCATAATTTCCGATGTTTTCTCATGTTTCCATGTTTCCATCCCTATATGTAACCATCCGATCGACTTGATCGTTCAACATAATAGGTATGTCTTTTGTCATTTCGCTCTGCTTTTATCCAGTTGAAAACCTCTTTGTGTTGCTTGTAGATAAATGCCAAACTCATTTTTATGCGTTTCTGGTGTTTTATTTCCTTTATAGTTTGTCTAGGTGTCATTCTGCCTTCAGCGCAGTGTTGCAGTACAAATCTGTGTTCCGGCGCAATCGTTTGACGTGAAGATTTCATGCCATTGCTGAACCACATGTTACCCAAATTGTGCCATAAAAACTGTTATAGTGACGTCTTTAAAATGAAACATCACTTATTAACACACCAAAACAGAAGGGTCTACATAAAGGATCCAAGTATGCTGCTATTATACCTATAACAGAATGGTCTATATAAAGGATCCAAGTATGCTGCTATTATACCTATAACAAAATAAAACAGTGTGGGCCGCAAAGCTTCACATAACACTTGAAATTCACTTATTTTTCATAAAAATATATGACTATAAGGACTCAAATTCATTCTGCAGATGTAAAAGATACAGGTATTACACGTGCACTTGCTCAAACAAATAACATCATGATGTTATTCTTTGTTTTTACAAATTATACGCTATTTTGGGACAACCCTCGTATACATATTTGGTATTAAATTTAAAGATAGAGCTGAATAATAGATGAGCAAGAGATGGCACAAGCATATTGGTTACAGTCAAAAAGAGACAGTACCAATAAAGTACCGGTACTGTGTGGCTGCTAAAATGCTGTCTAAAGACATACCTTCTGTGAACGTTCAAGTGTAAGATCTGAGCACACACCCATTGATGCAACCTATAACATAATGGAAATAAGTTATTACGGTAAAAGAATACCTGTGAACAATCGATAAATAATAATCCTACGCATTTTAAAGGTTAATACATGCTTTCAAACGCATAAAAACAATATAAGGGTTGCAAAACGCCTGAACCACTTGTTCAAAATACATTACACAAAGTTTTTAATATTTTCACAAATTACGTGCGGGACTGGGACGAGAAATGTGATAGTGTTTTATGGAACTTCACGATCAAAGGAATGTTGTTTTTTCCCACACATCACATCAGGATTGACACTGCAAGGCATTATTTCATCCGTAAAGAGGAACGAATAGAACACATGCATGATCTTTTTTTTTCTTGTTAAATACATCCCATACGTACGTGTCAGTGGCAGTGTAATTAAACAAATTATTATGCATACTAAGTAATGTGTTTCACAGCAACTTTTTTTCAGACTCCTTTGATTATTTTAATAAACGGCGAAGTGTTCGGAAATACATGCACAAGCGTTCGGAATTAAGTGCATGTGTTCGGTAATGCAAACAGGTCGGTTCTGAATTTAGAATGACGTATCTCGCTTTAAAATGTGCATATATACGCTTCCAAAGCACTAAACGGTTATATAATGATACAGTTACATGTCAAGTTGTGCTGATTGAGATACAAGCTTTTATTACCGAACAGTATGGTTTTACACCTTTTTAAAAGTGTTCGGTAATACCCGCACCCCCTCTATAATCTTTTTTCTTCACCCATTTCCTAATTTCTACTTTACTTGAAACATCAAAGTAGTACTTTAAATTCGCCGCCCATAGAAATAGTAATTGTTGCGTCAGGAGTGTCAAATTAAGACTCAAAGACGAAGTTGGTAACATTACAAACACACAATATTGAGTAAGATTTCCGTTTATAAACCCGCTTCATGCGCTCTCAGTGATATATATCATCGCACAGCTGCGGCTCTGTGCGAAACTATGAACACGCTGTAAATTACTTAACGTGTGTACATGCGGTCTGACAAAATACATAGTGGCTTGAATAAGGAAAAAAAAATGAAGGTTTTGAAGTTATTTATCATATATTTCTATTTAAAATGGATGAAAAGCTGAGAAGATTCAGTGCTTTAAAACTCATAACTGGCTCATATTAAATCACAAATAATGATAATTATGCAGGTCAACAAACCCACTAAAAATAGACAGTCTGCAAGCTTGCTTTAAAATAAGTTTACTGTTTAAAAGAAGTGTAAATACAGTTTAAGTAATAAAATGAATACAAAAATATTAAATCTAATGTAATAGAAAATACCTATTATATTAATCCGACCCTAGAGAACAGATTACATACATCCAGTCAGGTCTTAATATAACGTACCTGTATTTAAATTGTTGTTGTAACATACATCTATACACATAATGGTCGGATGTAACTGCCAAGTATGACGTGCTATACTGGTGAAGTACCTAAATCCGAACACTTTTCCTGGGTTTTTGGAACATTTGCTGAGGATAATAGCATCAAACGAAAATTAAAAGTTAAACATAATAAGTTGGGTTTAATCTTAAGATTTGGTCAAAATCTTAGAGGGAATTCCTATCGTAAAGTAACAGCATGATGTGTTAAAAAAAGAATGTAACTCGTATCATACTACAACTAGAGAGTACCTAAATCCGGACAAAATGCTTTATTAAAAACAAAAAGAAAAAAAAAGCATTCAACTACAACTTGTTTGTCAGTAATCGTCTTTTCTTCTTTGTTTACATTGTTCTGGTGTTTACTTTAAAAATGTTCTCTGTAAAGCTTTATTTAGCGATTTCAATCCCGCGCGTGCAAATGTTTACATTTAAAAGGAAGAAAAAACAATAGTAAGTTAATGAATTAATACTCAATTGATTATGTTGAAACTTGACATGACGTTGATGAGACAGGTGCGTGCATCAACTGATTTCATAGAATTAAGGGTCTTGATCATACAAACACATTTGTTTTCAGGTGTCCGGATTTAAGTACTGTCCGGATTTAGGTACTTCACCAGTAAGAGGCATTCAGACCTATTATACTGAATTTGTACTGAATTTGTAAATAAAATTAAATACAACGTACTATATATTGTATTAGTGTTCGATTCCACATGGTCAGTTTCATTTAACCAGCCTACCAGTATACTTTTTTGTGTTTACTACCTCTAATCTTAATGGTGATAAACTATGTTCAATTTTGCGCAGTGTATTAGTGCAATATTTATAGCGAACAACGCCCTGAAATTGTGTTATTTTACTATATGAGATACTATATTTACTGGGTTTTAACCTTTACCAAACATTCGCTAAGAATTAATTCCCATAATCAATCATAACGACCATCACTCCAACTGCAATCGGAGGAGGGTCGAACTAAAGGCTTGGCTAAATCGGCTTATGAATAAATTAATTTCACGTACTACTATAGTCTGTTTCGAAGTACTTCGATGGGTATTGACTGTAAGCGGCAACAAATGGACTTTTTAATATAAGTTTTAGTTTAAACCTATTTATTTTAGCTCGATTGCATCCAAAGCCGAAGGCTTAAGCCCAGGTTACACTCGCACGATTTTGGCTGCGATTTCCAACGATTTACAAAATCTTGGTGATGCGTGGTAAATCGTGAACACTGGCATCTGTCTGAATCTTGAATATTCTTGGGTCATCCTTATCGTTCGGGAAGCGCTACGAAAGTTTTGAACATGTTCGAAACATTCATGGCTTATCGTAGCGCCGCCACGATTTTTTCAAAGCGTAGGACAATCCTAGTGCCATCGCATCTCAATCTGGCTTATTCTTACAGCCATAGTAGAGGCATTCGTTGCCTTTCGTGTTTAATCAACATTAATCGTGAGTGATTGTATGACATATACATTACAAGACTGTACTACGTTATGGCACGTTTTGCTACGTATATGGTACGGATTTCTACGCTTGCCCTACGTTTCAGTTACGATTCCAGTAGAATCTTTGGCGGCAACTATCAAGACTACTCACGAATATACACGATGGACGACGTGTACGGTTTGTACGTTTGCCTATGTTGGTGCCACAATTATGCACGAGGCATCGTGATGTCCAAATTGCCTTCAAGCGTGCAGAGAAGCGTGAGAATTATTGGCTGCTCGTAGGTCTGTCGTGATGAATCTTCTTTAATCGTACTACAATCTTAAGAGAAACGATAACAATCGTCTGTAATTGTCTGTAACCGTAGCGTATACCTGACGATAGAGTATTACAACCGTAGCAGGTCGTATCATACCTTGGTGAAACCGTAGTAAATCGGCTGCGGTAACCTACCAGTGTCGTAGATATTCGTAGTCTCGTCCTACAACAACCGTAGGTATACGTAGAAATATACAATCGGGACACCGTGAATCCCGACTAATCACGATTAACTCGTACACGATCAATCGTGGGCTATCGTAACCAAAATCGTGACAGTGTGACCGGGGCTTTAATGAGACACTCTCGAGTCCGTTTCCTGGGTAGAACCAGTACTTGGTGTCTGTGGGGGACATCGTAAAAACGCTCCCAAAGTGGGGATCGAACCCGGGACTTCCCGATCGCTAGGCGGACACAACATCCACTACGCCATCGATACCTGTGAGTTTCAATGATAATTGTATTACCTAATGTACTTATGAACATATAACAAATGCATTTAACCAGTTTTAATTCATTCTTTAAACGTTTGGAAATCGGTGTTACAAGACTGGGATTACCAAGTGACAAGAGTAAAATCAGTTAAATATATATACACGTCTGCGTTGTCCATATGAAGAATGTTAACTGAACACAGTTTGTGATGATCGCCCTCCATATTTTACCTTGACACGCAGTGTTATTTTGCAACTTACTTGTAGCATTAGATACGCATTGTACAGTAATGTGTTACACAAATGCCCTTCCAAACCTGCCACCGTGTGAACTGTGATAAGCTGTCTGAATACCACCTAACTAGTATGTGTATCTCAAAGCTAAACTTTAATTGTAAACAAGTTTAAATCCTGACAGACAAACCGACGCCGATATAAACATAACCTCGTTCGCGGACAAGCAATATTTTAGGTAACTATGCTACACGTACCTTCAATAGTCCGCGCTATGAGAAACGTGTATCGCATATGATCGCTTGCCTCATATCAAGATCGGAATAAGAAGTGTGCTTTTAGGTTATCTAAAGTGAAAGATTCGACACCGAGTATGGTGGACCATATAAGTCACAGGTTTGCAAAATATTCGTTTTTCCACAATGTATTTGTTGGACAATTAATACGTTAAAGGAGACGCCAAGCTAACACCTCTTAGGCATTTATTTACAATACATTTACAATGTCTAAGTTTTCTCTTTCATTTAGATTTATTGACAGAAAAATCCAAAAATACAGTGTATAATTTATTATTTTAATTCAGGGCGTGCCTTTCACATCAAAACTATGAACTTTGATACCCATTCCTTTTCTAAATTCAGCTTGAGCTTCTTTTTAGAAATTCAAGTACACTACCAAATGGACGACTGTTGTATTTTATACAATAATAATACTTTTAATAATTAGAAATATTACACTTAAGTGTATAGTAAAAATACAGAAAACAATGGAAGTTACGCACCATTCCTTTGCACATTAAATTTCATATATATTGTAATGAACATATTCTTATCTTACAAGTAAACGTTGTAAACGTTGTCCGAATTCATTCCCCGTCCGAATATGAGTTCACAATACTATTGTTGTTATTGCTTTTTCTATAAAAGCCATTTCTTTAGCAGGATATTGTTCTACACACTTTGAATTTAAATTTTTGTATTTACCTCCTGTTTAGTCCATTTAACGTTGATTGTTGAACGAATAATCCATTTTGCAAAGTACCAAAATTCCCGCACTGTCAAAATGGCTGCAGCAATGTACATTGTATACTACACGCGTAGGAACATGATGGAATGTTATTAAGTGCATTTTATTCTTAAAGACTTGTCAAATTGTTAATAATAGCTTTTCTTTGTGCAATATAAGATTATTTCTATTATAAATTGCATATTTTTCATACATGTTTATTGTTAAACCTAAATGGTTCACTAGGAACTATTTGAGACGCTAGCTGCGTAGGAATTACTGAAGTGGTCATGATGCAGCATTTCAAATTGTATTGTTATAAATGCATTTTTAAAGCTACTGGTTGTTTTGATGTATAGAGTTAAACTTCTTCTCTGATTAAGAAGTCATATTTATGTGTTAATTTACTGGAATTGTAGTCTTTATTATTGTTAAGGAATAGCCACATTACTTCCTTTTATGCTGCAGGATGCTGCATGATTCTGATTGGTTGCAGCTAAATCTGCAGAATCGGATTGGCTGCAGCAAAATCTGCAGCATCCGAAGGGTATATAAGGAGGTTCTCCGCTCAGTTTTAGCAACAGTTGCTAACAACAGACATCACTGTTCACTACATAGAAAACCTTAAAAGTAAGAACTCAAACATTGTAAAATCCTTAACAACATCGAAGTTACGATTTAAAAACGCACTTAACTATTTTCTAACGTTCTAGCGATATATTTATTCTATTAACAGCTGATTATTATTGAAGTTATAGTAAATATACTTAAGAACGTTTCTAGGAACTATTTTATGATACTGTAAAGATATTTCAAAAACTGAGCAACTGTTCGCCAAACGTTCGTCATTACTGTACCGCCATACTGAATAAACCGAAATGAATATAATTATTATGTTATCGATATTATGAAAGTAGATCTACGAATAAATGATGATTTTTGAAACTTTAATTCATCTCCGTCTTTACTAGAGTTTGCTGCCAGACTCAAACTCTAATCGACACTGATATTATCAAGAATCTTCATTGTAAGGTACCTTACAATATTGTGTTAGTCCGACGCAACACCATCCCGTTCCTAACTACAGTCCCGCACTTAATATGTGAAAATAAGAACTTAAGTTTATTTCTTTTGCAACTCTTACATTATTCTTTTAATGCGTTGAAGGCAGGAGAAAAACATATCAGGCGTTTCGTGTGAAAACCGGGCTTAATGCACGTGCGTAAAGTGTCGTCACGGTTCAGTCTGTGCAGTCCGCACAGGCTGATCCGGGACGGCACTTTCCGCCTACAGTGGATTTATATATAGAAGAGACTTCCTTCAAACAGAAAATGCCATAAAAGCGGAAAGTGTCGTCCGCACAGGCTGATCCGGGACGACACCTGTTGCACGCCTCATATAAAATGTCTAAGGATCGTATACTACATTGGTTTAGGTTAGATTCCAGTAAATCATTGTGTGGTCCATTCGACAGAAGTGCCTATTTCTAAAAAGCTCCTCTTCTCTTCTGGTATAAAAGCCATTTAGCATTCACAGACATGCCTTTTGTGGTTATTTCTTATATCCCACGCGTGTCTGGAACATTTTGGTATATTTCATTGGAGGCTAACTTGACAGGTGAACTTTTGGGGTGTGTTTACATTGGTATGGGGCTTTTGTCGAAATATGACTGCCGAAACCCTGTTTTCTACCGGTGTCTACATTCAGGCGAGATGCATTTTCTAATAAGAAACATGACATATCTTTTTTATTGCTATGTTTTGAAAAGGAAAGAGTCATCTTTAAATTGACACCATGCTTGAACAATCTGAAATAAGGGAAAGGCTATAAAAATGCTTGGAAAGTTCGCTGTTGCATAATGGTACCCTATGGGAATTGGAATTACTGGTATCTAACCTTTAAGAAACCAACTGAACTTGAAGTAGACAATTGGTCCGCAATCTTTTGATAAACCCAAATTGGCAAACAAAGTGTATGACCTAATTTGAATAATCAAAGATAGTTAGTGAATACATGTTGACAAAATAAATTTACGGTTTAAAAGAAATACGATTACAATTTAACAAATAAAATACGCAATTATGAAATCTAATTACAAAAATATACATACTATTGTAGTCCGACAATTAATAACAAATATGCATCCAGGTAGTTCTTAATGTAACGTACCTGACTTTAAATTAGTTGTTGTATCGTACATAAATACACATAATGCTCAGATGAAACGTACGACGAGCTATAAGTGAACTTCAGCAGCTGGCCAGAAATATGTTGATAAAACTTTGCAGAAATTGTTTTTAATGGACATCTTACGGTCGAAAATAAAAAAAACAACTCGTTGGAATCGGTGCAGTAGATCTCTAGCGACAACTATCATAACTACTCGCGAATATACACGATGGACCGCCACAGCGCGACGATAAGGTCGTGTTGCCTGTACGGTTTATCGCGATGTTACTACGCACTCAGTACGTTTGCATACGTTGTTGTAACGATTATGCACAAGGCATCGTGATGTCTAAATCGCATTGAAGCGTAGTAAAGCGTGAACATTATTGTCTGTTCGTAGGTTCATCGCGATGAATCCCCTTTAAATCTTACTACAATCTTAGGAGAAACGTAAACACTCGTCTGTAACTGTAGCGTATACCTGACGCTCGAGTATTACAACCACATGGGGCTGGAACGGGGTGGGGATGGTATAATATGGTGTTTTTTTACCTAAAATGCAAAAAAAAAAACACCAGCCAATATTATAATCGTAACAAGGGTTTCAACTCCAAAGACCTTTTTTTTTTCGACAGATAATCAACCATTGCTCAGTTTCTTTGGCATACAGTAATGAAATTCCACAACTTTAAAATTTACATGTAGCTAAGATATTGCTCTCTCAATAAAAAATTACTTTTTTTCCTTATCCACTGCAAATCGTCAATTGGAGCATTAAAACACCACACAATTTTAATTATTGTTTACTCGGTCGAGAAGTCGCAACTCGGCGAACAGCTCAATTCTCTCTCGAGTTTATAACGCAAAAATGGATATGTAAACGCATGCAATCGACCAAGAAAACGACATTGTACAACCGACCTGTATAATCGTACGAAACGTATTCGATGGAACATCAAATGCAACACAGTATCAAAGTAGCTTCGACATTTCAACTGGAGGCAGCCATAATTTGTCACGTGACTTCAGTCTAGAGCAACTAGAATTGTCACATGAGTGACGTATATATTCCCACAATATGGCCTTGTCACAAAACTATGGCATTCATTCGAAAGAAATGGGCAGAGACAGAATGCTTAAATTTGTGAATGGTCAACAGTGTATTTGGAAAAATTTAATTTCAGCACAAGCCATAAATCAGTCAACATTTTGTGGTTTGTAACCAACGTTAAACTTGATCTGTATTTTATGATGATACACCTATGTACCAAAAATAATTTAAATATGTGAAGCCTTTCATGAGTTATTGTCCATGTTTCGGGGAATTTAAGTCCAAAAGGGGCCATAACTGTGTCAAAATTTAGTGGTTTGTAACAAAGGCGAATTTGACCTGTATTTTATGATGCTACACATGTGTACCAATAATAATTTAAATATGTCAAGCCATTGTTGAGTTATTGTCAGGAAACTTTGTTTTTAGGGAATTTAAGTCAAATTAAGGGCCATAATTCTGTCAAAATTTAGTGGTTTGTAACTAAAATCGAACTTGACCCGTATTTTATGATGCTACACATATATACCAAGAATTATTTGAACATATCAAGCCATTCTTGAGTTATCGTCTGGAAGTCATGTTTTTAGGGAATTTAAAGTCGAAAAGGGGCCATAACTCTGTCAAAATTTAGTGGTTTGTGACTAAAATCGAACTTGACCTGTATTCTATAATGTTACACATGTGTACCAAAAATTATTTGAGTATGTCAAGCCTTTCTTTAGTTATCATCCGGAAACCATGTTTTAAAGGAATTTTAAGTTGAAAAGGGGCCATAACTCTGTCAAAATTTAGTAGTTTGTAACCAACATCGAACTTGACCTGTATTCTATGATGTTACACATGTGTACAAAAAATTAGTTGAATATGTCAAGCCTTTCTTTAGTTATCATCCGGAAACGAAAAACCAACAGACCGACAGACCGACGGACCGACAAGCTCACTCCTATATACCCCCCCGCCCTAAGCTTAGTTTGTGGGGGTATAATTATAGTACGCGACATCTCATTGTATAATGCGCTCATGCATGTGGGCCCGGTAAGTACTAGTGAATAATATGGAGAGCCGGGCTAAAGTATATTGTAAACATTGCAATGTGCTTTCATACCCGTGCATTTTGCGCTAAACTTTAATTACAGTTTTACTACAGTAAATGTTACGTACAAGTTCTTGTGTTCACAAGAAATATGAGTGTCAATTGTTATGTTATAATAATATATTTAACACTGTAATGAAAGTATTTTTAAATATTTAATTCATATATTGTTTTCAGACTCGTGCAAACTTCAAATGAGGGGGTGGGGGACCGGGGGGGGGGGGCTGCAAAAAAGCACGAGAAAACAAATTGTGTGTATTATTCATTTATAAAAACGTTTTTACCCCACCCTTTTTACCATTTCCCTACACGAAACATTATTATACTGCCAACAATATAAGTTGTTAAAAAATATGCCTTTACTATAAATGTCATTAGAAATACATGCATCTAACTAATAAAACATTTGTATACTCTTACAGTACATTACAATGACCCAAATGCTGCCGTAATTGTTTGGAAACAAACAATTATGAAAGATAATGATTTATAAGAAAGTGTGGGCATTTTAGCAGCACAAAATACACTATTGTAAATTTGTGTAAAACATGCACAATGACAGTATGTTGCTTTTTGTCCCTCATTCATTATGTTTGAAAATTATATAATTTTAAGGTGCTTAATATGCTATACATTATTTCTTGAAGAGCTCATATTAACACACTGTCTTACAACTTGTGTATATCTGATTAAAATAATACACTAATACGCGGCCTTTATTGTAAGAAGAAGAGAACTGATGTCTTTAACTTTCTTAAAGACAAAGATTATCATATTTATTGCTTACAAGACACACACTGGACAACAGATTTGGAAAAAGAAGTGTACTCTACTTGGGATGGGCAATGGTTTTTAAGTCATGCAAAATCCAATGCCAGGGGCTGTGCAATTTTAATAAAGAAAAATATTGATTTAAAAGTTCATATTTAAAAAAAATGATGATATTGGAAACTTACTGGGTCTGATTATTACTGTTGGTGATATACAATTATCTTTAATAACTATTTATGGTCCAAACTTAGATAGTCCACAATTTTATAAAAAATGTTTTTAACATTGTTAATGAATTTGGAAATGATAATTTTACTCTATGTGGTGATTTTAACCTAGTGCTAGACAGCGAGCTAGATTATAGTAACTATACATCTTTAAATAATAACATAAATTCTAGAAACTTTATTTTGCAAGAAATTGCAAAAAGAAATCTAATTGATACTTTTAGGGAAATGCATGAAAATACTGCTTCACATGGAGACGTACACATCCATTGCAACAAACAAGATATGACTTCTTTTTAATAACCCCAAACATGCTCACTTATTTACAATCTTCAAATATAAGAGCCAGTATAAAATCTGATCACTCTATTATCGATATTTCGCTTGAATTTAATAACATGGTAAATGGTTGTGAAAATTTAACAACTCTCTTTTACATGATAATGAATATTTAATTTGTATAAATAACACATTTGAAGAAATTAAAAAAACAGTACTGTTTACCGGTATATAATTTAGAAAATATTAATACAGTAAACCATAACGAGCTATATTTTACCATAAACGACCAAATATTTCTGGAAACACTTTAAATGGAAATAAATTAAATTCCTCAAACGAACTACGATTGTTAAATGAAATTGCAATCCTAGAACAAAATTTTAATGAATCGAACAAAGAAAAACTTGCACAACTACATGTGGAACTTAACGCCATGAGAGACTCAAAACTAAAAGGATATATCATTAGATCTAAAAGTCTTTGGATTGAGCAGGGAGAGAAAACAACAAACTATTTTTGCTCATTAGAAAAACAACACTATATTAATAAAAACATACCTTTTATTCAAAGAGATGACATACACAATCAATCTGACATTTGAAAGGAAACTTCTGAATTTTAGAAAAAATTATATAAAACAGCTGAACTTCAGCAGAGCCACACACTATACGATTTACGGAATTTAAATATTAATAAACTAAGTTCAGCCCCATCCTTAGAAATTGAAGGCTTACTAACATATGAAGAGATAACTTATACTCTGAAATATATGAAGAATGATAAGAGTCCTGGATCAGATGGTTTTACAACAAATTTATTTAAGGTCTTCTGGAATACAATTGGAGTTTTTGTTCTGAGAAGTATAAATTTTGCTTGCGAAAATATGCTTTCTGAGACTCAAAAGCAGGGCATTATCACTTGCATACCAAAAGAAAACAAACCAAGACATTTCCTAAAACATTGGAGGCCTATTACACTTCTTAATACAGTCTATAAAATAGCATCTGGTTCAATTGCAAATAGATTAAAACCACATTTACCAACTCTTAAATCTAGGGATCAAACTGGTTTTGTTTCAGGGCGATACATAGGGGAAAACACACGTCTCTTGTATGACATAATGTCCTATACTGAAACCAATAAAATACCGGGGTTAATATTGATGATTGACTTCGAAAAGGCCTTCGATTCATTATCATTTGATTGCATTGAAAAAACTTTAGACTTATTTAATTTTGGACCAAGCTTTAAACGATGGATATCGATTTTTTAAAGAAATACACTGACATCGGTTCAGTTAAAAGGACTTTTTTTCCGAAAGCTTCACAGTAGGCCGCGGTTGTAAGCAAGGTGACCCGATTTCACCTTATATTTTTATTTTATGTGCGGAAAATTTAGCAATTAAGATTGAGCATTGTAAAAACATAATAGGCATATGTATTAACGGTATAGAATACCCCCATCTCAGTTTGCAGATGATACCTCTTTGTTGTTGGATGGTTCCGAAAACTCCTTAAACGCTGCTCTAGACCTTCTCCAGGATTTCGCATATTTTCTGGCTTAAAAGTAAATTTTGATAACACTAATGTAATTTGGATCGGATCCTTGAAGTACAGCACCCGTTCGATCAAAACAAAATATAAACTAACATGGGAAACAACCAGATTTAAACTATTGGGAATCTTTTTTGATGTTTACCTTAATCTTATGGTTGATTAAAATTTTTCTGACAAATTTATTAAATCAATTAATATAATTAGTCAATGGAAGAAACGAAAACTACCAATTGGTAGAATTACCGTTATTAAATCACGTATATTACCTTTGTTCACTCATTGTTTTTTTTGCAATACCCACACCAAAGAATGTTATTCTTGATAAACTGAATAAAATATTGTTTGACTTTGTTTTTGATAATGCACCTTATAAAATTAAAAGTTCAACCCTTACACAAAGCTATGAGAAAGGTGGATTACAAATGATAGATACTTATGCATACTGTAAAAAATGAAGCTGTCTGGATAAGAACATTATATACATGTTATGATAGTAAATGTGTAATTCTTATTATGTTCATTTTTGATGTATGTAAACTTTTTAACACTGGAAAACAATATGTTGCCGTCGTTAAAAAAAATGTTTAAAACATGATTTTTGGTTTGACGTATTTTCGTGTTACGAACAACTTCTGGATGTGTTAGAAATTGCTGATGTTAATAGTGTTCTTAACATGCCCTTGTTCTACAATGACAAGTTTATAATTGGAAATAAACCCTTATTTTTGAAAGCACTGTACGATAGAGGTATTAGTTTTGTGAGAGATTTAGTTATTGACTTAAACACCTTCCAAACAAACTATCAAATACAAAATATAATGGGAAAATCCTTGAACTTTCTTTATTATGAAGGACTTGTAACATCAATAAAGAACTTTTTTTAGAAATGCAATGTACAGTTTAATACAAATGACTTTCACACATACCTCCCGTCTCTGTCATGCTTTGCAAAATATTTTATAAGCCATGAAAGCAAAGATATATCAATTTAAGATTGTTTCATTCAAAACGAAATCGAACCTATGTGTAAAAACAAATTGAACAATTTTGTCTTTACTGATGAGGAATGGAAATGTATTTTTAAAACAGTATTTGACATAACAAGAGATAGCTACATACAATGGTTCCAGATTAGAATTATTTACAATATACTAGGTACAAATTCCCTTATGTACAAAAATGAAATTGTTAAATAATAATCTGTGTACTTTTTGACACATATTTGAAGAAACGATTGTTCATCTTTTTTGGTCTTGTGAAAATGTAAAATGCTTGATTAAGGAAGTAAACAAAACCTTGTTAAATATTAGGAATACAAATAGTATGACACAAAAAGACTTCAGAACATTAATGGTATGTAGCACTAACAAAGATAGACAAAATCTAAACATACTGTGTCTCAAAGTTAAGAGATACATTTTCACTTGTAGAAAATATAAAATAATACCAAATTACATTGGATTTGTAAATAGTTTACCCTTAGCCTCCACCATATAAAATTCACTTACACATTTAGAAAAAGAAACAAATTACTGGTCGCTGATAAGAGCAATATGCGAACCAAATACCTCTGTGCAGTAAGAACATAATATTAAAGGAAAAATAATTCTATATAAGTACCGGGTATTCAAGAATATGAACAAGTGATATTTCCTCTCTGTTTTTTTTGGTAAACTTTTGCAGCAAAATGTACCCTATGCTTTTTCATACTTATGTTGCCTAGGTATCTTTTCCATGCAAAAATGTAACCTACTTAATACGGATAAACCTGCACGGTAAAATATAATAATATTAGCCTTTTCGTATGCATTATCATATTACTTTTATTTGTTTAGCTATTTAATACAATACATTGAAAAATTTCAAACATACATTGTTTGCATTTATTGTATGTTACTGTATGTTTATTTGTAAGTGCATATATATGATGGAAACAAAGAAAGGTTACACACACACACACAAAAGTAAAATAAATAAATACAATAATTCACTAATAAATTATGTATTTTTGTTACTTTAACAAGAGAGATTGATTAGTGCTATTTCATAGCACTTGAGACATATAAGAAAAACTGTTTTATTTTCTAACAAAACACACTATCTCAATCCAATTGTATATTCCGGTTAGCAATTTTTATTTAAAAAATGAAGATGTTTCTATTGTTCATCAACATTCTGCAATGACTGGGAAACCCATAAAAAATGCGATATTTGCGCATAAAATTGAGAAATATCGAAAAGAAAGGTTCACCAATGTGATTTTACATAATGTAATTGCTCTAAACACTACATGTAATTGCTCTAAACTCTAAGCCCATACATGTGTGTGCATATGAGAAATTATCTCATATGAAATAATCCTTTCCCAGTCACTGATTGTGTCAAATATTAAAACTTCTTAGGAAATTAAAAGATTGTAAACAAAGTATCCGATTATCCATGTGTAAAAATAAATAAATAAATTGAATGACATACTCATTCACAAGATTTGCAAAACCAGGACACTCCTGACTGAGAATGTTTTTTCCATAATTTAGCATATTTCAAACCTGTACATTTTCTGTGATACCAGCTCAGCAAAACATAACTGATATAAATCACTAGTGTCTTCTTCAATGTCTGATTCTTGTGGCAAGGGCATCGGTTATAATGGGGTGGCCTCAATGTCTTCAACTTGTGATGAAGGACCAGGTTGAGGTTTATCCATTATTTCAAACTGAGTCTCCTGGGATGGTCCTGGCTTGCGCAATGATGATTTTTTAAATGTTACTTCTTTCTTTGATTTAGGTGACACTTTACTTTGATCTGATTGTTTTGGCTTGCTGACGTTGATCTGTTTCCGATGAGCCATTGTCTGTTCCACCCTACATGCAGATTTTATGTCTTTTCTAAACTGTGCCAGAAGTACCATAGGTTATTTTGCAACAAGTTCATGATATATATTACAAACCTGACAACACAACAACACCATTTTTTCCATCACACTGCTTAAATCTGAACTTTCACCAAATTCCTCAACAGGCTGTTTTGAATAACTATTGACAACATCATAAGTAAACTGTTCATATAGAGGTTTCTCATGAATTATAAGTTCTAAACACTTATTGTACATGTTCTTTCCATATTTCATAAGGTTTTCATGAACTAGTAGACCAAGAATTTTGTGAGTGAGACTGACAAAAAATTTAAACAAATTGTCAATAACATTGGTCAAGCCTCTTGATGCATACTGCCTCCTTTCAATATCAATAAATGAGTCTGGCTCATCAGTGTGAGCTTTCAGGTACTGTTCATCTTCTTTAATGAGATTAAGAATATCAACGGCATATTTTGCTTCACTGTATGTGTCATCACCTTGTTTAATGGTATGAATTACATGCTTTTTTGCATGTTTGTGTATGTTTTTCTCAAAGATGCCAAACAATACCAAGCGACATTTCGATTTCGAGCCTCTCGATGAATCTGTTACATGTCTTTTTGCAATTAAACCATTACTAATTTTCATCAAGTCCACTTTCTGCTTTAAATAAAATAATCTTACAGCTTCTAGAATGTTGAAACAAACTATCATGTGATGGTTTGAGAAATCTTCTTGTTCAAACAAAATGAAACAATTTAACCTATATTAAGCACTCGTATTAAATTCATGTACCAAACGATAGAAATGTCGAATTTTTTTTCTGGAATTCCACACGGCACATCCTTTTTGCCAGTTAATTCTTTTACATAAATTCCTAATTTCAGGAACATTTTTTTGGCAAATGTAATGAGTTTATGCTGGTCAATTTCATTAATGATCTTAATTATACACACATATGCTTCAGTAATTTCTTGTTTAGAGATCATATTTTGCATTACAATGTCTATATTGAACTCGTGCTGAATTTCAAAATCTATAGCTTCTGCATCGTCTGATATAATTGATGCTATAACATTGTTAAACTCATCAGCAAGGTCATCATCGACATTTTCACTGTCTATATCTTCTATGTCCACATTTTGTGCATATCTGTCATCCGTTTGTACAATACTGTGTTCATCCATCGTCTCGCATTCAGCTTCATGTTGTCAAGTGTAAAAGGAACATGTATATAGTTGCCTTCATCATATAATGCAATGTTATGTGACAGCCTATTCTGCCCTATACAAATCTACACATTCCTTTACAATTATGACAGGTGTGTTACAAAGTAATACATTGAATTTGGCACAAATTTAAGTATAGGGGTTAGTGCTGAGACAGACATTTAATATAACATGTACACACCTTCAATACAGCTTTTATAATACAATTCTAGGCACTGGAATTTTAAGGAAATAATTATGTAAATTGTAAAAAACTGTAACAATTGTTATAAATTATTTAAAAATGATATTATTAAATGTAGTACTGAAGTTCTTTGATCTACAATGGTTGATGCGTTGATACTGAATCAGCAGCATAGAGTGCAAACATGAACAAATGTTATATTACAATATTGGTGCACTAAAACATTTATGTTAAAGTTATGCCATTTTATTTTTCAGGATTACTTCACATCTGCAATATGACCTGAAGAGTGAGGTTGAAATAAACTTATTCTATGAAAGTTTTAAGTTTGAATGGTCAGAGTCTGGTAACAATCAGTCTGTACCTGGACTGAGCGTGTTTTTGGACAATCGCATGGCTATTTACCCAGAAACCAAACGTGTAAAAAAAACCTGCAGATGGAAAATGGTTAACTCTTTACAGGGGCATAGCTATAAAACCATTACAGCCTATGAATACAACCTAAAAATGCAATGACATAATAACGTATCTGACACACACATTTACAGTTAATAATGTAACAGATGATATATTAGAGTGCTCTACTGATAGTGGTTGCTTTAGCATTGGAAATGATGAAGTGAACAGAATGAAATTTTATTGCATTGGAACCTGGGAGCTGACTTTTTTTCTTACAACTGTGAATTTAAGCAGTGTGCACATAATGAATACATTCACATGTGATGAACCATGTATAAGTAGCATTTGTTTTGCTGTGCAAAAATTACAGGTTTGTGAAGGCGTTTTAGCCAGTAAAAATGTAGTTTTGAACAGATTACATACTCTAGAACAATTGAAGAAAAGCAACACATTTTGTTACAGACAGTGTTCAAGCATCTGAACTGTATGGACTATTTTGGAAGGCTGTCCAGTTTTTCTGGTTTTCAAGTCCTGTACACATTTATGGATGGCGCAGTATGCAATCGCTCGTTTATGCATGTATGTGTTGGTGAAAATTCTTATTTGAAATATAACTTCTTATCAGCTAATCCAACTACATCTCAGTCAGTAATTTTTACAATAGATGTCTCCCATGTTTTGAAAAAAATTAGAAATAACATTATGAAAAGTGGACTTACAAAATGTACCAACAGTTTAATTTTGTCAACTGGATATGTAATTCAGTGGCAAATGTTCATTGACTGCTTTAAATGGGAGCAACAAAATAGTCTACAATTAGATAGAAAATCAACAAATGAACATATATTCCCAGATACACAACAAAAAATGAGAAATTATCTAGCAGAAGAAGTTTAAAATAGTGAAATGTTGAACTTAATGAGACAGTTTATGCACTATCTGGGTGAAAAAGGTCAAATATCAACTGGTGTGGTACAGCTTCTTGAAAATACATCTCAAATTATTTCCATATTTCGTGACATGAGGCCAATTACAGTTAAAAATGGTCCAAGACTAAATACACTGCATGAAGTTGGTGAATGGGTTTTGAACTGGGAAAAGTATGGACATGATAAAATGTTAAAGTCCAAAAAAGGTAATTGCGAAATGCTCATGTCAACAAATACTACATGCAGACCATTAAATATCTAACAGAACTTGCATACAGCTGAAATAAATCAACACTATAAAAAATGTACACCTGTTTGAATTTTGGCAGCAGGTTAAGTCCAATAAGGTTGGTTCAGATGCCTCATTCGTGAAATCTGTTACAGACTTGAGAGGAGGATTATGTAACGAGGGTGGTAGTTGATGACCCTGAGACCTGTTGCTGTAGTTACACGTGTCATTGCAACACCAAGTTGACCAGGCCTGAAGATTTCTCTGTAATCCACTTCTGCACTGAAATATATATACAGGTAAATAAGTTAAGAATTAATATTGAAAATCATTAACAACATATGTGGTTCAGATGTTCAACCTAATATAGCTTAACAAGGATGTTACAGTGTTTCTTTTGATAATATAATGTTAAAATCATTAACTATCATAAAAAAATAGACACATTTAAACTAATATTTTTGCCTTAAGTGCACAACTTTTAATGGACAAAAATGTCCACACAGCAAGACCAACTCTAAGGATCATTTCATTGCCATCTTGTATTAACTATTTCATGTAAATTATATAGTATTTCCGAGTGAAATTTTAATTAAACCTGTTCAGTGTCATCCCTTGGGCTTTTTGTATGGTAATACCAAAGGCAAGTTTTAATGGATACTGTTCTCTTACAGCTACATCTGTATTGAGTCTGGGACTGTATACTGAAAAAGAATAAAACTATTGATATATTTTCAATAAACAATAACAAATGGCTGATTTTAAGGTGCCAAATATGACATTTTATATTTTACAAATGTTTATTACTGGTTTTTATCTGAATATCATCAGAAAATAAAATTGTTATATTTGTGTAAGTTTATAAATGTATGTTAGACAGAAAACACATGAGGCGATATACGATGATAAAAAATTACCTGTAAATTGTACTTTGGGCATTGTTGCTGTTATGCCATCTGCCGGAAACTCAACAACTGGACCTGATCCATCGTCCGGAATTTCTTTTTACGCATCCCAGCAGACCATTGACTAATTTATTTGATAAATTTCTTAATAGTATCACCTGGGCAACCAACTTTCAACCACAATGTATGTGGAGCAGATATTCCTGACAATGATTTTGCCGTTGATTTAAAGTTGATTTAAATTCAAACACCTTTCCTGGAAATTGTAGGATACACTTTCTGTTTTAGATGTCTGCTTGATCATTTTTGGAGAATAATTTCATCGTATTTAATCCTTCGCGAACATCGAGTTGCCTATTAAGATAACACAGAAATTGTTCAGATTCAGGAGACAGTTGCCCACTGTAGACTTCATTGACTACATTCATGAGTGTCTGCTCACTTTGTCTGATAATTTTGGTTAAAACACCTCTATGAGGAAATAATGTCCTGAAATTCTCAGATTCAAAACAAAAGTTTCTATCAGCGCCATATGGCAAATTGGCAACTGGTGGTAGCTGCATGAAATCACCACAAAATATAACCTGTATACCTCCAAATGGACGACTAGAGTCTTTCATTTTGCATACATTGTTTATACAGTCAAACACCTGTTGACTAATCATATAGCATTCATCAACAATGATAGAATCAATTGAGTTTATATTTTCAATGAGATAGGCATATTTTGAATTGTTTCTCAAAACATCACTGATACGATCAGGGCCTTAACGTCCGTCAGATATTTTAGTGAAATGATGAACTGTACATGCTTCATTATAAACATTGCATGCAATTCCAGTTTAACATGTGATTTGTATTTTTCTACCATTTTCTTTTAAACGCTTTGAAATTTCACTAATCACAAAGGATTTGCCAGTGCCTGCAGAACCTAATAGAAGAAGATTATGGCCTTCTACAGCAATGTCAACGGCCCTGTGCTGTTCAAAATTCATTCTGCCACACTCTGTGATTCATTAAGATTTATGCTCACTTTATTTTAAAGAAAATATATTTGAGTCTTAATGAAAAAAGAACTGGGAGCTCATAAAAAAATAACTATTGAGTCCTTTTTCTTGGTCAAATTTACCACTACTTTATGAGTGAAATTGATAACATTCCCTTTTTCTGGGTTAAATTTACCACTACATTATGAGTGAAAATGAGTCATTTTTAGAAAGACCTCAGCATTTCCACCTGAAAAATTATAACAAGATGAAGTAAAAATAACATAATAATAATAAAGAAAATTAGAGTATGATTCAGACGGTAGTACCAACATTTAAACAATGATTTTTAGTAACAAGATATTGTTACTGGAAAAAAAATCTTATTTTTAATATACCTGTTTTTGTTACCGTTAATTTAAACCTTAGCGATACGTGTTTAAATGTGGTACGAAAATGTTAGGAACGTCAGAAATCTATTCATCGACGATTTACAATAATACAATTGTGCAAAACACGAAGATAATTATTATATTTACAATTAAAACAAGATTTAAATACATTATCAAATAACAAACCTGCATTAAGATTGCATCGATTAGGTAATTACTTGGAAACGTTCTCTGATTTAAGAAAACCACGATCAAAATATTTCACACGTTGTTTACATCTGGTATTTCGGTATCTCGCTTCAGCTCAGTAAGCCTAACTCACAGTTAACCAGTACACAGCCAAGGAAACGACGCGTTACAAACTGACATCACGTGACTCATCATGGCTGTTGTGAGTGAAGAAAGTTGGACTGTTTTTAATGTTTGATGACTGTAAGGTGATCAAAAAGTTTAGTTTTAAGCAGGTAGTTATTAAGGTTTATATCTTGTTTCATCGTTCAAGATTAAAAAGTGTATTAAATTACGTTATAAACTCAAGTTTACGGGAGGGAATTGAGCTGTTCGCCGTGTTGCGACTTCTCGACCGAGTAAACAATAATGAAAATGTTAGTGTGGTGTTATAATGCTCCAATTGACGATTTTCAGTGGATAAGGAAAAACAAGTAATTGTTTATTGAGAGAACAATGTCTTAGCTACATGTAAATGTTAAAGTTGTGAAATTGCATTACTGTATGCCAAAGAAACTGAACTCTGAGTAATATCTGTCAAAAAATACGATTTTTGGAGTTGAAACCCTTGTTACTATTATAATATTGGCTGGTGGTTTTTTGCATTTTAATCAAAAAACACCATATTATACCATCCCCACCCTGTTCCAGCCCCCTGTGATTACACCCGCAACAGATCGAATCATATCTTAGTAAAACCGCGGTGAATCAGCTGCGGAAACCTACAAGTGTCGTTGATATTCTCTGAGTCTCGTCCTACAACAACCGTAGGTATACTAAGGAAGATTCAATCGGGACACTGTGCATCCCGACTCATCACGATTAACACGTCCACGATCAGTCGTGGGCTACCGTAGCCAAAATCGTGACAGTGTGACCGGAGCTTAATATATATTTCAAAAAATGTTCAAAACTGTCTTAGCGCTTCCCGATCGATAAGGATTACCCTCGATTCTCGAAGATTCACACAGTTGTCAGTACGTATGTGTTCACGCTTTACCACGGTTCAAAAACATTGTATAAATCGTGGGCAATCGTTGAAAAAATTGTGACAGTGTGACCGAGGCTATACGCAGCTTTAAATGATAATTCTAATAAAGTTACACAACTTAGTTAAATTTGACGAGTTATATTTCCATCAATAGTGTTGGTAATGATAATAAAGCTTCACACCAATTATGTTTTCCAATGTGACACGACTTTCGTCGCTGGCAATCGTTGTCGAAAACATACGAACCATGTTAAGAGATTTATGTTTTCATTAAACGATCATTGCATCTTAATTAAAATAGTAACGGGATTCTTTGTTCTAGAATATGATTATTGTATGATGGTGGATGACTGCCAATTTCGGATAGTGCTGAGTTAACATTATTTACAGACGATATATGTGACCACTTATACGTGTTGTGTGCGTCTTTTTACAGTTTGTAGTTGTTGAACGGTGAACCCAGCTTTGCAACTGTTTTCTCAGCTAGCCACAGCAGATCGTGAGCCAATGCTCAGAATAGTTGTTGTTGATGATGTAGTCGTAGTAGTAGTAGAGGTAGTAGTAGTAGGAGGTGCAGGAGGAGGAGGAAAAGTAGTAGTAATAGTAGTAGTAGTAGTAGTAGTAGTAGTAGTAGTAGTAACAGTAGTAGTAGTAGTAACAGTAGTAGTAGTAGTAGTAGTATTAGTAGCAGTAGTAAGAGTAGTAGCAGCAGCAGCAGTAGCAGCAGCAGCAGCAGTAGCAGCAGCAGTAGGCATAGTAATAGTAGTCGAAGAAATAGTAGTAGTAAAAGTAGTTTTAGTTGTAATAGTAGTAGTAGTAGTAGTAGTAGTAGTAGTAGTAGTAATAGTAGTAGTAGTAGTAGTAGTAGTAGTAGTAGTAGTAGTACGAGTAGAAGTAGTTGATTTTGTTTGGATGGTGTTGTTTCTAATAGTGCCAATCTATAATTTATTATTAATGATGTGTATTTAACGAACACAAACAATCATGTTACATTTTATTTATATTGTATATGGAAGTTTGTACTCAATATTTACAAACAAAAACCGATTGCATTAAATCAACTTACGAATGCCCGATTACTAACTTACTTTTTAATAATTTAATTGAATTTCTTTGCGTGATCATACATAATTGAAGTTCAACTCAGATGTTCGCGAACTCATCACTGCGTCACAAATAACTTATATTAACGAAGAATTTCAAAGCAAAAACTATAAATAATACAAGCAGTGTTATATGTCACATATTTCAACTCTATATCAAACTGCAAGGAAAGTATTAGATTTAATGTGTATTTTTACAAACATACAATCACTGATATAATCTCAGCAAACGGTATGAACCAGTTATCAGTTTAGCGCTCGACATTGAAAATGTGAGCAGCTACGTTTGAGACGGAACCGATGTTTATTGGAATTGTATAAAGACACACGTACACGTATGCGTTGCCAATGTTTCAGGTGAAGAGTGTAAAATAAACACAGTTCGATTTTTTTGGCGGCAATCTCCTTCCATAATTTTTGCCAAAGACACGTATCTTTTTTTTCAAATTTAATATATACCGTAGTCCTGCAGCATTAGCGGTAAGATTGTTCATTATTGTTGTGTGACCAAATGTCCTTCCATACCTGCTGTTTAATAGCGAGACTTGTTTAAAAAGTTTAATTTCTGAGATGATTTGTTTAATGATAATAAAAAAGAACATTTAAGGGAGTATATACGAGTTTACAACAAAGTGGCAAAAATAAAAAGAACAAAATAATGTTAATCAACGCCAAATTATCATAGATCATTAGTTTATTGGCCCATTTCCATCATTCATGTTCATACAAATAAGTTCAGAACGTTTTGGGTTAAGTTGCTAACTAACAAACATACAGACAAACCGAAGCCGTCAAAAACATAACCTCGTTTGCGGCGGTCAACCAAGCAAAAAAATTATGAGGCGTGTCGTGTGAAACCCGGGCTTAATGCCTGTGCGTCAAGTCCGCACAGGCTAATCCGGGACGACACTTTCCGCCTACAGTAGATTTATGTTTAGAAGAGACTACCTCGAAACAGAAAATGCCATAAAAGCGGAAAGTGTCGTCCCGGATTAGCCTGTACGGACTGCACAGACTATTCCGGGACGACACCTTTTGCACATGCATTAAGCCCGGGTTCCCACGACAAGCCTCATATTATGTAAATGTTCTTCATGTACCTTTAATAACCCGTCCTATAGAAACTATGTACCAGTATCAACATTGACACCTGCCTCTTGTCAAGATAGGTTACGATGTCGATAGTATGTGAACAGGTCTGTACAAAGGTTAAAAAGAGTCACAAAGTCACAAAGTAAGGAGGGCTATAAAAGTTCGTTTGGTTAAAATCCAAAAATGTGTATGATTTCTTATTTTCATTCAGGAAGTCCGTAAAGATGCTTTGCAAAACAAAACTATGATCCATGCTACCTATTCAATTTCTAAACCCGGCTTGTAATTCTCTCGTAGAAGTTACAGTTGTAGCATACTTTGACCAAACTATGTTAGTTATTTAACGAACGCGCAGGGCGAGATTAAATAATAAACATATTGAGGTCAAAGGGTGCTACAAGTGTTGTATACCATATTTACCAATCACATCGCAACTTTCTACAATGCCGATCCAAATTGGCCGTCCTAGACGTCAAGTGATGTCTGACATTCTTGACATGTGCATCCGAATGTGCAAGCTTACCGTGCAATAAGTAGCGTGCGTATAAATTACAACTTAATTTCAATAAACCGCACGATACGTATTGTACGATAAGCTTGCATATTAGGCTCCAGCCACCAGTTACCGTTCTTATATCACAGTTATTGAATACCGAAAAACAAAGAAAACTCTCTGAAATATGGTATAAATTATATTTTAACTTGCAAAGTACGCGCAATTATTGAGTTATTCGTAATGAACGTGACAATTATAATATTGTAATACATGTAATATATACCATTGCAACATATGTATGAACTGTATGGGAACATACCACAAACATAAGAATATGTAAAACTATTAAAATGAGGCCTATTTCAGCCTTAAGGCCCGTAAACATGGTTCGTTAAACAGTTTAACCAATCATGAGTTACTTCCTTCTAATTATCTTATAACATCTACGATAAGCACGATCTCAAATGTTACATCATTGGCCTGTATTCAACAACTTTTTTAGACTTAAAAATAAAGAACAGACTTAGACTTAGACTCCAAAACTAATACACGGATATGCTTGATACGTATGTCACTTATGTCAATAACAACGCGTACTAAATAACGAATGCTGTAATTATAGATGGTAAATACCAAGTAAGCGTAAGCGAAACCAGAACATTTTCAAATATATTCTTTATTCTTGTGTCTGATTAGTCTGATTTTGAGTGCAACAGAAATATAAACAATAAGATGGCAGCAGGAAATACGGTAAAGCAGAAATTACATACGCATACGCATAGTGCTCAAGTCGATATACAGTTTATTTTAGCTACAATATACGCACAAACGTTTTAAATGAAAAAACAACATTTAATTTAAACGATTAAAAAAAGTTTCTCATGACGGCATCTACTTCGTTGCATAATTAAGTTTAATGATTTGTTAACAATGGAGGACAGAAAATAAAAAAGAGCAAAGCAAGTCACATTTACAGATACATCTTTATATGCAAACACGAAAAACGTTTTTATAACAAGGCATTTTACAACTTTATCCTAAATACTTTGGTCAATTTATGTTCACCAGTTCCTTCAATAAGCTTCTTTTCTCTGAACGTATACTCATCTTACCGCATGTCCAGAATACATTCAAACATTCAAATCTGGTAAATACGCTACGAAAAAATTGACGTCGCTTCCACTTAAACCGCTTTGAATCCTTACTCCCTACCAAGGGCAACAGCTGCCTCAAGTCACCTTGACCCAAACCCATTTTGACACTACTTTGTGTGAACCACAAGGATAAATACGTACATGGATTCATCTATGTGATATCGGTTGAATAAGTCCACTTCTTTTACTGTGATGTAAAGAAACTTAAACAGTTCCCGAAATTCCTCATACTGCATGTTATCAAAGGTCGATGGGGGCTCGAGGCTGCTTGTCGAGCTTATCAACCGAAGTCCCATTATTTCATTCGTTGTCTTGGAGATCATATAAAGGAAAACGTATCTTTGAGGACCTGGAATAAAAAATGGAAGAATAATTTGTAGGTGGCAGTCAATACGATCAATTTGTTATATGATTCATTTGTTATATGTTTGCAATTCTTGATCTGCTATTTGTACAAATTTAAAGTTGAAAATCTTGAAAGAATGGTACTTAAAAAAATGGCTAGTGTCGAAACATGAAGAGTGGATAAATGCCAGTGGTTATAGTTTAATCAATGTAAATATTACATATAACTCAACTAATTAAAATACTATGAGCATTGAGCATAACAATTTTGACTCTGAAATATGTAGGCTATTCTGAGCAATTATTGTACGTCTGTCGCTAAGTCCTGAAACACCGGGTGCCACTGGACCCCGAACGTCTGACACAATGGGTCTTTATTTCTTTCAGCGGAATAGGTTTCAAATGATGTACAAGAGAAACGGATATTTATTAGTCATTTTTTGTTGGTTAATCAAAGAATGAACATGATTTTAAACTCACTTTTAGTGTGATCGCATACGAGCCAGCATTTCGTTAAGAATTATTTGCTTTTGAAGAATTACATTTTCCAAATCTTTTTCATTAAGATTGACCATAAAACTTCTGTAGGATGAGGCCGGCTCTTTAAGCTCCATTGGCCGAAGGACAGCGAGCTTATACCATGGCGGTTTGTCCATCTTGCGTACGTTAACCTTTTCTATACACGACGTCACCTCTGAAACCGTACGACCAACTTTGATGAAACTTCACAGAAATGTCCTTGCGTGGTCCTCTCCCCAAGTTGCTCAAATGAAATGTTTCCAGTCCAGTGGTTTCTGACAAGAAGATTTGCACAATTTTCAATATAGCCATGTAATATCATATTTTTCACAAGTCATATTTTTTCACACAGCTGTAAAAAATAGGATCTCATTTGTCACATTTTAAGTGTGAAGAATGCGATTGGTAAAAAACGGGGTATGCGTGGGGATCACAGAAGAATATGATTATATTGCATATAAAAAACTGAATGCGATCACAAACGTCACAGAAAACGTGAAGAATAAGACGGTGATGTGTGAAGAATAAGATCTCAAGTTTCACAGTTGTGAAGAATGAGATTCCATTTTATGCCCCCGAAGGGAACTTCTGGGGCATATAAAGATCGCATCGACCGTCTGTCGGTCCGTCCGTCCGCCCTTCTTGTGCGGAGCATAACTCCATTAGTGTTGAAGTGATTCTAATGAAACTTCATGTAATGATAGAGGACAATGAGAGGAAGTGCAGAGCACAAGAACCACAACGCTTTCTTCAATATTTACGGAGTTATTGCCCTTGTTTAATTTTCTTGTGCGGAACATATCTCCATTTATATCGAAAGGATTGAAATCATACATCATATAATGATAAACGACAATGATATGAACTGCAGAGCAGAAGGACCACAACTCTTTCTTTAATAATTACGGAGTTATTGCCCGTTGTTTTATTTCTTTATGTGAAGCATTATGTTTTTGTGGAGTCTAACTCCATTAGTATTGAAGGGATTTAAATGAAACTTCACATAATGATAGAGGACAATGAGAGGAAGTTCAGAGATCAAGAATCACAACGCTTTCTTCAATATTTACGGAGTTATTGCCCTTGTTTAATTGTCTTGTGCGGAGCATATCTCCATTAGTATCGAAGGGATTGAAATCATACTTCACATAATGATAGACGACAATGATAGGAACTGCAGAGCACAAGGACCACAACTCTTTCTTTAATAATTACGGAGCTATTGCCCTTTGTTTTATTTCCTTTATGTGAAGCATTATTTTTTTTTTGTGCGGAGTATAACTCCATTAGTATTGAAACGATTTAAATGATACTTCACATAATCATAGAGGACAATGAGAGGAAGTGCAGAGTACAAGAACCACAACTCTTACTTCAGTATTTACAGAGTTATTGCCCTGTGTTTACTTTCTTGTGAGGATCATAACTCCATTATAATTGAAGGAATTCAAATGAAACTTCATATAATGATAGAGGACAATGAGTGAAAGTGCAGAGCACAAGAACCACAACTCTTTCTTCAATAATTACGGAGTTATTGCCCTTTGTTTTATTTCCTTATCTTAAGCATTAATTTTCTTGCGGGAGCGTATCTCAATTTGTATTTAAGTGATTTAAATGAATCTTCAAATGATGATAGAGGACAATGAGAGGAAGTGCAGAGCACAAGGACCATAACTCTTTCTTCAGTATTTACAGAGTTATTGCCATTTGTTTAATGTTCTTGTGCGGACCATAACTCCATTTGAATTGAAGGGATTCAAATGAAACTTCATATAATGATAAAGGACAATGAGAGGAAGTGCAGAGCATTCGGACCATAACTCTTTCTTCAGTATTTACAGAGTTATTACCCTTTGTTTAATTTGTTTGTGCGGAGCATAATTCCACTAGTATTGAAGGGATTCAAATATAACTTCATATTATGATAGAGGACAATGAGAGAAAACGAATAGCACTAGGACCACAACTCTCCTTCTTCAATATTGACGGAGGCATTGCCCTTTGTTTTATTTCCTTGTGTGAAGTATTAATTTTCTTGTGCGGAGCATATCTCCATTAGTATTGAAGGGATTCAAATGAAACTTCATATAATGATAGAGGATAAAAAGAGGAAGTACAGAGCCAAACGACCACAAATCTTTCGTCAATAATTACGGATTTATTGCCCTATGTTTTATTTCCTTCTGTGAACCATTAATTTTCTTGTGAGAAGCATAACTCCATTAGTATTGAAGGGATACAAATGGAACTTTATATAATGATAGAGGACAATGAGAGGAAGTGCACAGCACAAAAACCATAACTCTTTATTCAATATTTACAGAGTTATTACCCTTTGTTTAATTTTCTAATGCGGATCATAACTCCATTAGTATTGAAGGGATTCAAATGAAACTTCATGCAATGATAGAGGATTATAGAGGATGTTTAGAGGAAGTGCAGAGTGCAAGAACCATAACTCTTTTTGTAGGAAGCGTCTTTTTTGCCAACATGTAACTGACATTGTGTTGCCTTTCTCTGACAAGCATATGCTTCGGGGGCATACCATGTTCACATATGTGGAAAATATGACTTATGAAAAATATAAGGAAAATGGCCCTGCATATTAACCTTATACTCGCGAATGGATTTATCATGAACTTCGAGGTCAGTGTGAGGTCAGTCTGTCAGAGCTAAAAACTAAGCAATTATATACCACGGCCTGTACCCGGATAATCCTAACGCAGTGCAGCGACCATAACGCAGTGCCAATATGGCGGATGGAAAGACGGTTCTACTTTGTTTTATGCATAGTTTCCTTATGTACAGGTTTGTTTTGGTCGTAATAGCTGTCGCAATTGATAAAGTGAGTATTTATTTCAGTAGATCTAATGTTTCATCTAGCAAATATTTTGTTGTAAGATGGAATGCTGAGGAACAAGGCCAAACATTGAATTAAAATATTTATAAAAAAATCTTTAAAAATACTTAGTCTTTAAATGGCCATACTATTTCGCTGTTTGAAAGCAAATATATACTGCTACAAAAGCCCGTTTACACTAAGGTGTTATACCACTGCATATGGACACAATACTCGTTCAAATGTGCAGACTGTGCGAAAATACCTAAATTTCTAGTTGATAATAACCGAACGCAATGTATAATAGAACCGGATAAAAACCAAACCAACGCATAAAACCTCAGAGGATAAACACCTAACCAACTAATATTCTATATAAACGACTATATAATGGGCCTCTAGAAACGTTTCTATTTTCATTAAAGTCGTATTACATAATTTGCTCGTTCAACAGTGACAACGTGTATTATATCGTTTCATGATAGAAACTATGGACCGCTTTAAATGTCATCGATGTGAGGAGGCATGCACTTAAACGACAGAGATTGTTTCCTGTGTTTAAAATATCGCGCGTTTGTGCTGGACGAAAAAGTGGGGAAAAGTATGTCCTGATATAGTGCCAAACGATTTGCAATGACAGAAAAAAAGTCAATAATTTTCAAAGACGACGTAGTTATAATTTAAAATAATGAAAATGGAACAGGAAATGCGAAGACCCCTTTAAAATATAAAATCATAGAATGGATTCAAAGTGACCCTCGTGTGAATATTTCTGAACGTCCAAAGTTTAATTAGTATGTATATTGTGATACATCTTATGACAGTTCAGAGGAAATGACTGAACACTGCCGTTTTAGTGACAATGTTTTGAAATACCGTGAATTTTGTTTGCAGTGTATGCAGGGTCTAACATGTGGCTATATGTCAAAATTACATAAGGTACTATTCCTCTCTCTACTACATGAAGTGTCAAGGAACTTGTACTACAAGATAAAATTGTTTTTATCCGTCAGAAACAGAGTAGCCATGAGACTGTAAATACACCTGCAAAGGCAATACAGAATAAAGCACAAAAATAACACCAAAAGAAATTAGTTCAGGCATCGGTATGTTGTTTTATTAGTTTGTTAGGTAATTATCCTTGTTTACGTTTGTATTTATCCATTACAGTTTCCTACAGCGGTCAGGAATTATCCGCAAGCCCCTTACCACTTCAGAATAAAGACAATGTTTTATCAACAAATATCAACTTTAAACTTTGATATTTTACACATGATCATAGAGATGTTCGTTTTATTTAATTTATATTACAAGTATGTTCATTTAATTAGTTTATATTACAAGTTAAGGTACATCTGCATTTCAAAATATTTTAAAATGGTCGGACACACAAAAAAGTTCTTTATGAAGACTTTCGAGTACATTTTAATGACTTCCAGCATCATAGAGTAATTGTCAAACAAAATATAGAATAGATAAAGCAGAGGACACTATAGCTATTAAAAGCTTTACGCTGATACTCAACACAAATACAAAAACATCATAAAAACCAGAAAAAAAAAACCATACTTTGTCTCTGTGTCCGCAATATTGGCACTGCGTTAGGGTCGCTGCACTGCGTTAGGATTATCCGGGTACAGGCTGTGTATACGCCTACATCAGAAAGTTGCAATTCTATTGCTCTGGTGAACATTAAACCATTGAGCAATTAAATTGTAAATCAATTGAATTTAATATTCTCTTTTATTGCTATTTAATTTGTATAGCAATGCTATGAGGTTAACGTTTATTTACAAGTGCGTTTATTGTGATTAATTCTGTGCTAAGTGTGAGGTTCGACATTCCTTTAAACCGGTTTAAAGCCCCAATGCTTTGCATTTACCGTTCCAAGGCTGTGACCCCAGTTTAAATCCTTTGTATGTTTTGTGTAGTCCTGTATTGTATAGGCAATTGGCCACTTGCCTATAATAAAGGACCAGCGGATGGTAATAAGGGTTTCTCTCCTGGTGATGTCTATGGTGTTTTATTATTCCTTTATTGCATACGGCTATTAATAGTGTAAAGACATAGAAGGGGCACTCGAAATTTGTATTGATTTACATTGTTGCAAAATGACACCATTTATTGCTCTATAATATACAAGTACATGTACGATCTTTTAATAGCAATACTATTATAATATTAAAGATTTTATTTCAGGCGAACTGTATATTACCATTAATAGATTTGATACTAGTGTTCATAACTTGATAGGAATCTATCTTCTATAGTTTTCGGAATGTTACACAATTTCTTTTATGATCAGTGTTGGGCAAATATTTTAAAATTAGCCGATGCCATATTAGGATTTATTCATTTGGGTCTACTGGCGGGACATTTTCGCAACATTTGATTGGATATTGAGAATGGCCAAAAGTTGGGTTAGACAGCTACGCCGAAAAAACAGGCGATCAAATTATAATATGAGACATGACATGTTTGGAGTACATGAATGCCATTAATATCTCACTGATATATAGAGTCTAGATATTTATTTAAGAATCATACTGTTATACATTAAATTCTGTTTGGCAACCACAGCGACCATATGTTTTAGAATTTGTAAACTGGCAATGGTACCATTGAGAATGATTAATTTCATAAATGAGTTTTATCGGACGTTTTGTGATTCATTAACATTTTTCAGTACTGGTTACGAGTGTTAATCCTAACAAAATCATACACTTTTATTTTTAATTTATTACCATAACACTGCAGACAGATTTCCGTTTGGACAAAATCTTAACAATAAATTTCGACATAACACCAATTAGCATTTAATGTTGCTACATGTGTATTGACGTTTGAAACGACTGAGTTCTGTCCAGTGTTATACAATTGCAAACAACCCTAGTACGTCCAGCGCTTTGATATCGGACACATTATCCGGACAATGACCTAAATACACGAGCATTTTACAAATCCGTTAAAATGACAAATATTGTTAGTTTGCCTGCAGTTACGCGCTTTCCGAACAAAAGAGAAGTTTAATTACCAAGGATACCATGCATGAACGAAAGCAAGCCATGTATGATCAGTGTGCGCAAAATGTCACCGACCTTAGTATACACATCTTTTATGTATATATTACGGAAGCGCATTAACGTAACTATATTAATTTAGTATCACTTCTTATGTTATATATATGGAGTTGTAAAAGTTAAAACAAGAACAGTGTAAAGGGCAATATGTAACTATGTTCTAGCACTACTAATCTCTTCGTTGTTTAAGGATTTTATTAAAGAAAATATCTCCTTGCGTTTTGGAGTCTTATACATCTTTTAACGGTTCAAAGCACGATAGATACTCTTTGGGAACCATTGTTTTGGTTTTCAGGAATCTTACATTTGTTAGATCTTACATGTGCTCAGATGGGTCTTTGGCTAGTACACATATATGATGCCTGGCAATTTATTGAATGTTATTGACTGAGTACAGGTATGGATCCTGAGCAAGCATGTCATCTTAATGCTATATGTTCCGTCTTGTTATCTTTCTTGCCGCCTTTCCGCTGGGATCAACTTAAAACTATTAAATATCATTTAAACATAATTTTCTGTTTGAGGGCAAATGTTTAAACATAACAATATTTACAGTGGATTAAACGAATCATAACAACACTCAAATTCTTAAATATTTTAGCAAAATTTGAAAACATCGAGACTCTTCCTATTGCTCCCTTTGCTCTGTCCAGTATTTGAACAAATCAGAGCTCCTACGAGTATCCCAATAACTTACCCCCAAAAATTATGTGTTGTCATAATCAAAGCATCAGACGTGGATTGTTTTTTTTAAATCATTTATATCTGAACGGAATATTAAAAGTAATTGTGAGAAATTGAAACGTTAATATTTAATCAATATATTCGAATGCATGCATGTACGATGACGAGAGTAGAACGGTATGTCTTGCAGGACATACAACACCCAGCAGCTTAGCGCGTGGTAATGTATTAATATTGTACTGAAAGAACCATTTTAACATAGTACTCGCTAATTTTTCTATAGACAAAGAACAAAACTATTGTTTGTTAGACTACCCAATAAACAACGCAAAAAGTAGTTCCGATTCTGAGAGGAGCATAGTAAAAGTAGTTCTTATTACAATTGCAAAACTATATGTTAAATCATGTTAGAATCGAAAAACGTTTGGCATTATCGTTGTTTATCAGCCAATAAACAGCGAATTGTCGTTCTGATGCGTGGTTATTAAACAACTCGGGCTTACGCCCTCGTTTTTTTAATTCCTATGCATTAGAACTCCAAATTGTTCTTTATTGGCCGATAAACAACGATTAATCGAAAATTGTTTCTTAAATACTTAAATGAAGCGAGGGTTCATGCATTTAGTATCAAACTGTGGGACAACTAGTTTAAACTGGAACGCTATAAATTACCGGGACTCGTATTAATTTGAATATATTTTTCAAATATGTACTTAAGAATGATGCGTTTGTTCTCCACTCGGAGTAATCCTAACGGTTCTGCTATTTTTTATTTTCTGTATGTGTATACATATATTTATTGTTATTAACTGTGAACACATTACGAATAGTTACATGGTATTCAAGTTAATGTATAATTTTCAATAAACCCTTTGTCTGTATGACTGGTATAGGTACAAGTCTAAGGGGAGTTGTGCTGTGGTGTGCTCTGCTGTGCAATGTATGTACGTACGTATGAACGTACGAGTGTTCATATCCGTAACGTGTCATATCCGTAACGTAACGTAACTACGAACGTGTCGTTCGTAGTCAGAAATGCAGTTTATTCAGTATTGAAGCGCAATGAGACCAATATTGTGCTTGTATAACTTAGTTTAAACATATTTATTTCAAACAGTAATACATATTACGTACAATGGCGAAGCATACAACGTTAATTTACAAGTACGATCTTCATACAAATATCATAGTAATTATTTGTGATTTGGTTACAGTAATAAAAGTTATGTTTATTTTTTTTCTTTCTGTATATGTTGCAGCCATGGGTGCGGTCTCTAAGCTTATACTTAATCGTTCACAGAAGGTACGTTTTTAAACTTTTACCTTTCTTCACAGTGCGAGTGCAGAATAATACTTTGTGACTCGTTCATGCTGTTGATTTGAAATGTTTATAACATTTCAAAGTATTTCAATGAAAATAGAATTATAATATAACATATATAGTTCTTCATACCTGTATTTAGCATCGAACCATTGGAAATCCGTTAGTTTATTAGCCCAATCTGAAACCACCCGGATACCAATACTTTAGCAAGTTTGATTTAAAGCATTTAAAAGAGCTAATGGTTTCAAATGGAAAATCGCTCAAGTCCTAGTTTTATTCTAAATTGGATAGTTTGACGCCGATACATTAATACGATCCGACGTAGTAATTGCTTCTAAATGTGTATATGCGTGTCAAATTAAATATCTCAGCTGAAAATACACCATTTAGTAGCAAAACTGTATGTATGCAGCTATTCACGTTGAGTTATCAAATATTTATACATAACGATGCAATTATATTTTAGTCTATAGTAATTAGGTTTGTGGAATTATTATTGAAAATGAAAGTTACAAAGTTTGTAAATGAAACGCGTAAATATGCGAAAAAGTGTCAATTTATGCATATTCCATATTTGAAAAGTATCATTGCCCAGTTTTCAATTTAAATTTCCGTTCAATATCGTGAGTTTTTTAATGTAATAAAATATGCTGAAAATACAAAAATGTATAAGTTTTTATCATTAAAAACATATTTATAAACTTTAAAGATAGAAAATAAAGGAAAACAAATATGAGGGTTTTATACAGCAGCACACGTTCATATACATATTGCGTTGATAATACCTAAACTTATCGATATAAGACATATGTAAATTTAAAAAAACACAATTTATGAATACAGTCCCTCATATGCACAGGCGCTGGATAAGATTCGAGACCGGTTTGACACCGAGTCTGAAAGGCTTGACAATGTCACTCCTGACCGGTTTGACAGCGAGTCTGAAAGGCTTGACATAGTCACTCCTGACCGGTTTGACACCGAGTCTGAAAGGCTTGACATAGTCACTCCTGACCGGTTTGACACCGAGTCTGAAAGGCTTGGATCACTTCTACGATTTCACGTAACCGTAACAACTCCTCGACCTTCAAAACTTTTATGAAATTAAACAAGAAACCAACAGGCTTGTAAGTGCAATCGAATGACATGATCTTATTAATGATCAATTGTAGTTTGAATATAATATATTTATTGCCTATCCGGTTTCCTTTGCAGATGCTGCGCAAGAATTGTTCGCTGTGTATGCTCTCCAAGGACACCAACAAAACGATGGGATTCAAATTAATTGGCTACACGTCCTCCGGGAGCTCTTGGTGTTTCTGTCTAGCAAATACAACGTAGTGGACTTCTTCAATCGGTATGGTGTCCAGGAGGCCATGCATCTCTCCTCAATCTGTATGCAAAACAAATATCGTCGTAGATGGCTTAGATCACGGTTGCATGAGGCAGCCGTTGCCATTGGAAGGGATTTGGGATTCGAGGCGACGGCGAACCTCTCGCAGCGTATTTTACAGAAAGCACAATTTGAATGTATTCTGGACATGCCATATGACGAGTACAAATTCAGAGGAAAGAAGATTAGTGAATCGACTGGAGAACATAAAATGACCAAAGTATTCGGGTTCAAATTGTGAAATAATTTTGAGGTAAAAAAAATCCGTGTTTGCATATATAGATGGAATGTTTATAATTGACTTGTTTAACCCTGTTATTCATTATCTGTTCACATTTGTTAACAAAAGATTTAACTGGATTATGTTTTACCATCTTTCCTGCTTTATTTAATTAAGCATACACTTTATTTATGATCGACGCTGTGATTTTCCAGCTGTAGTATGATTTATGTGTGTAAAACCATAACCTAAAATCTTCTTATTGTATGTTTACAGAGTGTATAATGTTCATTAACCTCCCTGGGTTTAGGGGTTCGATACGTGTACGAGAGTAAAAAGTCGCCGAGAAACGGCGAGAATTTTAAACGGTTAAAAGTTCTCGCCGCTACTTGGCGAGTTGTGGTGTCAAAAGAAGACATAAGTAGACATCACTGCGACCAAGAACGACATGTGTACAAGATCTACCGGTACACGACACCAGGCGAGTTGTGGCGAGTTACAACTCACGCGCGAAGTCGTAGCTCCAATTCGCTACAGTGTGACAGGGCCTTATCATGTGACATATCGGGCGTATCGTTCATTTTAGAGCTAGATGCTGAAATACACCAAGTGAGTAACTCACGATTGGTAACAATGTTTAACAAAACAAGTTGTACGTGCTTACATGTTGATATATAGGCGAAATAACAACTAAACAACGAATGCTAAATGTATGCTACTGTCATAGTAACTCTTGCATTTTAACGAAGAACAGTTCAATTATGTGTATTAAAAGTGTAATGATGTAGTATTCAGGGTTTGTTTTTCAATTGCAAAGAGAGAAATATTCATTAAAGCTTTATAATGTACATCATCTAAACATAGGAAAGTATTAGGTACATAGGTTTGGTCACATCACACTACATACCATTAAGAAAGTACATGCATGGTGATATTCAAGTACAAACTAGTTCCATAAAGGTAAACAATTATCACAAACAATTTAAAAGCATTAACAACTTCTCGGGGTGCATATTGTCGAAGCAAAAATCGCCATTTTTATATGCAATTGTGTTTATTGTTTAGGAAAATTGTCATTTTTTATCTGCAATTTAGCTTATCGCAAAGAAAGGTTCTCTTTTTTTATCTGCAATTGTTTTTCTTGTTTGGCAAGAAATATCATTTTTTGCTTGCAATTGCGTTGATTGTTTAGCAAAAATCGTCTTTTTTTTATATGCAATAGTGTGCATTGTTGAGCAAAAATTGTCATTTAACCTGCATATTATTGTGTTTACTGTTTATACATAAATAACGTTTTTACGAAATTTTTTTTTACTTCTTGACTTGACGAATTTGAATACAGTATCCAGGGGACATCAAACAAAAGAAAACTTACTTTAGGTAAAAAAATATGTTATTTGAATCGTAACAGAGATGGCACCAGAAAATGGTCTTCACAATAAATAATGAGAAGGCAAGAATTATGACTCAGTCGGTTAAAGTATCGACTCTAACGTTGTATATTAAGCAGGGAACGCAAATAATTAATAGTTTTATTGGCAAAAGGCGAAAGTAGCAAGAGCTTTACAAGTATTAATTCATATACGCTTTGTATCAAAACCTACTAAAAATAACTTAACAATATATGCTCATTCTACTCAAACTATGTACAATTATTTTCAACATAAATCTTATATTTGCATAAAACGCGCGTTGAATGATGTCATGTTTTTCCAAATGTATTCAAATTCTTCTAGAGGAGTCTACTATCCTAACGGGATTAAACAATATTTTAGACGTTCGTGCCTCAAGTTAACGACAGTCGTGTTTATTTGACACACATTTATATACAAATGAACATGGCTTTGTTTCTGAGATTAAATAGTTTCGTTAAAACGTCGAGTTCTAGCGGTAACCACGTGACAATCTCACGAGCCAGTGCCATCGTACTGATGCAGCTCGCGATTGTACACGGGGTTTTCATAGCTGTCTTCTGAACTGATCTTCCTTCGTCTGAAAATACAAGTGTGTACGTCTTATAGATAAGTTCTATAAAATGGTGTGTTCTTTGCAATGTAAGATCTTAGAAATAATAGGTTCTTTGAAATCAACAGTTCTTTTGAAATGACAAGTGTTTTGAAATAATAAGTTCTTTGAAATGAAAGGTTCTTTGATTTGATTATTATTTGAAAGTAAAAGTTTTTAGAAATGATCATAAGCTCTTTAAAATGATAAGTTTCTTAGAATGATAAATTCTTTTAAATGATACGTGTTTGAAAATATTTATTTCTTTGAAATCTTAAGTCATTTGAAACGGTTAATTCTTTAAAATGGCAAGTCTTTTCAAATGCTAAGTTATTTAAAAGTACTGTTTAATGACAATATATATGAAATTATAAGTTCTTTGAAACGATAATGATATGGTCTTTCAAGTGATAAATTCTTTGAAGGAATATGTTGTTTTGTGTCAAATATGGTGACAATTAAAAGCGTGACAAATTGGGTAAAATAATTAGACAACAAACGCTAGATGAATAAGACTACGATTGACCTTTGTAGTAACGTCTGCAATTATTCTTCAGATATCCATGCACATTGTACTCACCGGTCCCGGAAGCAGCCCGCTGTTATTACAACAACAATACTGACGGCAGCGGCGGCACACACGAAGGCGGGCCAGTACTTGGAGACCCAACTCTATAAGTGAAAGAAAACAATTTCGCCTTGCATCTCATGCATTATGTCAAACTAAGAACATGTTCACCAGTCACAATATATAATCAAAATATGGATAACTTTTTTATCAAATGTAAATAAAAAATTGTCATACCAATTTCGGAGCAAAAAGCAATGAATGTATACTAGTAGATTGATCTATAAATATACTGGTCCAAACAAAACAAGCGTTTGAAGGTCTGTTTCATATAATCCTTATTTAAATCCTAACATTTTTCTCCTTTAAGTAACATCAAAAGAATCGAATTACATGTATTTGAATGGCCATAGAGACAGCACAGTGTGAAATATACAGAATGCCACCCTCTGTTCATCCAAATACCTACACATACAGGTAGTTACATACATACAGGTTTATATTACGGTATGTGTATGTGTGCAGTACATTTTTATCGAGTGCACCGAGATTCTCTCCCATATGGTCATCGCCCCATGCCTTGTTTGAAGCACCTATTACACTGCACCTTACGTCTCATGCGAAAGACGAGTTAGTAGGTTAGGGTGTAGCAGGGGCTCGAACCTGCGACCCTGGGTTGTGTAGCCAGTGCGTTACCACTAGACCACGGATCCCCCACAAATATTACGGCATGTCTTACCACACTAGCTATTGGTGTAGCAGTAGAAGATGTTCGTACGTCCCTGAGGAATCCAATGTTCATAACGGGTATTGGGAACACCTGTGTGTTGTTGACTGCATCTGCCAAGGCGTTAGTTAGGGTGTCCTGGTTTAGAATTGTAATATCGGACTGGACGACTACCTCAAGAGTAGGACCTCTGCAATAATTGAAGCAACGTACGTACATTCATGGCAGAAAACACGAACGACGAAGGTTACCGGTGCATTTGCGATATTGGGTTTCAAGGACCTAACTGTAACGAAGAAACGGCATGCGCCGGGTGCAAAAATGGCGTATATAAGGTTATCAACGGAAAAATTGTTTGGATTTGTAATATTGGACTTCATATCCATCGCAAGAGTTGGTCCTCTGCATTATACTAGTAGCAGAAAATAACATACATTATCTTGTTTGGATTTGTAATATTGCACTAGAGATCAAACTCAAAAGTGAGGCCTCTGTAACCAGTAGAAACATACATGGACTTGTTTAGAGATTTAACGTTGAAACGGGGCTCCACCTCCAGAGTGGGTATCAGCATAAAAGAACGGCACAATAGGACGGTTGTAGTAGTATGCAGAACTGGCATGGTGACACTTTAGATTGTGAAACGTCTGAAACTGAACAGTGCATGGACTGGTTTAGAGTTGTCACATTTTGGACTGAGTAACCATATCCAGTGTGGTACCTCAGTCATCATGAAGACGCTATATACATGTCCTTATGAAGAGTTGAAATACTGGATTTGGTAACAAATTCCATTGTGGAACCTTTGTTGTTTTAAGAGTTTCTACTTCTACAGTGGCACGGACATCTGCAATCACTGTGCTTTTTTTTTAAATACGTACATGCACGTTGAATAGGGCTCGGACCTAAACAAGTCTGATTTAACTGGTAACAAAATGGCAATTGCTGAATCAAAATAAGTTTGAAACTGCTAAAGCAACAATAACAACAACGCAGTTGGTATATCAAAACCCAAAGAAGCCAACCAAACAACAAGAAACTGAAGCACCAACTCACCTGACGGTACCTTTGTTGAAGTGAAAGTTGGTCGAGTTAAACAGGTAAGTAACACAGAACGTGTACACCGCGGATATCAATCGCTGAGTTAGCTCCTTTGAAATATTGTTAGCGAAGGTAAAAAGTAAATGTTCCCCTGTAAAAATATAAGTAGAAATAAACATTTTGGAATGTCAACAAATAGCGAACACACGAAGAAAAGCTCGTAATTGAAAAACTGCAATTGTACAACATAAATGTTCATTAATGTCTGTGCACAATGCATTTTTGTTTTAAAAACTAGCAATCTTTAAAAGGTCGACTAATACTGACATGGGATACCTTTACTGTTAAGGTCCAAAAAGAATTGCATTTCGGAAATAGGTAAACTGATATAAATTATTTACCTTTACTGATGATACTCAAAAAGGTAGACTAAAACATATAGGGGATATCTTTACTGTTAAGGTCCAAAAAAATGGTTGTATGGAAATAGGTCAACTGATATAATTTATTTACCTTTACTGATGATACTCATTTGTACTTCGCAGTTCAATCCATTCCATCCAGTGAAGCATGCGCACGAGTAGCTTCCGGGGCTATTCTTGCACACGCTCTTGTGCCGGCAGGGATTAGCGTCCTCGATGCACTCATTGACGTCCGTCTGGCAGTCACTTCCGCTCCAGCCTTGGTAACAGTCGCAGTAATAGGAACCGGCCGTGTTCACGCACTGTCCGAGACTGTGGCACGGATCTTCTTGCTCACATTCGTTCACGTCCTCCTCGCAAGAGATTCCGGACCAGTTTTCGGTACAGACGCACCGCGTTTCCTCGTGACGGACGACGCACGTGCCATTGTTCTTACACGTGGTCTGTTTACATACATCAACAAATGTTTCACAGTCGTGACCAGTAAACCCAGGGAAACACGTGCACGAGTAACCGCCTTGCGTGTTTCGACACATTCCGTTTCCATGACAAGGTATGGTTGTAACACCCGAGCATTCATTGACATCTTGCGAACAATTTACGCCTTGCCATCCTGACTTGCAGCTACATGAATAAGAACCCGGTGTATTCGAGCAATTGAAGACATTGGGACCACACACTTGCATACCGCATTCATCGATATCAGACTCACAGGCTGCACCAGTATACCCACCTGTACACGCACAGTGTCCCGAAGGTTGTTCGTAACACGTTCCATGCCCACTGCAGTTATTTGTCTTACAATATATCAGTTCGTTTTCACAGTGGACGCCGGTGTAGCCCTGGTTGCAGACGCACTTGAAGCTGCCCGGATAGTTGACACAGCTTCCATGCGGACACAGCGGCTGAAACGGCCCGCTACACTCGTCCTGGTCCTGATCACAGTTCCTTCCTGTCCAGCCATCCAGGCAGTCGCACGCATACGTACCCGGGGCGTTCGTGCATTTGTTGTTGTGGACACAAATTCCCCTTGAACATTCGTCGATATCAACATCACACGTTTTGCCTGTCCATCTTGACGAACAATTACAAATGAAATCCTCAAATATGTTTGTGCATGTCCCGTTATTATCACATATGACATTTTGACAATGATCTATCCGCTGATCGCACAGGTCCCCAGTGAAGTCATTCACGCACATGCACAGATAATCCTGCCCGCCAATATCAAGACACGATCCTCCGTTCAAGCAGTTGATTTTCGCGCACGGGCCCGAGGCCTCGCTGCACAGGGCCCCGCTGAAGCCCTCGCGACACTCGCAGCTGAAGTTCCCGACGCTATTGTGACACGTGGAATTATTCATACAAACATTGCTGTCACATTCGTTCACGTCCGTGTCACAGTGTTCCCCCTGGTATCCAAAATTACAATGACATTGCTCTTCTCCGTTGATAACCTTACATACGCCATTTTTGCACCCGGCGCATGCCGTTTCTTCGTTACAGTTAGGTCCTTGAAACCCAATATCGCAAATGCACCGGTAACCTTCGTCGTTCGTGTTGTCTGCCACGCATTTACCGGAAGCGCAGGGATCTGGGTCACACGCCGGAAGTCGACTGTCAGCACACAGAGGCCCCTCCCAGATTGATGCGCAGTCGCACTCGAAGGAGCCGTACGAGTTCACACACGTGGAGCTGTGTTGGCACACGTTCATTTCACACTCGTCAATATCCGTCTGGCAGTATTGGTCGGTAAAACCATACGGGCACTTGCATGAAAAATCAGTAGGGTCCGTTTGATTTAGGATGCAGTTCCCGCCATTTTTGCACGGATTTGGGCTGCATGCATTAAACTGTAGTTCGCATTCGTTTCCATACCAACCTAAACATTTTCAAAAATGAACCACAGCTTATATTAACTATAAGACGGTGTGGTCCTAACAAAACTTGTATTGCATACAATGATTTAATTTTTTTTCGACTGATGATTAATAATTCTAATCATGTTACATATAATGGTTGTCAGGTATACAATATTGAGCAAATTGAACAGCGAAATACGTTTGTTATTTTCTTACTTTTTCGTCGGCTATGATTTCATGATAATACCTATATAATTGTGAAAATACTTCAAAGATCAAAATGTCAGTTGAAAACAAATACATGTGCTCGTTAAACAAACAAATCAACGACACATTAACTGTCTTACCGTCCTCGCAACGGTCTGTTCCATTATCCGCGTGACACAGCGGTCCCGAATGGCTTTCCGTACACCAGAATATCAGCCGCAGGGTTATACTAGGGAACATACAGGGGTATTTTTTTATTAACATGCAATCACATAAAGTTGTGTGCGTTAGTTGTCTGGGAATGTGTGTGATAGTTTGTCAAGACCGTCGCCTTTTTGAAGTTGCTATATTCTCCGCTGACTGAGACAGCCATGGGGCAAATCTTAGGTTATTATTTAAATGAGATTGGTTTATAAGAATAACTTCTTACATAAAAATGTATATCATCGTGAGGCAAATGTTGCCGGGGTTGGGTATGGGTTAACTTTCAAGCGACGAAGGTGGGGAAATCAATAACTCATGCATAGGCTGTAAATAATATAATTATTTATAATATAAAATTATAAATAAACATCTGTATAGATGTAAAGAAGAACAACGAATCTCCTTAAATATATCGAAATACAAAATACATTATTCATGTTGGTTGTGTGTATCGACTACATAGCAATAGAAAAATACAAAGAAAATAAATACAAATATCAAAATACAAATTTACACACAAATAGAAGATATTACAAGTAATACCGTAATACAAACGCGGCATATACATTATAAGCTAAATATAATTACCTGTAAATAATATACGTATTTATAATATAAAATTATAAATAAACATCTGTATAGATGTAAAGAAGAACAACGAATGACGTGAAAACGTGATTCGCTGTACTTCAGAAAATCGCCATTGGTTAATTTAAATTTGCAAATAAAAAAAAAATCGTGCAAAATGGTGAACTCGAACTGATTTGAAGTGAAACATGGATTAGTTGGTGGTAACAGAACGAATTAGTCTGATTGAACTACTTTACTCTAAACTATTGACTACTGGTCACTACTACTACTAATTATTGAAAGAATTGAAAACATGGGATTTTAAGTGAACAAACATAACAACGTACATTTCTAAAAATTTATTTCACAATTAATAATTCCATGATAATAATATAAAATATTATCGCTGCAACACAAAGATTTGTCTGTAAACGTTATGTAAACCAGATCTACTTATTGGTCTATTTGTACCTGGCTATGTTGCCCATTCTGACCTCCGTTACGTTAGTATTTGTGATGTTGGGTCCAGGCGTTACGGTGACGTTAGCGCTGAGGACGTCGATTATGTCAGAAGAATTACCGCCAAGGTCGCTGTCCTTTATTATAACTTGAACGCTTGTTATATTCTGAAATCGCCATACAAATGGCATTGAACTGGGTTTCATAAATAATTGAAATATAATAACGAGATTTGCAAGCATATACGAGTGTTTAGAGGCAATACTGCGTATGGTGGTAAAATTATACCAAGGATGTGGCTGACAATGGCACTTCAACCTGGATATACGAGTATGTAATTAAATAGTTTTTAGCGAAATATCTACAAAATTTTAGTGAACGAAGTGAAATTAAATAGTAAAAGAAACACCGTTACAAATAGACAGGTCACTAAATTTGTGAAATGTTTTTTTCATGTTTGTCACATACGTACTGCACAGGCCAATACGGGACGACACTTAACGCACATGCATTAAGCCCGGGTTTATCACGACGCACCTCATATGAAGAAAAAACATTAACTAGAGCAGTGGTCATACCTGCACCAGTTTCATCCCGCCCACTGTCGCGTGCGCAACATGCGCCACGTTGTTGGTGATGTCCAGAAACGCGCCACCGCACGCGGAGACTGACGTGGTGTTCGGAAACACGGGGAAAATTGACACGGAGCCGATACAGACGCCCGACAATGTCATCCTGAAATAGTCATTATTACAATAAAACTCCTTTAATTATAAACGTTCACGTATGTAAGCTTATTAAACTTCAATATTACCTTTAAGCCATGGTTTTAGCTTGGAAAATTAAATAAACGTTTTGATTTATTCGTTTCGCAAGCTTAAGAAAAGCAAAGAACATTTATTGTTCTATATACACGATACCAGGCAGTAACCTGTTATGAGTCATTGGAAAGTAAAGCTACTAGGCATTTTATAAATGGCGATCGCGTTATAAACGCGTACCTTAAAGGAACCTTTTTACATATTGGCAAACTGACGATTTCCAATATTTGTGTAACCGATTCCAAAAGAAAAAAAAAACTACACTAAATTAAAAGGAGCAAAATATCACGTATTATACAGAAATATACCGGACCAAATGTGTCGTTTATGAATACACATCGACAGAAAAACAATGTAAATCGTGTGTAACGCTTTTCGTGGATATTTTTGGAAAACACGTATATCCCTTTCAAAGCATTAAAATGACATATCCATATATACGAGCATTTGTATCCTAGTGTGCCAGACGTTTTATCGGGTGGTTGTGGGTTCGGTGCTTTTTTTTTCTTATCTCTGTTTATGCAATCTTTGACGTTGGATAGTCCGGATGCTTTAGAAATTTAATATAATAATAAAATAGTTCAAGAAAATTCTTAAAACTAAGAACATCTGTGAATAAGCCCCTTTAATCCTAAGACGAATCACTGGCTTAGTTGTGCTTATATTATTGCAACATTAAGATATTATGTTACATGTGTGATTTTCATTGCAAAACTGAGATTTATTAAGACGTGTACTTGTTTAAAGTTATCAATGCAATGTGTATCACTCCAGCAACATGGGTCGAATAATGAAACTCCTAGAGTTAACAGAAAACTGAAGCAAACTTCGGGACCTACTCTCCAATGCAAACAGAGACCGACAAGTCGCAGCTGTCGGTGGCTGTCTGGCACTGGGAGGTCCTAGGTTCGTCACAGCAGCGTCTCTGGCCCGCCATATTGTTGCCGTCGTACGAAGTACCGGAAGGATTGCTCAGGCTCAGGATTTCAATGCCCACATAGACGTTGGGCTTGACGTGCTGTTGAAATTGTTGAGAGATATCATTACAAATACAGCGGATATTAAACACTTATAGTATGAAATGGCAATGACATTATTACCCCGAGAACTGATAGAAAACGTTGGGAGCATACACAAGAACGACAACTCTCATCTCTTTCTTTTGTGGTTTTTGAGTTATTTGCCATTGATTACTTTTCGCATGTATGTAGCTAAAGACTGTACACTTTTTAAGCGGAACATAATATGTTCAAATATTCAAGATATGCGCATAAATATTAAAACAAGTAATGACTATAACTAAATCCTTATTATTGAAGAGTTATTTCCCTTGTTTATCTCTTAGGCAAACGAGACCACACGACTGTATGAAAAGCGCAGCAGTAGTTACTTCGCCATATCCGGTGGGAGTCACTCGCGGCCCTGTGACCACCTGGAAGGGGAAGTATGAGGTGAGGGACGTCCGGGGCTCTAATTGCAGCAGGGACTCGAACTCCACCTCCAGCACCGGGCGGTCGTCGCAGTCCAGGTTGAAGGAGAGTGTGTTGCTAGAAAAGCAACACAATTAAAAAAATAACAGCAACGTAATATTCTACTGGTAGTACATTTTAAATAGAAAGGCTCAAGATATGAACGGTTTGTGCCGAAACATTTCAACTCATAGATTCCCAATTTGAGGTAGTTAATCATTCACTCACCTGTCTTCGTCGAACTTGCGGTAGTTTACCATGCACTCACCTGTCTTCGTCAAACTTAAGGTAGTTGACCATACACTCACCTGTCTTCGTCGAACTTGAGGTAGTTGTCCATGCACTTACCTGTCTTCGTCAAACTTGAGGTAGTTGTCCATGCACTTACCTGTCTTCGTCGAACGTGAGGTAGTTGACTGCGGCCTGCTCGCTGCGGCACACTTCCTGTCGCACGAAGTGGTTCACGTTGTACGGCAGGTCACGGATCAGAGTCTTGTTCAGCGTCTCGTAGAAGTCCAGAATGAGCGCATCTGGAATACGAACGTTTGCAAATACAACTAAGCTTTACCATTTAATAGCACTATAAAATTCCTCACACGTGAGTCTTTACGAATGTTATGACTACTGTTTGATCAGCAAAGATAAAGTAACGTATATCTCAGCTTGTGTTCATATTTACCTCATCAATCATCCTTTTACGTATGGACATGACAAGTTATTATAAAATCAAATTCAAGTACTAGATGAGTTACGCATGTGAAAGCATGTTTACAGAACTGCTCAGATTCGCCCCAAAGTACTACTATTTTCACTGCTGAAATGGGCTCGAATGCAAAGAATAGGGAAACCCAAAGTCATAACAAAATCCTAAACATTTTGCGGTTTACGTGTGTAGGCATCATTTTCCCCACATATCAAGAAGATACAGACATAAACATGTGTTTATTTTCAGGAACCCCAACCCTGACCATGTCCGAAGTACATGTATATCGCTTCCTTACTTGAGGGCTGACACATGATGTTCCCTGTCTGAGCCTCACAGTTAGACATGGGTGGTATGGCTTTACAGTGGACACTGCAGTCTGGTCCGTAGTAATTCCTCACTTACCTGAGGGCTGACACATGATGTTCCCTGTCTGAGCCTCACAGTTAGACATGGGCGGTATGGCTTTACAGTGGACACTGCAGTCTGGTCTGTAGTAATTCCTCACTTACCTGAGGGCTGACACATGATGTTCCCTGTCAGAGCCTCACAGTTAGACATGGGCGGTATGGCTTTACAGTGGACACTGCAGTCTGGTCCGTAGTAATCCTCCGCACACCACAGATTTACTAAGATGGTCATTCTGTAGAAAAAGGTCAGAAACTTCATAATTATAGTGTAGTCCATGTGTGATATTAACAGTTGCAATATATTTCAAGATAATTGGCACTTTTTAAGGCAAAAGGTGAACAACATACATATGTTAAACGAGTAACTCAAGAAATATTATACTTTAACAAGTAACTGCTTGCACCTCTATGGATGTTGAAAATCAATTTACCACTATTTCACACTTTAAAAAACCATGTCACCATATAAAATAAGCAACGTTTTCGCTTCACATGGAGATGTTAAGATACAAGGCATTGTTTGGCAAAAGCGTTAATTTTAATTTAAAAAAAAAAGTTATTGAACCTGCAAAATATCTAAAGATATGTGATATTTAGGGTTGAATATGCTATATATGTCTACGCATGTAATCAGTGCAATATATTTTGATCTTAATCACAATTTCTCTAATCAATGAAATTCAAGGCTTGTATGTAACATCCATTTTCATTGGCTAAGATTGTAAGTTAATATTAACATCTAGAACTTAGAGAAGTCTTGGAGCCAGGACTCACGACGTCTTCCCGACCCACCAGAACTATTATCCAATGACATTCAAGGCTTATATGTAAGTTCCATTTTCATTGGCTAAGATCTTAATAAAATAATAAGATTAAGATAGTGAACTTAAGAAGTCATGGAGCCAGAACTCACGACGTCATCCCGACCCATGAGAACGTGTGGGTGGTGGAGGCGTCAAACGCCGGCGACGGCAAGAACTTGATCTCGTCGATGAGCGTGTCGATGTGGTCGTGTTTGCTCACCGCCCCGTCGCTGTCGTCGTCGTACACGAACACGAACACCAGGCTACCCTGAAGAGAACGACGGCATATTTATTTCTATTAGCATGCAGTTCCCAACTGTGCACCACGCCCTTGTTACAGCGTACTGACGATTACAACAAAGGTCTTCCGAGAAGTAAATAATTCAACTAGGACCACCAATGGTACAATTCAGCGTGTTATTGCATAATGTTGTCATTGAGACACGTTTAATATGACAGTTAATTATAAAATGCAATATAAGGCCCTATTGTATATCAAGTGTCTCACGAGCACTGTGACCTCTGTAAAAAATAGGATCCTACAGATGTAGGACCATATTTTTCACATCTGTGAAAAATAGGATCTCATTTTTCAAAGGTGTGAAAATTGAGATTTTATTCTTCACACATCACAGTCTTATTGTTCACATTTTCTGTGACGTTTGTGATCGCATCCAGTTTTTGATATGCAATTAAATCATATTTTTCTATTATCATCACGCATACCCCGTTTTTGGCCAATCGTATTCTTCACACAAAAATGTGACAAATGAGATCTATTTTTCACAGGTGTGTGAAAAATATGATTTGTGAAAACTATGATCCTACAGACCTCTATTATGTTGTAATTTCATCTTGTTTTAGATAACATAGTCCATTCATAATTCGCTATGATAAATATGAACAATGCGTTCGGTCAGTTGTTTACTGTGGTCCGGAATTCAGCGGCATAAATGCGGTTGCTTTTACCTGTTGCCATGTTTCTGCGACGCCCTCCATGAGCGTTTCGTTGCCCAGGTGATTGGTGTTATTTAGGGGCATGGTTTTCAAGAACGCGCCTTCACATCCCCACCTGCCTTCCATCCTGAAACACATAAAGTGGAGAAGTTAGTTAGACTTTTTATAAAAATAAAAGATGCCTTGACTCTCTTAATTAATTTTTAATACGGCTTATTGAGACACTCGAGTCCATTTCCCGGGTAGAACCAGTACTTGATGTATTTTTGAAATCAAAACGCTGACAGCGTAGAAAGACTGTTGGCGAGAAAAGAAACTAAGAGCAAATATATTATGAGAGTATTTTTATCACAGGGAGCATTTATTGAAGTTAGTAACCTGTCTCTTATATCATTCCAACAACAAAAAAATCACAAAACTCATAACTTTACACTGTACTTACAATAAATTGGTATAAGCTGGTATTTGACATGTTAGTAATTGAAGATGGAGATCCACCACTGTTTTTTGCAAATTAAAGCTAATATAGCGCGCGTCTTATTCAATGCTATTTATCTACGATATTCTTATCATTATTTGTTTGTAATTCGTGGGAGACAAATAGTTTTGTGCAAACTATTTAAAAAACAAACAGAGTTATATGCATACAAGTCAATCTACAACGGGTAAAAATAGTCGATGAACCGTATAAGTTCGAATCAATATACAGTGTTTTTTATCACAAGCGTTATGTTCGGTAAATACCAATTTAAATAAAAATAAGTTAAATTAGTAGAATACAGTCAAAACTCTCTTTAGAAGTACAATGCTTTTCCATGCATACGTCAAAAATAATAGAAATCGTCAATCGAGTGGTAACGATCGCTCTGCTATATGTACTGACTCAATACGCTGTTGTTAAACTTACGCAATATGACGTAATACGCAGTTAACCAGTCAACAGCTCAAACAGATAGGCTATCATTCCTATGTGATAGACATAACATGAATTCACTTGTAGATATGGACTTAATGGATTATTATTATTATTTAATAGTGTTTTTAGTCGGATCTATTTCTTGCCATCTATTCATAGAAGGTAGCATCGATAACAGGAAGCCTTACTGCTCAGCGAGCGAAGCGCAGTAATTTATCGATTTACTGACTCGTAGCCTGCAAAGTAAAGAAGTAGTTCCCTCAAGACCGATTTCTGATTACACCTACTAAATCCTGTTAGCTCGCGCCAACAGTCTAAAAATAATTCGAACGTCCCCGAGTAGGGATCGAACTCACGACCTCCCGATCGCAAGGCGGACACCATATTCTTAACACCAATGCGATTCTCTAATCCACTGTCTTTCCATAATTAATGTTTGGCCAATAACATAATTAAATTGAAACATATATTCAAAATATGCCAAATACTAATACTTAAACAAATATATATTTAGTGGCATCGTAACAGTATCCAATAAATAAATATGCTGTCTAACTTTTTGCCACAAAAAAATTTAAGCAGTTCTATCCAGTGCTCGGATTTATAAGACTCTTACGTAACATATTACCGTAGGTGAACATTTCTTATTATTGTTGTTTCTATATAAAACTAAACTAATCATTTATATTCACAAAAACACGAATAAGAGGCATTAGTTCAATATATATACGAGTGCATGTACTATAATAAATGTCTTTAATTATAATGAAATTATAAAAGAAAGGGTTAGATTTAATGTGATTTTAGGGAATTTATTAACATTTAAATGTTTAAATGAGGTTAATTTTTATTTACAAGTGTGTGTATTGTGATTTAGTCTGGGATAAGTGTAAGGTTCGGGCTAAGTGCGGGGTTCGCATGTCTTTAAACCGCCAATGCTTTGCATTGACCGTTCCAACGGGGTGATGCCAGTTTTAGTCATTTTCATGTTGTGTGTTGTGTTGTGCGTATTGTCCTGTTTTGTGTAGGCAATTGGTCACATGCCTAAAAAAAATGACAGCAAATGTTAAAAGAGTTTCTCTCCTGGTGATGTCTCTGGAATTTCATTATTTTTATATTTACTTAGGACTTATAAACACGAGGGGTGAACAGTAAAAAAAATCAAACAAAACTCTTTCTGACATGTTGGCTTTGGATTTCCTATACTGTTTTTGCCTATCTCTAATGGTCTGGTGGTAACATACTGGTCTGACACCCAAGATATCACATGTTGTACACGCAGAACATTTTTATTTCGAACGAGACGTTGTATAAAGGTCTAATAACCCCAAAATGGCAGTCACAGTCAGGGTTACATGCTGTCAGTTAGATAATAAGCACATATGGTTCAGTGCATGAGGCATAGGATTTTTAAAATATAGTTTAAATGATATTTCGTATCAATTTAAAGGTATATATGTAAGCAATAAGAAAAAAAAGCTTGTTTTTGCACTACTTTATCTTAGTGGTTCCCAGCTTCATAACTTTTGGTCCATGTATTCATGCGCAAAATGGCAGCCTCCATGCAGGTCAAAACCGGTGTGTTTATTCTAAGTTAAATATTTTGAGTTACTAAGTATAGAATGCTGTTTTTTCAAAAGGTAATGACCTTATCTTTCCAACGATGTATGGTGATATATTAAAAAAGTAGCTTGGTCATGGTAAAAATTGTGATCAAACATTGAATATTTTATATGCAACAAAGAAGGAATTTATTTGCGCATGCGTAACCTAAACCAAGTAATGGTGTATTCGATACTTCATAACGGGTATTAAACTACCTAGGGTTTCCTGCGGAAAGCTTCTCGGGGGAGGGTGGGGATATTGTCATATAGGAGAGAATTCAGACCCCTGCACTGCATATGATTTCATTTACACACACACACTAGTACTCTTATTCTATTTCATACATTAATTGATAGTATATCTCAAACACTTATAGCATAAACAATTATTGTACAAGTGTTGGTGATGTCCCACCTGCCGACACATATTCCAAAATACGTGTCACACGTGTCATCGGAAGTGCAGTCCGCGCGCTGGGGACCGTCGCAGCATTTCCGGGTACTCCCGACAGGTCCGTAGGAGGTCCCGTTCACATTCGTGTAGGACTGAATCTGTACACCCACCATTACCTTACCTTCGGTTATCTAGAAAAAACAAGAACAATAGCATTAAATTAAGAAGACGAAAGACAATTTAAGAAAAAGACGAAACAGACGAAGACTAAGAAGAAAAAGAATTAAAAGATAATGAAGATGAAGGAGAAGTGGAAAGAGAGGAAGAAGAGGCAGAAGAGGATGAAGAAAAGAAAAGGGAAAAGAGGGAGAAGACGAAGAGAAAGAAGAGGAAGAAGAGGGAAAAGAGGAAGAAGAAGAAGAAGAAGAGGGAGAAGAGGAAGAATAGGAATAATAATAATAATAATAATGATGTTGTTGATGATGATGATGATGATGATAATAACAATGATAATAATAATAATAATTATAATAATAATAATAATAATAATAATAATAATAATAAAATAACTACTACTATTAATAATAATGATGATGATGATGATGATGATGATGATGCGGTCAATGATGATGGTGATGATGACGATGATGATGATGATAAAGAACGGTAGGAAGAATGACAACAAAAATTAGACGTTTTTATTCGAACTGAAGGATCAACCAGATTTGATATGCAGATACAGAAAAAACGACAGTGTAGACAAATACAGTACATCATTATTTGTCGGAGCTATGCTTTACAAATCTAACTAAATTTGAGTTTTAATTATTGTGACACGTACAGTTCATTCACAAAAGAAACTTCCAATTCAAATAAATAAAATAAGGCCAGATACACGTAGAGACAATCATTTTAGAAACTAGCATTAAGAATAATTTTTGTGTCCGAGTACAAAAAAGAATAGTCATAGCTAGACAACTCTTAATGAACAACATTTATCAGCAAGTGTATACTGTTATTTACTTTATTGGTATCACAACATACTTACTAAATTCATACAACAAAAAAATAACATCCATATTGTAAGTTGTCCATACATGTTTTCTGACAAAAAAAACCCACTATGTTTGATTAAAACAACAACAACTAACTAACTATATATAAAAACTAGTTCGAAATGTCAAACACTATCATAACGTTAATATCAAAATACTAATATAAACACACTAATGCATTACTATACTCATATAGAAAGTGAACCACTGCATTGTTGAACATTTCATTATCAGTGTCAGATACAGATAACATAATCTCCATTAGTGTTTAATAAATTAATCACATGACATAGAGATAAGTATATGTTATACAATTGAATCTAATTATAACTATAATATGAAATACGTATTGTATGAAATAGATCAAATACTGGCCATTTCATTTAGTGATGTCATTGCATAATACCGAATGCAATTAGATGTATGTAAACGTTTTGTTTTAATCAAGTATGTATTTAAATAATAATAATAATAATAATAATAATAATAATAATAATAATAATAATAATAAATAATATCATCATCATTACAATTATTATTATTATTATTATTATTATTAATTATTATTATTATTGCAGTATGTTTATCTTAATATGAAATCACCGTAGATAATTGTAATATTATAAGTGTACAATAATTACGTTGTCAATTATTTCCCATTTGCATTGATTCATATGAAGACACCCACAGAACAGTAGAAATGCAATCATTTGATTACTGACCTATTAGATAAAATACACAACAATATAACACTGATCTAGTTTGATGTGCACTGTTCGGCAAATCCAAGCAAGTTAGAATTTAAATTAAATGTCAAAAAATAAAAAATAAATCTTGTGTTTTCTAATGAAAAGCGCAAAGTGATTTGATTAACTTGAAAAATTTGCGGTAACGGCATTTAAGCTGTCTCAAATTCATGTTTAAAATGCTATATGTAATGTTGTGCCCAGAAGATCTAAGGAACAGTTATCTCACATCTATGACTTGATCTATAGATCTATATGTTAACATCTAGCTGCGAATTCGAAATCAACTCAAAGGAGTTAAGTGAGCTGCAAATACGAAATCCCCTCAAGGAAGTTAACTGAGCTGCGAATCCGACAATTAACTCCATGGAGTTAACTGAGCTGTGAATACGAAATCCCCTCAAGGGAGTTAACTGAGCTGTGAATACGAAATTTCCCTCAAGGGAGTGAACTGGGATGCGAATAATCGACTCTAGGGAGTTAACTAAGCTGTGAATACGAATCCCCTCAAGGGAGTTAAATGAGGTGCGAATACAAAATGCCCTCAAGGGAGTTAACTGATGTAAGAGTACGAAAGGGAGTTAACTGCGATCCATTCAATAATCCATTCAAGGGAGTTAACTAAGCTAGGAATACGCAATCCCCTCATAGGAGTTAACTGAGCTGCGAATACGAAATCCACTCGAGGGAGTTAACACCGGCGTTACATTTAACAGCATAACTTGCAGTTGTCTGTCTTTATTTCTGATATGGAAAAGTGGACTAACGTTGACATTATTCTAATTGTCATACTTATTGTTATATATGTGTCCATTAAATTACCAACTATTGCTTTGTTCTTTCAGCTTTAAAATTATTTACTTTTTAGTTTTTACGTTTTTGTATTGTATTTCACTTTTTAAATGTTTATGCAAAACATGGAAAAGATGAAACTCGAATTGTGTCACATTGGAGTGTAGACACAGGCATTTATTAATTCATCTATATCAACTGAAACCGAGGTAAAATGTATTAAAAATACAAGTTAGTTGTTTATAGTATTTAAGTATTTAATACAATTCCTATTAAAAGGATAACAATTCATTTCCCAAATACGAGGAAATAATGTCACGGCGTATACACATATCACAAGAAAAAAACTGAAACAACTGAAACAACCCGAGTTAATACCGCGCATATACCGAATTTGTATTATCTATACGTTATTGTTTTGTACTTATTACTTCCAAAACAGAATGTTCAACTACACTGTATTACAAACTCTGCATTTAATACGTTTAAATATATTTAAAGTAACTTATATTGGGACGCTTACATCCTAAATTAATAGTATAACAAACACACACAACTCCACTGTCGCCACCAATCCAAACTGCAACAACTATACCGTAATAATCATAAATCCGGCAACAACAACAGCAGCATATGTTAAAGAAGCAGTCCAGAAATATGTTAATAAAAATATAACTTTGCATAAATTGTTTCTAATGGACATCTCACCGATCAATATACAGAGTACCGCATTGAAATCGGTAAAATAATAACGTTCTGGTAACTTTTTATCGTGTAGTTATCTGTACTGGTAAAGTACCTAAATCCGGACAGTACTTAAATCCGGACACCTGAAAACAAATGTGTTTGTATGATCAAGACCCATGATTCTATGGTATCAGTTGATGCACGCACCTGTCTCATCAATGTATGTCAAGTGTCAACATAATCAATCGATTATTAATTCATTAACTTACTATTGTTTTTTCTTCCGTTTAAATGTAAACATTTGCACGCGGGGAATTGAAATCAAAACAGTAGATCCGCTAAATAAAGCTTTACAGAGAAAGTTTTAAAGTAAACACCAGAACAATGTAAACAAAGAAAAAAAGACGATTACTGACAAACAAGTTGTAGTTCAATGCTTTTTGTTTTTGTTTTTAATAAAACATATTTTTTTAAAGCGTCCGGATTTAGGTACTCTTTAGCTATATTTTGATACGTTACATGCTTTTTTAACACATCATACTGTTACTTTAAGATAGCAATTCCCTCTAAGATTTTGACCAAAGCTTAAGATTAAACCCAACTTATTAAGTTTAACTTTTTAATTTTCGTTTGATGCTATTATCCTCAGACAATGTCCAAAAACCAGCAAAAATGTCTGGATTTAGGTACTGCGCCAGTTCGCGACAGCTGGTGATGCCTGCGGAGTAAATCAGCATGCACATAAGTGTATATTCCGTTCGTACCAAGCGTTTTCCAACATATAGACATTATACAATGGCTTTCGTAAATAAGAAGCAGTTTTCAGTCGAATAAACGTCATTAACATTCATTAGAACTAATGCCAATTTAAAATTAAGATGCATTGAATTATATTCTATGGCCTGCGGCTTTAAGAGTTTTCTTTTCTGTGTCACCACTGTAGCGATAAACACCATAGTTTGTTTACGGAAACCCGTTAGGGCCATCGCCAATGAATGGGTTGATCTTAAACGCGATACTCGATAGTACGATGATGAAAACGCGAAATCACGATACTACGATAACGAAAACGCGACAACACGATGATGATAACGCGACATTACGATAACGAAAACGCGATACTACGACAGTACGATGATGATAATGCGATATAATTTCGTGTTATCACCATCGTACTGTCGCATTTTCACCATCGTAATGTTGTTCTGTCGTGCTATCGCGTTTTCATTATCGTACTGTCGAGTTATCATCATCGTACTGTCGTGTTATCGCGTTTTCATTATCGTACTGTCGCGTTATCATCATCGTACTGTCGCGTTATCATCATCGTACTGTCGCGTTATCACCATCGTACTGTCGCGTTATCAGTATCGCACTGTTGCAATATCACTATCGTACTGTCGCCTTCCGGTGTGCATGCGCATGCTTACAATGAAAAGATCTTACAGAATAGCTGTTAAAATGGATGAGTTTATAAAAAATCTTTTTGAGAGAGGCTATACCTACAAGGAAATGATTTTCTTATTAAAAACGGATATTGGGGTAGATATAAGGTGAGTTTATTAAAGATAATTTGTAAGATTTATTGCGTATTTGTTAGGATAGTTAACCGTTTAGTTATTGTTTACAGTTAAAATTGGCCGTTTTAACTAAACCGCATGTCTTGACGTTTTGTTTTTTCCACGCACTTGTACGTTTTATACATAGGTAAAATGGTTATGTATAGATATATTAGTGGACAAGATATTTAATGAGTTGTTTAATGTTTCAAATGGGTAAACTTGTAAGTAAAATGTGCTGCTCATGACATAATTATGATATCGTATGAAATTATAAATCAGTATGTTCGAGAGGTTCTCTTCTTCACTATGGGTTTTTTCAGCTATCGTCAACTTAAAAGACATTTGCAGAGACTGAATTTAAGGAGACGAGGCGTGTGGGATGTTGAACAGGTTCAAAATGAAATACAGGTATTTTACTGTATTTTTCATTCATTCTTTCAAAATTGAAAATAAAATTTCCGTAAAGGGTGGTTAACTGCCGTATTTTGAAGCATTTACGTGAAAACATGATCTCACACCGATCCCCGTCATTCCATCAAATTGATCGGATCTCAACGTCACTGAGCATCGATAGGGTTATTGTACATGTATAAGCGATATGCTTAAACTCCAAAGCTAGTTGAAGTGCCTCTAGCAATAAATGATTAATGGTTGTTCACATAATATCATGTGTTTGTTCTTCCGTGGCTCGTAAAACGCGATGGCAACTTTGTCCTATAGACAATACACATGTTCTTACGTGATAGTTATTACAATTTCTAGACAAGAGCTTAGTCAATTCCATTGGATTTCAAGGGGCAGTTTCACAGTTTGGGGCTGTGAAAAGTACTCTTCTAAAACTGATTTTTATGCCCCCAAAGGAGGCATATAGTAGTCGCACCGTCTGACCGTGGGTGGGTGGGTAGGTGGGTGGGTGGGTGAGTCTGTCCGTCGAGACTTCGTTTCAGCTCTGTAACTTTTTAAATGCCTGGATGGATTTTAATATAACTTCAGATTATTATTCCCCATGACCAGACGATGTGTCGCGTACAACTCCCATGCTCGTCGGTCAAAGGTCAAGGTCACAATTTAAGGTCAAAGATAATGAATTTTTGTTGCCGCACAGTTACTTCTTAACGCCTGAATGGATTTTAATATAACTTCAGATTATTATTTCAATGACTAGACAATGTGTCGCGTACAACTCCCATGATCGTCGGTCAAAGGTCAAGGTCACAATTCAAGGTCAAAGGTCATGCATTTTGTTTCCACTTGATAGCTTCTAAATGTCTGGAGGGATTTAAATGTTACTTCAGATTATTATTCTCTATGACCAGACAATGTGTCGCATACATCTCCCATGCTCGTCTGTCAAAGGTCAAAGTCACAATTCAAGGTCAAAGGTCAAGGATTTCTGTTTCTCCACTATAACTTCTAAACGTCTGGAAGGATTTTAATATTACTTCAGATTATTATTTCCCATGACCAGGCGATGTGTCGTGTACAACTCCCGTGGTTCTCGGTCAAAAGGTCAAGGTCACAATTCAAGGTCAAATGTCAAGGAATTTTCTTTCTGCTCTTTATCTGCCAAAGGCCTTGAAGGATTTTAATATTACTTCAGATTATTTTTTCCCATGACCAGATGATGTGTCGCATACCACTGCTCCTCGGTCAAGGTCTAAGGGTCCAAGGTTACACTTAAAAGGTCAAATATTAGAATGAACTTTTTGTAGGAAGCATCATTTTTTCCAGCATGTAAGGAATGTAATAACTTGGTGGGAATTAAGAGCATTATGAGGCAGTGTGTCACAACAACAAACAGTTGTGTTGCTGAAATCTCAAGATATTTGTCCAAGGCATAATATTGTACTCTGACATTGTTTTGCCTTCCTCTGACGAGCATATGCTTCGCGGGCATATGTCACATCCTGTGACAAGCCTTGTTTTCTGTTCTCTGTACATTTATTGTTTATATTTCAAGGTTTGAAAAGCACATTGCATGTGAATAGTTAAACTTTTGAAGAATGTTTGTTATTGAGAAAATGTTGCTACTGTTATTGAGGAAGGTTAGTATAAATGTGTGTTAAGGCTGCAAGCTACTGCATATTAAATTTACATGTAAATTCTTAAATATTGAAGGAGATAAAGTACTGTTCTTCCAATTTAATACCTATAATCTTAAAGACAAAGAAGAATTTTCGATGTACAGTTACGAAGAGTAGTAATGTAGTAATCGATGCGCAGGTAACCCTTTAACAAAAGTATATTGCCTTCTCTCGACGTGCAAAAAATGCTCACGATAAGCATAAATGCAAAACGTCCGTCATGCTAATTTACTATTACTTAAGAAATCATTCCGCTATAATCATCTGCAAAGTAGCTACATTTGCTCCGTATCGGTGAAAAATATGGCAGTTAATTGCAACTGGGCATTAAAGACCCCGTTGTTTTGTCTTGCAGAAACACAGTTCTTCATCAGATGAAGCTGTTGGATCCAGAGGGTGTTGAAGCCAGACGTAGACATAGACTCGTTAGAAGAATATATCGCAACAGCGGTCCAAACTTTTTACTTCACATGGATGGGTATGACAAGATCAAGCGCTTTGGACTGGCAGTATATGGTGCCATAGATGGGTGAGTTCCTCGAAGCTGTTCATTGTTCAGTACAGACAACGCAAAACCCGACAGCCAGACATGTCAGACAAACAATGAGAATGTCATACAAAAATGTCAAAACACCTTGTTCATATTTTATACTTGTTTTTATTTAGATGTCTGACAGCTGATTTGGAAGTTTTGTGTAATCTATTAGGAGGTATGTAGTAAAGGAGGTTATTTGAGTGTTTTTCCCACAACATTTGCGATGATTTGTATTGTGACATATTTAATATTTGGTATTTGTTGTTTTTTTATCTACTGGACGATAGTTAACTAGTAAGTTAGTAAATCACATTTATGGAAGCCTCATTTATGGAAGCCTCATAAATAAACGGGACAATCATTAAAACCAATATTCCACTACCAAGCAGTTTGGTATTCAAATGATAAACTATCAACTGGAAAGTTGTTTGAAAATATCTAACTTCCGTTACGATTCTTTACGATCACACTTGTTCTCACCTTTTAGGTACTCACGGAGAGTTTTATGGTTAAAGGTTAATAGAACAAATAACGACCCAAAGGTGGTGGCATCATATTTCCTTGAGTTTGTAACAGAAGCAAAAGGTAAAGATTTATTTTGGTATTTTATTTAAATACTGCATATATAATTAAGGGCATGTTGTACAAAGGTGGCAAAGAAGGGTGTTGGGGGTGTGCGTGTGTGTGCGTGTGATGGTACGTGTGTGTACGTTTACAGCCAAAGAAATATTTTGCGATTAAAAAGTATTCAATAATGTATTTTACGACAGTGGTTATGCTTAACTTTTCTTCCTTTTTTAATCAAAGGTAATGGTAATTAAGTATTGTATTGTTTCAGTTATGCCACAGTTTGTTGTAAGATTGTACACTCACGCACGCACGCACACACGCACGCACGAACGCACACGCGCGCGCACACACACACACACACACACACAAACACACGCACGCACACACACACATGAAGTCAGTTTGGCTTTGTAATGGCTTTAACAAATAGTACATATTATTATAGAAATACCGGTAAAGGACTTCTAAAAAAAACGATTAACTGGGTACATTAAATATTTGTAAAGAAATATATAATGTCAATCTATGTCAACTAACGTTTTGGGGGTTTTACATTAGGAGCGCCAAGATGCATCCGAATGGATGCAGGCAGTGAGAATGGAGTTGTAGCTAACATGCAGAAGTCGTTCTGGTGGTTTCACGAAGATGAAATGGCAGGGGAGAAAAGTGTACTGATTGGGAGTTCACCTTCAAACCAGGTTTGAAACGATTTCACATTACATTATATCTGGTAGAAGACTGCATGATGTCAACATGGTTACCATACTTATGTCTGGATACAGATGGAAACAAGAAATGTCTTTAAAAAGACAATCGGCGTTGATGTTCGCTAAGGACCGCACAATTAGAATTAATTAAAAGATCGAGAATCAACACAAGTATTAATGAAAAGATGTTATGTATAGTTTCTTCATTTATACAATATTAGATATGGTATGTGACTATGTCACTAACTGAGGATTTATTGTCATTTTCGACCTTTTATTTTTCTGTGCTTAAATATTAAACACAAATGATTATTTTTCATTAACTTGAAACAACATAAAACAATCTAAATCCTCTAATAGTTATAAATAAAAATCTGGGGTCTGAGAACGTAAGTACATTTGGGGACCGGTTTAACTTGTGGCTGGTTTCACTTGCTTCCGAGTTATGTGTGCATGTCTTACGAGTAAGTCAGAACAGTAGGCTAAACAAAATGATTATTTCATTCTGTGAATGAATACATGTATTACATTCTGTTCATGATATAAATGACAAAATGTGTTCAAAATTAGGATCGGTTTTAGAGTGAATGTTGAATATATGTTTATATTAACAGTTTATGTAAACAATTATGTAAATTGTAATCCCTAAAATTATGCAACCGTTATTGATAGACATTAAGCCATTGTTTTAAGTTTGCATTTCCAAACATTTTCCCGGGCCAAACAAATTTCCCAATAAAATAATGGTATTTAATTTTTCCGCTGCATAAGTAATTTATTGCGCCGAGCTTCTAGCTTTTCATTGGTACACATTTTCAAGAATCTGGATGAAAAGTGATCTTAGACAGCTACGCCAAAAAAGAAATCACATTGACCTTGATCTACTCGACTAATGAATTCAGCATCTAACTTCACAAAAAAATGTTATCAGCCATGTTTAAGAAATAAGTCATTTATAAGGGCAGGGCTGCCTATTCCCTTTAGTTGTTTCTCTAGTGGTTTCTAGAATATACTGTTTACATGGACATTTTCCAGCAAATTCGTACATATGTGCGTTTCCATCCAACCAGGATTAATAGAAGGTAATATAAAACTGCAGTTGATGAATAATACATAATATATCAAATTTTCACAGAGGATAGAGAGTTGGTGGAGAAAACTTCATGAGATGTGTATTGCAGCATGGCAAGAAATTCTTGGTGAATTGGAAAGCAGAGGAATATTTTCCACCGCAAATAACCTTCACGTGTAAGTTTGTAAACAAGTGTTGTGAAGTTACAGTCCTTTGGTCACGTCGTTTTTGCAGCTTTGCCTTAATGTACCGTTTTTTATTGGCGCCGCGCTCATGCGGCGTCTATATGTGATGAGTCTAACTAGAAGCTTATGGAAGGAGCATCATTATATTGTATTTACAAATACTTGCTTGAAATGCCTGAAACAAAAAGAGAGATACTTTCTTGCATTATTTACCTTAAATTATGTTTTCATTTATAAATCAATTATTTCCGCCAGCGTATGAAAACAAAAAATATACAATTAATTGCTGCTCAATTACAAAACAAAGATTGTGGCCTAGTGGGTACAACACCGGAAATATTTAAACGCATGCCAGTTAGAGACTACATGCTAAACGAGCCGGATCCGGCTAGCTCAGTTGGTAGAGCGCTGGATCGTGAGTTCGAACCCCAGCCCGGCCACATAACTTGTGTTGGGATTGGTCATGAAATAATTTCCACGGCCATTCCCCCCCCCCCCCCACACCCATCTACCTCTGATTCAAGTAGGGCAGTTGTCAGTTACTGGCATAGGTGTGTGCACTTAGTACTGGTAAACCGCTTAGATCCGCTAAGCTTGCCCAGGAAAGATTTGAGTAGGTTAACTGACCGCCGTGATATGACTGAAATACTGTTAAAAACGGCGAAAATTGCAAACAAACAAACAAACAAAATACATGCTAAACGTGATCATGACTAATGTATGATTATTGACCGCACAGTACACATACAACCTCTTACTTATTATCTATTTGCTGAATAATTTGATATTTGTTTGAGTAATGTTTACCTACGTAAAATTTATATTTGATATCTTTATCATAGTTGACCCCTAACTTTGTTTTATGCATACAATCATATCTTCATTTGTATACTAACGAGCATACTAGTATTGTCCATTGTATTATTCAATAAACTAAACTACATATATAATACATTTCTGTGAACGCGTCTTAATGATTTTCAGAGAATGTGTAAGATTTTGCTTCACACCAATAATACAACATGAGCTGAATATGGTCCGACAAGAATGGAACGATCATCAAATCAGACACCAGAACGGAGATGAAGTCCATGGCAAGCCAGAAATCCTCTATCGCCATCCAGAATTATATGGTATTATAATCAATATTATAATCACGACCGATTATTATTAATTTAATGGTCAAGCTGTTGTTTCAGTGAATTTTCTACTGGTCATCTGTTAATTAACGTAATGGATCATATAAAACACATGGCACAATGTACGGGATGCGATGATTATGAACTGTGTGATGTTGATTAAATAATTTTCAATTTTACTTATTATTGAGGGCACATAGAAGACACAATTAGAATATACGATTCAAGCGTTTATTCATTTATTTATTCCTAAAAAAATTATAAATAATAAAAAAATCCGATATAGGTACAAGGAAAAAAGTTGGTTTTGCTGGTGTTCTGACCTACGATAATATATAAATAATCAAACATGATATCATTATTGCTACTAAAAGCCATTTTATTATTTGAGCTATCCGAGTAACTGATAGATATTAAATGAAAAATAGACAAAATAGTATTTTTGCATTTTTTTAGTAACGGGACTGGATTTGCATTCGTAATGTAACATTGCACGTTATATTATATATTTTATTATTTTGTTCTTTTTGCACCTAAAGGCACAAGGGACTATAGATTTCCGGTAGATATGGAAGATGTGGCGACCTTTCGCTCGTTTTGCAAAACACCGAACCGACGTTAACTGGTGTTGAGGAGCCCCTCCAAACAACCCTATTTGGGTTGCTTGAAGCCACAGGAAGAACGCCACCTGAAACTGTAGAAGAAGCAAAAGACCTTCTCGAGTGGTTTACAAACTATTTTCAATAAGGCATTGGACACGCATGCATTGGTTCAATAGTGCACTTCTTTATTAAAAATGAAACTGTATTATAAAATGTGCAAACGTGGTCTGATCTGTCTTTTCCCCAGCATCTGACACAGGTCAAGCATAAAAATTATTTTCCTGAATATGACCACATAATGCGCATATGAAAGATTCAGTGGTAAATGATGCTAAATGATAGGTAACAAAACAATATCGAGTCTGCCTTTTAGTGCAAGGTTTTGATGAAAAATGACATTTTCATATATTTTAAATCAGTACGTACTCTTTTAGTGCCACATGACCGATTGCCAGGGTGTTTGTTTTTGGAGAATCTGTTTAAAGTGTTGAAATATGCTAAGGCTAAACAAAATTAATGAATTGTTTCTCAGGCAGCGCCGCAACGTATTGTTATAACCCGCTACGAATGTGATTAAATGCAAAAAAATATTAACTATTTTTCGACGATCACGCGCCGGGTTTTAAAAAATTCTGCGTTTTTACATAGTGGAAGAAAAGTAATCCGGTAGAGGTAGATTTCGTTTGATTTATGTAGATTTTAGTATTTCCAGTAACATTATCCTGTGTGATCATAGAATCTGGTATTTCTATTTCCACGGTAATTGTTTATCTTTCGATTGTCCTGATTAATTGTCAACATCAAACATATTTTTGATGTTTTTTTTAAGAAAAGAAGAAGTTATAAAATTATTTCATTTGGAAACACTCGAGTAATACGTCTTTTTATCATAAATCTAATGACTTTGTGTCATCTTGCAACCATCGGTAGACATTTGACGGCCAATGTATACACTTTCGTCTGCTTAGGTTAAAATGTAGGAAAACTCATAATGTTATTTCGTAATATTTGAAAACAAAATTAACAATTTTTAAATAATTTATGTTTGTTTGTACACGAACAGCCAACTATTTTTAAAACAAAAGTTTTACCGCGAGATAACCGATTACGAAATGTTTCAATTTGGCTGCCTGTTGCAAAAAAGGCAATTTTTTAAGAACGAATAATGTGTTTTCTAACTAAATTTCAGTCGTTCCTTTCGTGAACAGGTTCAATTAATTCGATATTATTGAAAGAAAAAAGTTATGATGTTTTTTTTCTGCTCAAAATAATTGTTTAACCAAGAGAATCGGATATACACATATTTTGAAATAATGTGTTGATATAGTTTATTTGTTGATTTCAATTTTTTTTCTAGATGCTTTAGCTTGTTAAAAAGCATTCCATATTTTTGAAGAAATTCTGTGTCAATAAGTTCTATGTACTTGTTTTGATATGTCATTACATAGTGCCAATAGAAAAGAGCAGGATAAAAATATTCTTGAATAAAAAATCCGTCCACCGTCCTGATTTTTTAGAAAAAGTGCCCGAGAAGTAATTCATAAATTTTGTTTTGCCTTAAAATGCTGCAAATGTTACTATATAACGATTTAATTATCAGCACCTTGATGATGGTTGGCCGTTTTAAACTAGATTCCTCTTACATATTTCTAGACATAGGTACATAATTATATTTTGTTTCAACTTAATATTAGTTTAAATAAGTGGGATATTATGTAATTTTCTCAAAATCATAAGTATTTCTTTACACCTTTTTTCACCAAAGGAGCAGTGTTATATACCTTTTGGGAACAAGGGGGCAGTGTTATGTACCTTTTGGCAACAAGGGGGCAGTGTTATGTACCTTTTGGCAACAATGGGGCAGTGTTATGTACCTTTTGGCGACAAGGGGGCAGTGTCATGTACCTTTTGGCAACAAGGGGGCGGTGTTATATACCTTTTGGCAACACGGGGCCAGTGTTATGTACCTTTTGGCAATAAGGGGCCAGTGTTATATACCTTTTTGCGACAAGGGGCAGTGGTATGTACCCTTTGACGCCAAATCGGCCATGCTATTTATCTTTTGACGCCATGAGCACCAACAGATCAGTGTTGTGTACCATTTAACTTGAATTTTCCACATATTGACCTTTACGCCATTTGCACAGATTGTCCATATTTTAACAGAGTAACCACTGGTTAAAAACAACAATGGCATCATACGTTATACACTTTATTGACAATAAGAAACACACCTTATTAAGACAAGCCTAGTAAGTACTAGAATTGTCACATGAGTGACGGATATACCCCCACAATAGGGCCTTGTTACAAAACCATGGCATCCATTCGAAAGAAATGGACAGCGAGAGAATGCTTTAATTTTTGAATGGTCAACAGGGTATTTGGAAAAATTTAATTTCAATAGGAGCCATAACTCTGTCAACATTTTGTGGATTGTAACCAAAGTTGAACTTGATCTGTATTATATGATATTACACCTATGTACCAAACATACTTTAAATATGTGAAGCCTTTTATGAGTTATTGTCCATGTTTTTCGGGAATTTAAGTCAAAAAGGGGCCATAACTGTGTCAAAATTTAGTGGTTTGTAACCAAAGTCAAACTTGACCTGTATTTTATGATGCTACATGTGTACCAATAATTATTTAAATACCGGTATGTCGAGCCATTGTTGAGTTATCGTCAACACACCATGTTTTTAGGGAATTTAAGTCCAATAAAGGGCCATAACTCTGTCAAAATTGTGTGGTTTGTAAACAAAGTCAAACTTGACCCGTATTTTATGATGCTACACATGTATACCAAGAATTATTTGAATATGTCATGCCATTCTTGAGTTATCGTCCGGAAATCATGTTTTTAAGGAATTTTAAGTCAAAAAGGGGCCGTAACTCTGTCAAAATTTAGTGGTTGTAACCAACATCGAACTTGACCTGTATTCTATGATGTTACACATGTGTATCAAAAATTATTTGAATATGTCAAGCCTTTCTTGAGTTATCATCCGGAAACCAACAGACCGACAGACCAACAAGCTTATTGCTTTATATTCCCCCCTAAACTTTGTTTGTGGGGGTATAAAAACAAGCTTAGCAATAAAGAACAATGTATATAAATTAAATGTTATATTTCTTTTAAAACAATAAAACACTTTTCATACTAACGGATTAAACTATTTAAAATAACCTTAAACAAACTTAAACTAACATTGAACAAGACGTGTCACAAATGCCTATAAGAGGAACGCAACATAATGTCAGATAAATCAGTTCCTGAAAATTTACAATAATTGTATTTTATTTTTTACCACAAGGTAGGTGAAAAGGTTCGTCTTGATTTCTGTTCTATGTGCATTTAAAAAAAAAGAATGACCCACACAAATTACTCAAGGGTTAAAAAAAACAAACAAAATGTGGGTCAAATAATTTACAACTAATCATAGCTTAATACACTGGTATAGTGCCATAGACATAAACTGATAACACAAAAGCAACAAACACTAAGACATTTACTAGATCAACAAAGTAAACTCACCATTTATGTTGCATTTTCTATACTATTTGTATGATAGCAAAAAACATCAGTTGCTTTAAGTTTATAATTATGGCGGTTATAATTGTATGTCAAAACGGTATGGCTTCGTTCTTTCATTACAGTTAAATGCCTTTTAAAATAAGGTCTATGAGTGAACAGCACTTGTGAATATTCCTTTGTACAAGTGTCTGTGTATATATTTTAGCACAGTATTTAAATTAAATATACAAATCCATTCACTTTATGTCAAATCATCATGGGCATTGACCAAAAATGGCCATATGATAAACAATCGAAATCATAAACACAATACTATAATGGCGACATGGTCCTACTGTGGCGCCTACTTTGGCAAACCTAGAAAGTGACAATGCTAGTAATTTAAAAATCTGTATTCCCTAAGCTCTGAAACAAACCAAAAACAACATTGAAACAAAACTTTTACAATACTTATGTTAAATCTGATACATGATCCCTGACAGTATTGGGAAGTGAATAATTTATCCTATATGCAATCCCAAGCGAGGTCTAGATATAAGCTATCTACATATGAAGTTTCATTAAAATATCTCAATGTCTCCTCAAGCTATTGAGCAGAAACTGTTTGTCTATTTTTAGTAATGGTGACCTTGACCGCACCCACCCTATATGCAATCCCAAGCAAGGTCTAGATATAATATATCTACATATGAAGTTTCATTAAAATATCTCAATGTCTCCTCAAGCTATTGAGCAGAAACTGTTTGTCTATTTTTAGTAATGGTGACCATGACCACACCCACCCTATATGCAATCCCAAGCAAGGTCTAGATATAATATATCTATGTATGAAGTTTCATTAAAAGATCACAATGTGTTCTCAAGCTATTGAGCGGAAACAGATTTTTATTTTTAGTAATGGTGACTTCGACCTCGACCCCACCCACCCTATATGCAATCCCAAACGAGGTCTCGATATAAGGTATCTATGTATAAAGTTTCATTAATATATCTCAATGTGTTCTCAAGTTATTGAGCGGAAAACGTTTCTCTGTGTTTAGTAACGGTGACCTTGACATTGACCCCACCCACCCCATACGCAATCCAAAGTGAGGTCCTAATATAAGGTATCTATGTATGAACTTTAATTGAAATATATCAATTCGTTCTCAAGTTATTGAGGGGAAATCGTTTTTCTATTTTTAGTAACAGTGACCTTGACCCCACCCACCCCGTACACAATCCCGAGCGAGGTCTCAATATATGGTATCTATGCATTAAGTTTCATTAAAATATCTCAATGCGTTCTCAAATTATTGAGCGGAAACCGTTTTTCTATTTTTAGTAACAGTGACCTTGACCCCACCCACCCCATATGCAATCCTAAGCGAGGTCTCGCTATAAGGTATCTATGTATGAAGTTTCATTACAATCGCTTAATCCGTTATCAAATTAGACAGCACAAACGAAAGTTTACGCCCCCAATACGCCTGCCTGTGCGCCCGTCCACCCGCACGCCCAATGACATACCCCAATCTAATAACCAAAATGTTTCTTTAAAAATCATTGAATCAGACTTCTTAGTACAGTGAACGCCTCTTGGTAATGAAGCTTCCCATAAAGTTTGAAGATTGGCTAGTAGTTGCTGAGAAACAGTCCAGACAAGAATCGCGCACTATACACTAATTTCAGCAACCTTCAAAGTCCCATAACTGCAAGTAAAATCACTGAAAGAGAACATCCTTGTACTGTGCACACTTAATTTTGATAATGAAGCATTTCATACAGTTTCATTGTATTCTGGCCAGTAGTTGCAGAGAAATAGCCCGGACAAGAATTGTTCACTATATTCTAATTTCAGAAACCTTCAAAGTCCCACAACTCTTAGAAAAATCATTGAAGCAGAACATCCTTCAGTGCAAATCTCCTTTTGGTAATAAAGCTTCCCATAAAGTTTAATTGAAATCTGGCCAGTAGTTGTGTAAAAATAGATTGGACAAAAATTGTGCACTAAATACTTATTTCAGAAGTCCCATAACTCTAAGAAAAATCATTGAAGCAGAACGTCCTGATTCAGTGCACACCTCCTCTGGGTAATGAAGCTTCCTATAAAGTTTCATTTAATTCTGGCCAGTATTTGTGTTTAAATAGACGGGACAAGTATTTTGCACTACATGCTTATTTCAGAAATCTTCGAAGTCCCATAACTCTGAGAAAAATCGTTGAAGCGGAACGCCCTGGTTCAGTACACATCTCCTCTTGGTAATAAAGCTTTCTACAAAGTTTCATTGAACTCAGACCAGTAGTTGCGTAGAAATAGACCAGACAAGAATTGTGCACTAAATGCTTATTTCAGAAATCTTTAAATTCCCATAACTCGGAGAGAAATCATTGAAGTGGAACATCATGGTACAGGGCACACCCCTTTTGGTAATGAAGCTTCACATGAAGTTTAATTGACTTCTGGTCAGTAGTTGCTGAGAAATACTCCAGACAAGAAAACGGGATGGACGGAAGGACGGACGGATGGACGGACAAAGCGGCAACTATATGCTCACCCGAAAATTTTTCGGGGAACACAACAAATGATAGTCATGCAACTATACCATCCAATACACATATTTTATGTAAGTATGACATGCTGAACCAATGTCACCAGTAATGATGTGCTATGTACAAGCAGATACACTATTTGAGAAAATAAGTCCACTTAAAAAGGTAAATAACCTTTCATCTAACTGTTTAATTTTACATGCCAAGAAATGCTTTTTACCACAGGATCCTTACACTTTCAAAAGCCACATGATTCCTTAAGACAGCATATCATGATTTCTCTAAATTTCTCTGGATCCTCAATGCCTCTTGGAATCCATGTCTCCAAACTGCAGGTTGACACATGTGGCAAGCGTCCCTGTTCAGTGAAGAACTTTATTTCAATTTTTTGGGGAAATCCTAGGTGTGGTATAATGTCTGATCCGGTGACAAAGGCCAATAATTCTCCAAATGTAGCCGGTACCAATTTGTCTGAAAGAAGAAAATGATATGAACATACTTTTTTCATTTTTAATACGAAATCTGCAAAGGAAGCTGTAATATGATTAAATTTCAACATTCCTATGATGTATCATGATGGCTAGGAACTATGCATGATGTTATAATGCAACAAGCCATTCGCCGTGATATGACTGAAATACTGTTAAAAACGGCGAAAAATCCCAGCAAACAGAACAAACAAACAAACAGTATTTGCAGAGATATATGTACTTGCATGCAAACTTTAACCTGAATATTTCTAAGCTCAAAAATGGGCATAATTCTGCTAAATTGCAGGTCAGAGTTATGCGCCTTGGTCAGTGATCTTACATAATGACCCCGAAGACAAAAGAGGCTTTCCGGACAATGCTTCAAATAGTTAATTTATGTTTTCTGGTACTTATGATGTAATCAAATGCAATAACAATTGTCATTATTTTTCTTACAATCTTCATATGACGGTAGCTTACTCTACATTTACCGAAAAGGTAATCTCTAATCAATAGTGACGTTTATATGAGTATGTGAACTCATCTTTTATATCAACCTCTCTATAATAGATATAAGAACGACACGTCTGTCCGTCTGACTTTGTCTGGTGTAAGCATTTTCTGACTAATGAGCTAATAATGCTACCTTCAATGTCCTGGAGGAAAATCTCCCATGAGTATATACATTGCTCCTCCCCGGTCCTATTGTTCGAACCCTCAGGGGACCTGTCGTACGCACACAATCCTTCAAACATATTCTTGTCCAGCGCCACAGGAGCAGCGCATAACAGTGGTTTAAACTGCAGCATTCTCTTTCACCGTTTGCCAGAGTGTTCCAAGGGAGTCCATTCCTCTTGTGAACTGTTGGATTTCAGCAGATGTCCTGAAAGACAAAGTTTTTAATTAACTTCACTGACTATGCCCCTGGCATGTCAACTACCGGTATTTATTATTGAAAGACTCAGCAATTCCATCAAATCTGTATTTGTGGCACTTTTAACAAAATGTTGTCTCAAATCATTGATTGTTCCTGAACGTGAAATAGTTTCAAATGTTTTGATTAGTATTGTAACTGAGTATAAAAATGCACTAATGTCAAAACTAAATGAACGTCCCTAGTAACATTACGGAGGACATAGGGTGGTTTTACCTGTATAAAAGGAACTGCTTTTGTATAAGCACTGCATATTCCTCTTTATTTTGCAGGGTCAAACGGTAAATGTTAATAATGCCGTTTTCAATTAGGCTGTCCCCATGAATGCTGAGAAATCTCTCCCTATCACATTCTGTGTTGATACCACGTAGCTAGATGAAACAATGACTGGTTTAACTTTTTAATACTGATTTTTGCAAGTAAAAAGGGTAGTATATTGAGATGTATATATGTATCCAAAAGACATTACTAAAAATTAAATTGCATTATTGTATTGTATATTTATTCATCTGCATGCAAGTCATTCCTAAAAGCAATGATATATATACCTTATTGAGTCAAAATGGACTGTTTGCTGTTTATTTTGACTTAGGTGCTTTTTAAGGATCTCTCTTCTCAGAATTAATTACTAAACATTCATAGATTTAATCCTTATACAATTGGCTATTGATAAACACTGTAATTTTGTAAGATGGAAGCACCTTAGTGTTGAAATAACTGATAAAGATTTGACCCTTACTTCTTGAATAATACTTTGAGCATCCATAGGTAGACCTCTCCAGGCGTCATCTTTAAAGGCTGAATTATTGGTGTCTGTCATGAAGTCATACAACTTCTCATTCAGACGAAGACTGCTTGGGCCGTCGTTGGCAATAGACATTGCCAGCAATTGTCCAGCTAAGAAGTAATGGTTATTATGGAGGCGCTCAACATTGTGGTTGAAATACTGCGAGCCTTCTGGACCATCAAACAAATCAGATGAATAGAGTTCCTGAATGGCAAGTCTGAAATAATAGATTAAGGCAAGTTTGAAATAATAGATCAACCTTCTATTACAGTTATCTGTTGTTTTTTTAAAGATGCAGGAAAGATATAATGAGGTCTGTATTGTAGAATGAAAATGCCACTATTTGTTGAAATGCAATAAAATAATTAAAAAAAGCAACAAGATATATCACCAAATTCAACATATAAACTTAGAAATGTGTCCATAAGACACAGATGCCCCTACCTACGCAGTGTTGTCTGTTATGGAAAGTGGTTTATATACATATAAATTATTTTGCAAAAAGTGAGTATTGTTGAAATAGAGATCAGTGGATCAATAAATGTTTCAAAGATGCATTAACACAGCTTCCATGCAGGACGAAATTATGCCGCCCCGGACAGGGTGCATGGCTATTAATTCATATATTTGACTTTTGACCTTCAAGTGTGACCTTGACCTTAGACCTAGAAACCTGGTTCTTGTGTGCCAAACACGGTCACATCATGCTTGACACCTCTGACAAGTTATATGAAAACCCTTCGATAATGGACGAAATTATGCCCCAGACAAGAATGCAAACATGTATGTTCATATGTACATACATACATATGTACTTACACATGGACAGGACCAAATATATGCCCCTCATCATAAATGGTGGGGGGGGAGGGCATAAAAATAAAAATCTCTGGCAGTGGTGTGGCTCGAAATTGCAACCTTCTGATTACAAGACGAGTGTTCTTACCAGTGAGCTATGAATGCAGAAACAATTGAACAACAGACTTTCCCTATTTATAACATTGAGTTACACACATTGCAAATGTAAACAAACTTGTTTACAAATTTATACAAAATCTGTCACATGACAATGTTAGTTTTCACTATATTTCTGAAACACATTGGTGTTCATATTTTGGATTTATACATATTCAGGTCAATGTAAAACATTGCCAAATTATTGTTTGAAAATATACATATAAACAAAACTGACCTCATTACACCAGTCCTGATGAATAAGGAAAATTGTATGAATAAGGTATGAATAAGGAATTTTGTTTTGGTGCAAGACTGAACGAGTGATATTCAAATATCTTTTTACATAATTATACTGTATGCTTGCTGAAATATCTTTCACATTTTTCAAACTGCACAGGTGGAATGAAAAATACACAGATGCTTGCTGATTCTCCCTCATAATAAGACACATACAACAAGAGGGCCAATATGGAGCGGAACTATTTTCGAACTCGGCCGAGATATCATAAAAAGGAATAATCTGAGCAAGTTTCATGTTCATTGGGCAAAAAATGTGACTTCTAGAGTGTTCACAAGATTTTTCTTCAATTTGATCTAGTTACCTAGTTTTTGACCCCACATGACCAAGTTTCTGAGATATCATGGACAAATGTTCTGAGCAAGTTTCATGAAGATCGGGCAATAAATGTGGCCTCTAGAGAGTTCACAAGGTTAATGTTGACGACGCACGATTCACGACACACGACGGACAAAAGGTGATCACAAAGCCTCACCATGAGCACATTGCGCTCAGGTGAGCTAAAAAGCATATGACAAACCTAAAAAATTCCCTTCTGGGACCGCCGTAATCTTCACCTATTTCCCAGCTGAATTTAATATACAACTTTGAATTAGGTGCAAATCCGGGCCTTGTCATAGCTTTTAATGTACTTTGTAATACATTTGATCTTGACACAATAATGGTTGATCTTGTATGTGTGCATAACACGTCATTCTGGAAGTTCTTTATAATTTCTTCTGTAGATTGTTCATCACAGCTTGTGCTAAAGCAAAGTTAGACATCATCACTGACAGTGTTTTTTTTCAACATACACAAATAAGGTTTCAGGCATGATAAAAATCTGACATTGGTGAAAAGGCATTCAATTTTTGCAGCGTAAAATTTAGTTCGATATTTTTTTTTTCAACAAGCGTGTTAACTTTTGCATGGTATATCAAATGTGAACCACGTTTTGAAATCAGATGCTTTGCAATTAATCAATCGGGAATTAGGCCTTCATCAGTAAAGGGACTATGTCACCGAAAAGGGCCTCAAGGGGGCAGTTTCCTTAAAAAAATCCCAAAGGTTTGTGTCTATTATTTCCGAATTATTATTTGTTTAATAAAATGGATTTTACTGGTAATATGATTGAAATGTTTAAGTTAAAACATAAATTTTCTCACCAATCGCTGTGTCCGGCAGTACTTAGAATGCTTGCCTCTACTGCACGAGCAATATCTTCATCCTCGCTATCACATACATCAATAACTTGTAGGGGCCTAAATTGAAACAAAGGCATGTCATTAAGAAAATTTGGTAAAATCTGACTTCTAGAGTTTACAAGCTTTTTATTCAATTTGACCTAGTGACCTAGTTTTTGACCCCACATGACCCAGTTTTGAACTCATCCGAGATATCATTAAAACAAATGTTGTGAGCAAGTTTCATGAAGATTGGGCAATACAGCCTCTAGAGGTTTCACAAGTTTTTTAATGTTTTCAATATAGCCATATAAGGAAAACTGCCCGACACCTGGAGGTCATGTTTTAACGAAGGGGAACCATTTTCGAAATCGACTGAGATATCATGTTCTGAGGAAGTTTCATGTTGATTTGGCAAAAATGTGACTTCTAGAGTGCTCACAAGCTTTTTCTATAGCCATGAAAGGAAAACTGCCCACCCCCCTGGCGGCCATGTTTTTCATCGGAGCGAAACCATTTTTGAACTCGGCCAAGATATCATTAGAACAAATGCTCTGAGCAAGTTTCATGTTGATTGGGAAAAAATGTGACTTCTAGAGTTTTAGGAAGCTTTTTCCTCAATTTGATTTAGAGACCTAGTTTTTGACCCGAAATGACCCAGTTTCAAAATTGTCCGAAATATCATTGGGACAAAAGTTCTGAGCAAGTTTCATGATGATTGGACGATACATTGGAAGATAAATGTGGCCTCTAGAGTGTTCACAAGGTAAATGTTGACTATGAACGACTAACGACGGACAAAAGGCTGTCACAAAAGCTCACCATGAGCACGTTGTGCTCAGGTGAGCTATAAAGTGAGTACAATAGCTTCTTTGATGAGTTTTGTTAAAACAAGAGGGCCAAGATGGACCTCGGTCACTCACCTGAGTATATAGCATCATAATGGCTTTTAACAAAAAGATTGTTTAAGATTTTAATATAGCCATATAAGGAAAACTGTCCCGCCCTCTGGCGGCCATTATTTTTAACGAATCAAAATGATTTGAATAAAAACTATTTTCAAATCCAGCCAGTGGTTTCTGACAAGAAGATTTTGTAAGTTTTCCAGTTTTTAAGCTTTTGGTTGCCATGGCAACCAGAGTTTTCAATATATTTTGATAAATTGAAGAAATTTGGTAAAGGACCATCCCAAGAACATTCCTGCCAAGTTTGGTTAAAATCCGCCTAGTGGTTTCAGAGAAGAAGTTGTTTGAAGTAAAATGTTGACGACGGACGCCGGACACAGACTGACCACAGTAGCTCACCCTTGAGCACACTTCGTGCTCAAGTGAGCTAAAAAAACTTTATCTTTTGCAGGAAAGAAATGCTAAATAAGAGAGATAACAGCAATGTGACAAATCACACATAAGAAATTGTACATAATTACTCTCCTGAAAATATCATTTATACATTTCCCTTCCTTGAAATTAATATATATTTATTTCATGCTATGCAGTGAATGAGTGGAGAATACCAGTGAAATATTACTTCATAACAACCAAATAAGTAACATATCTTTAAATTATTTCAAAAATCAAAGCAGTGCTTTCTGACACAAAGATTTTCAAAGTTTCAATATAGACATACATGGAAAAATGGCCCTGCCCCCTGGCGGCCTGTTTTTAAACAGTGCAGAACCATTTGAGCAATTCTGGTAGAGAACCATCCAAAGACTTCTGTGAAATTATTTGAAATCTAGCCAGCGGTTTACGAGTTGAGTATTGAAACTAAAGAATACTACCATGAGATATGACCTGGTCTGGTCATTCCAGCAGCAGATGGATGCTGATCTGGTGTTGATGCTGATCTGTCCCGACGCTGAAGAAAAACAATTAGCAAAATGGCATCAGCATCTACACTCAGAATATCAGTCCAAGGGGGTCCAAGAAAAGAAAATGTCTGTTGAATGCTAAAATCGAAGTTTGTACTATAAAATAAAACAATTCTAGTGTAGGTTGTCAAGATCACTGCCAATTCCCATGGGATTTGCGCATGAAATAATGAATATTGATCTAAGATATTGTGAATATTCTTTATCAATATTTGTAATACTAAAAAACTGTGTGTCTAAGTTTTTCTTCTGTCTCTTCATATAAGTAGAACTACCCCACTCACCATGCCATAGACTGATATTGTGACTTTACTATCTTCATGTTCCATCATTGCAGTTATTTTTTTGTTTTCTATGCAAATTATATAGAACACTTTGCTTCTTACATTTTTTTTTCAAAATACAGTGCAAGCTAAGGGCCTTTTTGTACTATATATATGCTTTGTATATTTGTATGCTTTCCTTTTTCATTTTGCGTATTTCTTTCACGTACTTGTTATTACTATGTAGATCTTCAGCAAATGGAGGCAATAAAGATATATATAAAGATATATATATCACTGAAAGTGATTTATACCTTTGAAGCACAACATTGTTATAAGCGACAGCTGAAGAGTCTCCTATTTCTGAGCTAATCAAAATAACAAAATACATGATTGTTATATCACCTGTAGCAATGACATCACATAAGCATATAATGTACACTGAAAAGTGGAATCGCTGCAGGATTTTTAAAGCAAAAAGGCCATGATGATCTATCTCTCACTTTAGACCTCACATGAACCTGTTTCAAACCTGAACAAGATTTCATAGAAACAAACATTTCCACAAAGTTTCATTAAGATTTGACTAACTAGATGCCTGTCAGCAACATGTTGAGCCCGTTGTCAACAAGGCAAATTTTTTTATTGTAATTATTTAACAAGAGCACAGTCCACCTTGTAATTGAAGGTTTTTCAAAAATTAAAACTTGTGACAAGGTTTTGGGGTGGACACAGCAAAGATTCATACTTTGATGCATACAAAACAATGTAACCAAGTTTCATCGAGATAAGAGCATAAATATGGTTGCTAGATTGGTAACAAAACATTTCTTCTGTTTGACATAGTGGATCAATGTGACCCAAATTCCAAATTGACCTAATTTTGATACATACATTCCAAAAAACTTTCTTAAAAGGGACTTATAAACAGATTTTAATATTTTAATATTAATATTTCATATTTTATATATAATATTTTTTATATAATGATTTGACCTAATGAGCTCCAGTGCATAGCAAACAAACAAACAAAAAACGTTGTATCCACCTGTGCAAACAGGGGACCTGTGAAAAAATATTCTGATGCCTAAACCACTCAGCCACTTCCGTTAGTGTACTAGTAATGAGAATTGTTGCTTTATGTAAGTGATTCACATATTTTCAACAAACACTACAAATTATTCAATCATTTGGCATTACAAATGCTTTACAATGTTATCCATTTCAACTAATAGCTACATATTATGGAAATGATATTGCAAGTTAATGTCTATGTCAGTAGTGCTATCTCGTTCATTTATATGCCCTATTCTTTTATTTTTGAATCTGTAACAAAAGGTTTGGAAATTAAAAATTCGTTAATCTGTGAACAGGTCCTTTTAAGATAAAATTTAAACTGTGCACTCTTGATTTTGGCCTAGAGATGATGGAGACAAACATTCTAAGCATTAATTAACAAATACAAATAGGTCACAAATGTGTTACATTTACACTATTCATTTTGTTAAATGCAAAATATTCATTTATATTTTCAAAGTAATTAATTAATTTAATTATACATAAGGCCAAAAAAAAAAAGTTCCATTTCTGGTCTTCTGCCCCAAAAAATAAGGGTCGGTAGGTAGGGATTTTTTTGTATTGTATTTTATTTTTTTATGATGGGAGAATGGTTTGTGTTGTACACGGTAACAGTCTTTTTTCAGTCTTGATTATTTTTGGACCAAAAATATGTAGGGTCCGCAGCAAAACTAAAGGGTCAGTCGGGAGGCCAGAAACGGAACTTTTTTTGGGGGGCCTAATATACTTCAATAATTATTAATTGGCACATACCAAAGACAAGTTACGCCATGGAAGTCGCAACTGGACAGTTGGAGTGTCTGCTGACACAAAGTGGTAGTTTTCTGAAGAACCGCTTGACTGGACTGTTGGAGGCTGTGTTGTCACTTCTGTGGATGGATGTGAAGGTTTAGGGTTGTAACACCTGATGAGACCTGAAAATAATGGTTATTATACATGATGCTGTATTTGACATGCCTTGGCTTCAGGTAAAAAGAAAAAGACTAAATAACTTACCAATAAACTAAATATTTGTATATTATTGATGTTTAAACAGCTTTAATTTGAGAACAAAGAGTACTGAAGTTTTTAGCAAAAAACCAGCAGGACTGCTTCATATAGTGGAGGAAAGGACCTCACCATGCTGGTGATCATAAGATCTGGTAAACTTGGTAGACTTTCATTGCTGTCGGGCTGTTGATCGTCTGTACTAGTTAGCAATGATCCATTAACCTTAAACAATCAATAGGAATGGCTGATTGCATAAATTCCTAACGAACATCACTGTTATAATGCTGCATCTTAAATTGGTAGAGCAGATATATATGATCTAAGTCGATAGTCAATGAAAGAAATGTTTACTACCAATGTGCTCACAACCATTTTAACCATGTAAATATGATAATTACTACAACATTATCATATTTCAACCATCTTATATGAAAAACACCATAACACTTTCATATAGTGTTTGTACTCATTTAACTTTACATCATATCAGTTCTTTCAAAAATAACAGATCATTATTTTTTAGTTCTATCTGACTGTTGGTCACATATTTTGGTCACATTTATGCATTTTATATGAAAGATTTCCTGTTGTCGAATTTCAGACCTCGTTTATCATTTCAAATATTAAGTCATATTTTTACCTGGAGCTTTATCAATAAACCAAGTGTTAATCTCTAACAATATATATTAAGAAAAATACCAAGTGAGCAAACAAGCGGCATATTTGTTATTTTGATCAACACCATTAGCAAGATATACAGAACAATGAATAAATTGATGTAATTTACGCTGTTTGATAATTGATTGACCAATTAAATGTGTACTTATCATGACTTTAAAGTCGTAACACTCAAGCTTTCTGTAATCATCCTTTTTTTTAGTTTACTTTAATCAGTATCATAAATGACATGCTCCTTTTCTTATATACAGGTGAAGCAAAACTAAACTATTCAGGAATGTGCTTATTAGCAATAAACGTATCATATATTATACATAGATGCAACAAAATATCATACATGTAAAACGTCATTGCTTTCCATAAATATGACTTTATTGTTAATGATTTACATTTTCTGTGTGAAGGTACAATCTGATGGGGAATGAAGCTTGTTTTGATAGATACTTGGAGAAAGTAAATTCCCCACCCATTGTCGGTACAGGTTCACCTGTAAAGTTCCCGACAAAATACGATACATCATTAATACTTAAGTCTTGCCACTTGCTATATCCATTCGGAAAGTAACAGTCGCATATCAAGTTCACAAGTTCAATGTAGGAGCAATCTTTCCTAACATCCAAAATCTGTTGTCCACCGCCCTTGCTAGCCGGTACAACTTTGAACGAACCTGTTACTGTGGCTTTATGTTTCCATCCGATATACAATCGCCTTGTTGGCTTTTCATTTCTATGTAGGTTGCGTTTCTCATTGCGGACTGTCCTTTTTTTCCTTTTAGGTTGTGAAAGTTCCACATACTTGTCGACTACTCGGGATTGTGGATTTCCTGAAATTACATATAAACCAATTACATATATTTTCTTTTTATTCACTCATTCACTACAAACATTTATTTGAATAGTTTGATCAGACCTTTTGAAAAGAGGCATAGTTATCCTAGTTTGCCAAAAGATTCATGCTTCCTTTAAGTAATAGTTGTAGCACCCTTTGACCGAAATATGTTAGCTATTTAACGAGCCCGCATGGCGAGATTAAATTTATTAACATATTGAGGTCAAAGGTTGCTACAAATGTTTTATATCATATTTACCAATCACATCGCAACGTTCTATGATGCGATTCCAATGGGCAGTTCCTTGACGTCACGTGATGTGTGACATGCTTGGCATGAGTCAAGCATGAGTGTAGTTTCGAAATTTAGCACTGTCGAACGTGGAAGTTTACAGTGCAATAAGTATCATACGTATAAATTATCAAAACGCTGACAGCGTAGAAAGACTGTTGGCGACAAAAGAAACTAAAAGCATGTGAATTATGAGTGCATTTTGGCTAAAAAGGAAACATTGTTTGAATGAAGTTCATTTCCCCACCTTTATTAAACTTGATAATATGGCTTTTTATTCAATAGTATAAGACATCATAATAAAAATTAACATGTAAGTAACAAACAAATATTTTTCAAGCTAATTATCTAATGTCAATGGAATTATATACATGCCAGTTAACAAGTGAACAGTTTACAATGTACAACGCGCCATGCAAAATAACCGATGGAGCGTGGTAGTTAGAAGCAGCATCGATTGTTAGTGATTCGTATCCTACTGAGTCAAAAGTAGGTTATACGATGCGTGCTTTCGATCTTCCATACTACAGTTTAAAATTAATACATTGCAGTAATTTATTGTCAAACTATTTAGAATAAGAATCGGTAACAAGGAGTAACACTTTGACAACGAATCAAAAATAACCGATGTAGCGAATTAGTCTAGTGATCTTATTCCAGGACACCCATGTGAATATTTTGGTTACATACAAGTAAATAGCGAAAATAGGGGTATCATTTGTTTGACGTTAAAATTTTAACAAATTGACTTTTTTTAGAAACTGTAATTGTAATAAATCACATGATGTACACATAATGATACACATATCATATATATATTATCTTAAATAATTAAAACGTAAGAAAATGGGCATGAAATTTTGCTGTTTTGACGAAGGACTCTTTCAGGTTTCGATTTACTGACCTGTAGCCTGCAAAGAAAAGAAGTAGTTTTCCGCGATACCAGTGTTTTGGAAATTCCCCTCTTAAAAGACCATTGGCTTCCGCCAACACTCTAAAAACGATATTTCAATATACTGCACGCTAGTTATAGCATGGTAAGCTTGCGTATTTGGCTCCGCCCACAAGTTTCTGTTCTTATATCACAGTTATTGAATACCGCAAAACAAAGAAAACTCTAAAGTATGGTATAAACTGAATTGTACCTATAGGTATGTGTCACGCACTAGAGCAGGGGTGATTAATCACTCCAGACTCCAGTGTGCAATGGAGGTTCTTTTGGACCAGATATGTATAGGGAGCACATTAATTACCACAAATACCTTTACATCTAAACTATTTATTTACAGAAACTGATATAGATCTACTTGATACACGCATGCAAATTAAGTATTCAACAGAATGTGATATATATTTTTCATAAGTATCTTCATTTGCAAACAATACAACAGCAAAAGTCCGTTTACCTATAACATCAGTTAATTGATTAAAACAACAATGCCTTCAATGTCCATTTACGTCATGATCCATGCAGCGTATATATATAACATAAAACCTTTAGTATTCGTTCTTGACGCACAAACGCTAATTTAAAGGAAGAATCTTTTATGTCATTCAAGTAAGTAAATAACACTCCAAATACTTCGCGCACATACGCACACAGCTAACCAGACTTGGTATCACTCATATCGAAACCACACCGGCTCAGGGGTGGCCACATAGGCTCTGGGTTTGCCATACAGTTTCGGGATTGCCACACAGGCTCGGGGTTGCCACACAGGCTAGGGTTGCCACACAGGCTTAAATATGCCACATAGGCTCTATTCTTGACAGGTCTCCCCCACTACAAGCCACCTATAAACAAATGAGGTCAATAAACCTATGCCCTACATCATTCAGTTCAAGTTGCTACCCCAACATAACAACGCGACTGGACATTTATACACCCAATACACGAGCTTTACAAAATACAATTAACCTTAATTCCTCATACGTAAATGGCAGTACTATGACAATTAGTATGTGAACTGTACTTACATTGTACATTGCGGATCAAATATCTCACATCCCCATTTCCTCATATTCTCACACAAAACTAACACTCAGTCATCTCCAACTGATCTGGTCTCTACAACTGTTATTTCCAGACTGAATTGAAACAATGAATCTACCCCCCAGCCAAACAAAGCAACATCAGAGACTAGTCTAAATATCAACACCTTGTTACATTCAGAGCTATGGTTAAAGCATTTCCCTACCATTATCAAAACATGGTTCTGGCATTAAAGTAAACTAATTAGGCTACATGTCAACATAAACACTAAACAGGAACAGAGTCTCACAATTTGCTGGGAAACTTAGCAAAATTTAGCCGAATAATGGGAATGTAAAGTATTGTATTAAAGGGGTATGTAGAAATTTGTGACAGTATGCATTCTTGAATATATGGATTACCACAACTTTTCTATTATTATTCATTTTATGCCTACCTCTCAAAAAGTTGCGGCAAGCCTGTTTTATTTTCAGGCGAAGCCCAATTATGTGAAGGCCGACTTTTTGAAAATCATCGTCAGTCATCAACTCTACTTGCTCAATACTGATCTGGAAAAAAAGTATCCAAGCTGCACTTTGCAAAGTCAAAAGTAATCCATTATAAAATTCAAATCAATAAACAAAATGATATAGGCCTTATAAAATGTCCAGAAAATTTCATCTCAAAATATTATAATCACCTGACCATTTTTTTTCATAACAGTTCATGAGTTCATGAACTGAGTTCATTAATTCATGAACTGCAGGTCATGACCATATATGACCTCCTGTTCATGAACCAAAGTTCATTAACTATACAGGAACTAATTCTTGAATACAAGTTCATGAACTGGTTTTGGAGACTGTTACTGAACTGTTCTGGAACCTTTTAAAAAGTTGTGACAAACTACATGTACCAGTATGCTCTTGAACATTTTAAGAATGATCAGTTTAACATTTCTTACAACGTGCCTGAATTAATTTAAGCCATTTGGATGATGATAATGATGAATATTTATGAATACTGATGAATAATGATGAACAATGATGATGATGATGATGATGATAGCAATTATAGCAGTCCATGTTGAAATTCTGTATACCAATATAAAAACTATTTATTGAATTGATACATGTCAAAATATATTAAAATCTGAAATATTTGTGTACAGAAAATGTGTAACATTTTTTACAAATATCAAGAAACTATTAAATCTACGTACCAGTAATCTTCCATTTTCCCTCCCATGATATTTTTTAAATAGACCAATCAGAAACACTGTATTGAAACACTGTAGGTAAACTTCCGGAGGTTAATTCATGTATGTTTGTATGCATAATGATTCTGAACTCATATATATAAATCAAACTTTGCTGATAAATCTGGTGCAGCATGCAATAAAAGACTATTGTTTCCTAATCTACTACATGTAATTGCATAACTGTAAGTAAACATGAAGAATTTTGGTTTGAACATTTGAGTCAAGGATCGTACATTCATAAATTGTTCAAAAGAATTACAAGTTCATGAAGTGGTAAGCACTGGTCTAGTTCATGAACTGTCAGTCACAGGGGTGTGGAAATCCTATGCCCGGCTTGTCAGATGTGGGTAATTTTACTGTCTGGAAAAAAAAATGGATTTTTCCTGTCTACTTGTCAATGGAAAAGTACATTTTTAGGGTGTAAAAATGATGTTTTAGTTGGACGATAATGATCATATTGTTATATCCTAATACATTTGAATGACAAATTGTGTTTTATTTATAATTAAATGAAAAAAATATATCAGGAAGGCCTGGAATAAAAACTCTTATTTTTGTTTGGACAAGTGACTGTTGTTTGCAGACAAGTGAAGTTTTGCAATGAATTTGTCCAGGGACAAGTTAACAATTTTGACATTTCCACACCCCCGAGTCATAATTTATGAACTTTCAGTAACAGTTCATGAACACTGAGTTGATGACCCACAAGTTCATGAACAGCTCAATAACATTTTATTAGTTCTTGAACAGTTCATGAACACTAGTTCAGGAATGACAGGTTCATGAACAGTTCAAGAACATTTTACATGTTCTTGAACTGTTCATGAACTCATGAACTACTTTTCACAGGGGGGTTTAGTGGTTTATTCATATATACATTAGACAAACAGTCCATGAGTATACATGAAACAGTAAAATACATGTAATATAAATACAGTGATTGTCAGTTTATAATTCATTCTGGATTAAATTTGATATCAATAAATTTAAAAAAAAACAGCTATGTTAATAAAAATAGCGATTTTGCAAGATAATTTTAAAGGTTTCTTTGAATAAATGCTTCCTGAATATACATAGATAACT